>OY288265.1:82816924-83416924 GCA_958450335.1 Hibiscus tridactylites | reverse complement strand
AGATGGGCTTGATTGCCATGTGAGTTTGGTAAGTTGGACCTTTGTGAGAATATTGGCATAAGTTAGAATCTTTACCGGATATAGTTGATCAATCCACTAGGATTAATGTGCACATGTAAGACCTATAAGACAAAACTCGCATGCGTGTAAGACATTCGCACGTGTAAGAAAATTCGGTCGTGTTAGAAAAATTCGTACGTGTAAGATTAGCTTGGGCGCGGTGATTGAGTTTACTCTTATAGACGTCCTGTAAGACTTGTAAGATTGTATGAAATCCGTATATCCGGGTATTGTTGTTAATTATGCCAATATGCTATTTTTCTCCTTTGTACGACCTCTGTTGAATTATGATAAGTTGGGTTAAGGTTTGGTAAGACCTTGTAAGAGTAAGTTGTGTTTTGTATGAATGGTTGTTTGGTAAGATGATATTGTTGGTTAATGTGTTGTTCTAAGATGTCGTACGCGCATTTTGGTTTGGTAAAGGTTTTAGTTTTCAAAGCTCTAATTGATTTTAAAACTGCATTGTTGTTGTTTTGTTTTGAGCTCCGCTCTCTAAACTTAAATGCTTACGCTTTCTTTTCCAACAATGCAGATCTTTAGAGTTCAGGGCGGCAAGCAAGCAAGGGGAGAAAGGCCATTTCTTTTCCACTTTAGCTCAAGTATGATTTTTAAGTTTGTAATAATACTACTAGCAATGGGGATGCTATGTTTTATGTTTGGAAGATGTTTGGTTTGAGACAAGTTTGTTATGACACTATGATGTTGTGTGAAGTATGGTTTTGTTGTTTTTATGCTTATCTTGTGTTTTGACCTCTTATGCAAATGTGGATCATCATATGTCTCGTTCTTGATTAATCCAAGTGTTGTTATGCTCTTGTTTGGCTTTGTTAAGATTCTTTGCATGTAATTGCATGGTATGTTGATCCTTTGTTGTATGTGTGTTGTTGGGTCTTGATTAGCAAGCTTGCAGGTGCCTAAAAAGTGTATTAGAACCAATCTGCAGGCAAGTGTTTCGAAACAGGCACCAACGTTTTGGAACGCCTTTGCATTTTTGCCTTGGAGTTGCAAAACGGGCTTCCCCGTTCTGAAACATTTGCTCACTGGAAAATCTTGGTTAAGACCCGTTTCGAAATAGGCTCTTGGGTTTCGAAACAGTGGTCGTTATTTTCGGTTAAAGGCATCTTCTAAGTTTGTTTTTCTTGCGTTTTGGTCCTCAGTTGACGTGTCATCAATCGGAAGAGTTCGGGTTGTTGTTTTGAGCTGCATTTCATCATGTGAGCATGAAATTGACTTAATCTCAAAGTAATAACCTTAATTTCATGTTAGGTCCTCGTTTATGCTAGATTTACATTTTGGTCCTTGTATGCTTGTTTATCTGTTCGAAGTTTGTTTCTTCGTGTTCTTATCCGATGCGTGTGATCCTCATCTAAGTTTTATAAGTGCATTTAGAAAAGATAATTTTTAAAAGCTTGTTCCTCTTTTAGGGTTGCTAACCGGAGGAAAACCTTAGGTTTTTCATCGGGTAGTCCTGTGTGACCATCTTGGGTCGGTCTTGTTACTAGGCTGGGCCGAGGGGGTTACATATGTAGGTATCAGAGCCTAGGTTATGCATCTTTCGAGAAGGTAGGTGAGGTAAGTTGATGCGTTTGCGTGATTTTTGGGTGGTTTATCCGTTGGTTGCTTTGTATGGTGGTTGTTTTGGGATGATTGGTTGATAGCATGATCTGTTGCTATGTTGTTATTGTTGGTTAGAAGTTAGTTAAGCAACCCATTGCTAGGTATTATTGTAAGAAAATGGTTTTGGCTAAATACTTGAGCAATTTGTCCTCCTTTCTTTTCTGACCCAAACCTTTGTGTGTTATTGTTGTTGTGATTGTTAGATTTCTTTGTCTGTTGCTATGGTGAGACCCCGAGGCAGGCCTAGATTGGTTCGTCAGGAACCACAGGCTGCAGCTCATGCTGTTAAGGATCCTGTTAAGGCTCATGCTTAGGAGCCAGCTGTTGAGGAGGAGTTGCCCCCACCTCCTCCTGGAGGAGGCGAGGTCGGAGTTGAGGGTGTAGTACCACCAATTGGCCAGGGTCAGGCTAAGATTGACTTAGCTCAGTTAGTTCAGACTATTATCGGTGCCTTTCAGGTAGCTGTGACCGGTATGAGAACTGTTGCACCACCTCAGGGTGCGGGACTGGTTTGCCCCTGGAGAGACTCCGTAGTCTGGGTGGAGTTGAGTTTCGTGGACAGTCGCCTGAGCGGTCAGAGGCGTGGCTGGAGAGTACCATGCGTATATTAGGTCATATGAAGTGCTCAGACACTAAGAAGCTTGGTTGTTTCATTTCTCTGCTTCATGGAGATGCGTATGACTGGTGGACTACGACTACATCTGGTATGCCTGAGGGTGAGATCACTTGGGAGTTCTTCAGATCTGCCTTCCGTCTGAAATACTTGGGTCTGTGGTTCTTGGATGAGAAAAGGAGGGGTTTATGGCTCTCGTTCAGGGCAGTATGTCTGTATATGATTATGAGATACAATTTGTATGGCTGAGTCAGTATGCTCCTGAGTTAGTGCCTAATGAGAAGGAAAGATGTGAACACTTCCGTTATGTGCTGGTAAAGGATGTGAAAACTTACATGTTAGCCTCAGACTACATGGATTTTGATGTTTTGGTCACCCGAGCCTAAGACATCGAGCAAAACTTAGGTTTGTCTTCTCCTGCTAGTGGTTCTAGCTCAGATAAGAGGCACAACCAGTGAGACAGAGGTGATGCCAAGAGGCACAAGGATAATAGGCATCATTATGATCATAGGCGTGGGGGTGGTAACCCAGGCCATGGTCATCAAGGCCAAGGAGTTGTTGCTCGTACTCCGAAATGTGCTAGATGCGGGAGACATCATACGGGTGAGTGTTGGGGTGTGCCTGGTACATGCTGGAACTGTGGATCTCGTGATCATTTGAGGCATAACTATCCTCATCCAGTTAGAGCAGTTGATCATCAGAGAGGCCGTGGGCGCGGTCGAGGTAACTTCTAGCCGAGGATTGAGACTTTAAGGAACGTAGCTCATGTTGTTGCAGTCCAGCCAGAGGGCGGTGGACCAGCTAGAGTGTATGCACACAGAGAGGCCGGGAACGACACGGATGTTATTGCAGGTAATTTCATGTTACAGTCTATGTCATTGCTTTCCTTGGTTGATTCTGGTTCTACACATTCATATATTCTGAGTGAGCATGCGAAATTGTTGGACATCCCTATTGAGATATTAGATGTAGGAATGCATGCGACTAGCTTTTTTGGTGAAAATGTTGTAGTTAGACAGATGTATAGGAGGTGTCCGTTGATGATTCAAGGTCACGTATTTTCGGTTGATATGATGGAGCTACCGTTCTATGGTTTTGATGTTATTCTGGGTATGGATTGGCTTGTTGAGCATAGAGCTAAGGTGGACTTTGAGACAAAAAGGATTACATTGAAGCTTGCAGATGACTATGAGGTGGTTGTAGTAGGCGAGAACATTAAATTCTTGTTGAATGTTGTTTCAACTCTAAAGGGTCATAGGTTGATGAACTTTGGTTGTCAAGCATATTTAGCCTATATGATGAATCCTAACATGAGCGAGGTCAGACCAAAGGACATTAGGACAGTTTGTGATTTTCCAGAGGTATTTCCGGAAGAATTGCCTAGTTTGCCTCCTGATAGAGAGGTAGAGTTTGCTATTGAGACTATCTCCGATTATGCTCTGGTGTCGATTGCCCCGTATTGTATGGCTCTAAAAGAACTTAAATGGTGTTTTGGTGTTTAAATGATGTTTATATGAAGAAAGGATCATAAGGAAGCTGAAACTTGAAGTTTGGTATGAAAAATCTTAAGTTTAAGCTTGATTTCGGGTTTTTAATGGCAGAAGTGATTTTTGCTTGTTTAAGTTGCTGATTTTGATGTTAATAGATGAGTTTTTGATGGTTGAAATGTTGGGTAATGGCTGGGTTTGTGTTTTAGACGTTTTGGAAGTGATTTTGATGAATTTCGGAATTTGATTGTTGGGTATTTGAGAGTAATTGTTGGATTTCAGTGTTTCTGCAAGTTTGGAAGCTTATTTGGGTGTTAATACTCTATTTTAACTTGTTTAGAAACAGGGGATTCTAGTTTGGGAGCAAATCTGGGTGACCGTTAGCTATTTTTTTGGGTTTCGGCTTTTTGAAACGAGTTTATTAGTGAGTGGAATTGTTTTAAAGCGTTTGGAAATGTGCAAAGATGATTTTGGGGGTTTAGATTGGGCTTGATAAGCCAATCTAAACTCAAGAGTAAGTGGTTTTACATTTCACCATGTTTTTGATATTGTGTGTTGTGCTATAAAATTTCGATAAAACTCGTGATTGTTGCCTATTGTTTTTCCTACCTTTAATGCCTATGTTATGTTGTGAGCATGCTTATGTTGTTGTCGTAAGATTGTAAGATATGTGTGTTGGCAAATGCATGCTTGGTATGTAAATGTTGGTAAGAGTAAGATGTGGTAAGATGGGCTTGATAGCCATGTGAGTTTGGTAAGTTGGACCTTTGTGAGAATATTGACAAAAGTTAAAATCTTTACCGGATATAGCTGATCGATCAACTAGGATTAATGTGCACATGTAAGACCTGTAAGACAAAACTCGCATCCGTGTAAGATAAATCCGTACGTGTAAGAAAATTTGGGCGTGTGAGACAAATTCGTACGTGTAAGATTAGCTTGGGCGCAGTGATTGAGTTTACTCTCATTGACGTCCTGTAAGACTTGTAAGATTGTATGAAATCCGTATATCCGGGTATTGTTGTTAATTATGCAAATATGCTACTTTTTTCCTTTGTACGACCTCTATTGCATTATGGTAAGTTGGGTTAAGGTTTGGTAAGGCCTTGTAAGAGTAAGTTGTGTTTTGTATGAATGGTTGTTTGGTAAGATGATATTGTTGGTTAATGTGTTGTTCTAAGATGTCGTACGCGCATTTTGGTTTGGTAAAGGTTTTGGTTTTCAAAGCTCTAATTGATTTTAAAACTGCATTGTTGTTGTTTGATTTTGAGCTCCGCTCGCTAAGCTTAAATGCTTGCGCTCTCTTTTCCAACAATGCAGATCGTTGGAGTTCCAGGCGGCAAGCAAGGGGAGCAAGGCATTTCTTTTCCACTTTTGCTCAAGTATGTTTTTTTAAGTTTGTAATAATACTACTAGCAATGGGGATGCTATGTTTTATGTTTGGAAGATGTTTGGTTTGAGACAAGTTTGTTATGACCCTATGATGTTGTGTGAAGTTTGGTTTTGTTGTTTTTATGCTTATCTTGTGTTTTGACCTTTTATGCAAATGTGGATCATCATCTATCTCGTTCTTGTTTAATCCAAGTGTTGTTATGCTCTTGTTTGGCTTTGTTAAGCTCCTTTGCCTGTAATTGCATGGTATGTTGATTCTTTGTTGTATGTGTGTTGTTGGGTCTTGATTAGCAAGTTTGGAGGTGCCTAAAAAGTGTCTTAGAACCAATATGCAGGCAAGTGTTTCGAAACGGGCACTAGCGTTTCGGAACGCCTTTGCATTTTTACCTTGGCGTTGCAGAACGAGCTTTCCCATTTCGAAACGTTTGCTCACTGGAAAATCTTGGTTAAGACCCGTTCCGAAATAGGCACTTGGGTTTCAAAACGGTGGTCATTATTTTCGGTTAAAGGCATCTTCTAAGTTTGTTTTTCTTGCGTTTTGGTCATCGGTTGATGTGTCATCAATCAGAAGAGTTCGAATTGTTTTTTTGAGCTGCATTTCATCATGTGAGCATGATATTGACTTAACCTCGAAGTAATAACCTTAATTTCATGTTAGGTCCCCGTTTATTCTAGATTTACATTTTGGTCCTTGTATGCTTGTTTATCTGTTCGAATATTGTTTTTTCGTGTTCTTGTCCGCTGCGTGTGATCCTCACCTAAGTTTTATAAGTGTATCTAGAAAAGATAATTTTTAAAAGCTTGTTCCTCTTTTAGGGTTGCTAACCGGAGAAAAACCTTCGAGTTTTTCATCTAGTAGTCCCGTGTGACCATCTTGGGTCAGTCTGGTGGCTAGGCCGGGCCGAGGGGTTTATATCGGGTATCGGGTCAAGTCAATATCGGATCGTTTATTTTTAGTTTGGATCAATATCGGGTCGATTGACCTTTCAGTTCGGGTCAATATCGGATCAGTCAAATTTTGGGTCGGGTCAATATCAGATCAGTTGATTTTTCGGGTTAGGTCAATATTGGATCGGTTAATTTTTCAGGTCGGGTCAATATCGGTTTAGTTGATTTTTCAGGTCGGGTCAATCTTTAGATGTAGGTACGGAAGATGACGAGTTTCTTGGCTCTAATGTGGATTGGACTGCAACAAAATCCAACAATTGATGCATACATTATTTATGTTTATTTTGAGATCACTTTATTGATTTTTTAAGTTTTATTTAAAAAACTTAATATAATTGAGTGTGATATGTAAGGGTAGTCTTTATTAATTTTTTAACTTGGTTTGTAGCAAATATTACTATTATTTTATTTGTTAATCATCACGTTTAACACCTTATGGAGTACAAGTTTTAGCCCAAAGAAAAAAAACTTTATGTTCACGAGATTGTTGTCTGGTTATGCTTGGATTCATTACAGTTCAAGGTGGTTTTTTCGATATCTGTCAACACAAGTGATTTTAATTTTATTTGGATTATTTACTTTAATTTCTGATTAGTTTATATTAGCTTACATATTTTAAGTTGCGGTCATGGTTAGATTCTGGACGGGCAATTGGAATAATAGAGAGTTTAGTTTTTTTATAGTTTACATCCATTTTATGGTCTAAGTTTGGTATTCGTTGTTTTTTTTATCAATAATGTCGTCTCCAAAGTTCGAATTTAGATTCTCTCTTTAGAAGTACAATGTACCTTGCTAATACACTCAATCCATGCTGATAATATGAAAATAATGTTTTTTATTTATTTTTTAATAATAAATTTTAACGTTATTTTTGTTAAAAATAGACTTAGTAGTATAATATCACTTTTGAAAGATAGTTCTTTATTTGAGACTTGTGTTTCATGTTAATTTGTGTTCGTAAAAAAATGAAATTTCTTTTCTTTTAAAGTAAACTATAATCTACCGTCTAAGAGATGTAAACTAAAGTTAACCATGTTAATACACTTTTTGGGTAGTAACAAGTGAGTAACTTTATTTTATAATCATTAATATCAAATACTATCGAATATGATATGAAGATGGTCTTTTAAAGGATAAAAGATATAGAGAAGAATAAACATACATATTTACTATTTATCATATTACTAAAATTATCCGTTCACTTCCTTAATTATTGGGTCAAAACCGACTTGATATTTGGTTAAGATCAGATTTCGAGAAATTAAATTTGAGTTGTTTTTTGTTCGGGTTACTTTCGATTCGGGTTAATTTTCGGTTCGATTTGCTTTCGGTTCGGGTTACCTTTCGGTCCGGGTTGTATTAGGTTCGGATTGCTTTCGGTTTGGGTTATTTTCGGTTCCGGTTCCTTTCGGTTTCAGTTACTTTCGGTTCGGGGTGATTTTCGGTTCAACTAAAAATCGAGTCGGGTTTGGTTCGGTTCTATTAGGTTCGGGTTCATATTAAATTTGAACCATTATGTTCGGGTCTAAATTGGGTCTCGAATCGGGTAAATCAGTTCAATTCTCATGTTTCGAGTCATGTTTTCCAGGTCGAATGAAAATCGTAAAAATAAATAAATAAATAAATCGTTACAATTTCAATCAATTGTTTAAATTTGCGAAAAAATTTATTTATTTTTATTAAAATAGATGATTTTTTAAACTAAAATATTTATTATGAAAAGAAATTTAATGACAAATTTATGTAACGTTTAAAGAAAACACAATAATACCTTAGATTCCATTAAAAACACAATAATATTCCATTTAAAAGGGTAAAGTACACAAATAGTCATTAAACTATCTAAAAAAATATAAAATAGTCACCAAACTTTTAAAAGTTACATAATGTGCACAAAACTTTATTTTTTGTTACAAAATGGTCACTGAGCCATTAACTGTTGTTAATTGGGTGACATGAAAGTTACGCAAATTTGTATAACAACACATTTAATCCTCAATATTTACACATTCAATCAATTTAGACATCAATAATGAGGGTTAAATTAGGAATGAATTCATTGAATGTGTAAATATTGAGGATTAAATGCAATGTTATTCAAAGTTTTGTAACTGTCACATCATTTACTTAACGACAGCCAACGGCTCAGTGACCTTTTTTAATAAAAACTAAAGTTTAATGGTCATTATGTAACTTTTGAAAGTTCGGTGATCATTTTGTATTATTAGGGATAGTTTAGTAACCATTTGTGTACTTTAGCCTTAAAACACAATAATATTGTAGGGAAAATTTTGGAAAATAATTCAATAAGAAAGTAAAATTAAGAATATAGGGTATGTTGAGGGAAATTTAGGATCTATGGCAAAAACTACAGTGTTTGGAGGGTGACGCCACCTCCAAACGTCGTTACCCATTTTTTTTTTAATTTTTTGGGTCAAGTGGCAGGACGTCAAGTGCTAACGGAGCCAGAGCTTTGATATAGCTATTGCAGTCGGCTAGTGCAGTTGATTAAAGTTGTCGGCTCAACTTTCTCGCGACGACGCCAGGTGCAGCTGGCGGTGTAGGGAATCCTGCTCTAAGACCATGTCGAGGTGGCTTCGTCCTCTTCATGTGGGAGACATGGAAACAGACACGTGAAAGCTGATAAGTTTTTTTTTTGGCAAAATTATATATATGTATGTATATATATATATATATGAGGATATAAAGAAGAATAGTGTATAGGGTTTCAGAAAAAAATGAGAGAATTTGAGGTGAAAATTTTAGTGATATTTTTTGAAGATATATTCGAAGAGGTGAATTTTTTTGAAGTATATTTGGTTGTAGAACTTTTCGGTTTCTCAGAAGTAATTAATCTGTAACCCTCTCGTCCTGGGCTAGACGACAGACCGGTCCGAGCAGGTTACACGGGAAATACCGAAGTGAAACCCGTTAAGGCTCCACTTCGATTAACAACCCTATTTTTTATTATCTTGTCTAAAATTTTCAATTAGACCTATATGCGAAGCTACATCGGAAAACGATAACGAAACGATACAAACAGAACGTAAGGTAATTTAAACTTACCGAGTGACATGGTAGTTCGATTTCATGCGTACATAGCCAAACCATACATAAGCGGTGCATATAAACTTAACAAGGAAGCAATCGAACAAACGGAACTAAAACACCACATCCGAGAACCTTATAAGACGTCTAAAAGCCCAATTACATGCCTGCGTTTCGAAACTGGCTTGCCCGTTTCGATACGCGGGCTCCAATTTAAAAGCCAGACCATACCGTACCGATACGGTCCACTCTGTTCCGGTACGGGGGTCTCTAGTGTCGAAACGTTCCGGAACTCGTTCCGAAACAGGCACTCAGAGAGGCAAACTGTATCGAAATGCGTACAGAAATGGGAACTCACAGTGTCAAGTTGTACTAAAACGGCACCACCCCCGTTCCGATACCAGTATCCCTGGAGCTACACCCGTTCCGAAACAACCACGAGCGTTTCGAAACGTCTGCGCTCTGAGTGACCCTGAAAACAGTTTTCTGCACCTCCAAACATGCCCCAAATCAACAAGATTCATGAAACAACAATCATACACTCAATCTAGAGGCATTTCATCCTACCACAAATATGATCAAACACATAAACATATAGTCCAATTCGTTCAAAGGAAACATACATCCACAAAGCATAGCATAGCAAGGTTACATACCTTCAATACAAAACATAAGCATTCATAAAACAAGGTTTACATGCTTTTTCACACAAACACATAAACATCTCATAAATCATGGTTTACAATTCATCAACACAAAAGCATTAGCAAAATAGGAGTCTAACACATGCTCCTACAACACGTAGCATCCCTATTGCTAACTATTACATTATTCAATAAAACCATACTTGAGCAACCACACACGCGCTTGGGTGCCCCTTTCTTGCTCCTTGCTAACTCCACACTAATGATTTGCATTGCCGAAAACGAGAGCGTAAGCTAGAAGCTTAGTGAGGGAGCTCAAAACAAAACATCGACAATGCAGGGTTCAAATCATGGTATCCATAAGACATTCACAAGGCATACATTTACACTAACATAGCAACATAGCCGAACATTGTAAGAATGCATGAACATGGCATCTTACCTCATGTTATCACAACCATCACGCATAGACAAGTATATTGGCAACTATATAGCTTACTCGGATATGCGGATAACTTCCGTTGAGATTTTCGCCCCAACGTACTCAAACAACAATTACCTTCCGATGGGATTACACACATCACTGTTTTCATTCATGGATGGGATTACACTCATCATCACACACTAACATTTTCCAGTGGAATGTTACCTTACCGTACTCCTCCTTGATGACTACACGTCACCAAGGCCACGCACGAATTTGACTCTTACCGTGTGCACACTCATTCTAATGATCGATCATTTATACCCGGTAATTATAACTAGTGCCAACATACTAACAAGTCTCACCATGATTTCACAATCATGCAATTCAACATATCATCACCATATACATCATCAATATATATCAACATGCATAAACGAACATAAATCACACAAACCACACTTGCACAATTAACATGAAACTCATAAAGTCAAACAAGAGATTATGCTACCAACTTAATCTCCATATAAGTTTTTCCTACCAAGCACAATCTAACACCTCAACCACACACATGAACCAATTTAAAACCATTTTAAATAATCCACTCACCGAGCACCCTTAAAGCAAACCGAGAAAGCTGATCAAGCCTCCAAATTTCCCGAAATCGATTCCGAAGCTTCTCCAACGATTTCACTTGATTCTAATCAATCAAAAACAACATATTACTCAACATATCATCCACAAAACCACTGTCAAAAATCAGATTACAACCACAAGATCATTCTCTACATTTCCAAGCCATGAACTAACCCAAAATCCTCATTTTCGGACTCACACGCAACCCAACAGAAATCTATCGATTCCAACACCCAAATCATCACTGAACACACTCAAAACAACCCTCAAGCATCACCATATCATCAGCTCAACTCTCCTACACCAAACTACATCAAAAACCCAAGTTTTCTACCCTTTAAAACACCCACAAAAACCCATTTCGGGATTTTCATCAAAACACCACCATTTTCACATATGATACACCTAAGGGCAAGAGTTTAACATAATTTAACTTTACAAATCGAAAACCAAACAAAAACCCGTTAAAGCTTCCTCATTTTTCCCAAAATTTGAAAACTCGAAGAACTTCAAAAATGGTGAAGAAAATGGATGGAATAGTAACTTGGGGTTTGGGGAGAGGTTTTGTCGTGAAATTTTGTTTGGAGAAGAGGAAGAAGATAACATTTCAAAAGGCAATTTTTACTTATTTTACTTTTCCCATTTAGAAAATTACTCATTTGCCCTTAATGAAATTCACGCCCTTTTGAATTTAAACCAAAGCCCATTTTAACTTAAAACAAGCCCATTTTAATTGTAACCCATGTTTTATGAGATACTTATGTTTTGTGTGGAAAGCATGTAAACCCTGTTTATGTAATGCTTTTGTGGATGTATGTTTCCTTTGGATTAAATAGACTTGTTATGCATGCTTGTATGCTTGATCATGCTCTTTTGTAGGAAGTGATGCCTCTAGTTTTGGTTGTATGATTTGTTGCTCCGTTGAATGTTAAATCGCTCTGTATGTTTATCCAAGGTTGCCTTGTGATGTATGAGTGGTTGTATGTTGCTAGTTGAGTCGTTAAATGCCTTTAGAGTTGGGTCCTTGTGTTTTCAGCAGCCAAAATAAGGTTTGCAGTGCAGGGCGTATCGATACGCGTAAGGGCCGTATCGATACGGTCCTATGCTTTGAACCTTGTTTTAGGCTATGCGTACCGGTACACGGGGGTGTATCGATACGCCAAAAGCTCTCTGGAAATCTGAGAAATTAACGATATTTTGGCGTATCGGTATGGGTCCTAGGTGTATCGGTACGGTCTTTGTAGTTTGACCGTGAGAAGTTGACTGTTGAGGGCGTATCGATACGGTCTTCCAGTGTATCGATACGGTCTCTCTATGTTGACTTTGGGTTGTTGACCAAGCCCAGGCGTATCGATACGGTCTTCTAGCGTATCGATACGGCCTGTTGTAAAGGCTTAAAAGGGCTTGTTTAATTGCATGTCTTGAGTGTTTTGTATCCGCATGTCCTTTCCGCTGCGTGTTCTCTCACATAGGATATATTAAAGCATCTAGACAAGATAACCTTAAATAATATTTGGTAATGATCTAAGGGAAGAATGTTAAATGGAAAGATAATTGCTATGTTTGCTTTAGTTTTGTGATTTTGTGTGATATATGATTCATGCCCATGATTGATGAGCTAAATGAGCTTCATGGTATGAACTTATATGTGATTTTAGGATACTGATTTTGGATGAATTCATGAGTAAAATGGCATGATATCCTTGTTGGAAATTGCTTGAATGATGACTTTGAATAGGTCTAGTGTATTGGTGACATGAACAAGTTGTATGATCTTGTAATTGGTTGATAATCACTTGGTTGTGCTTTCTAAAAATTAAATGACATAATAAGTCCTTGGTTGACTAGTGGTCGTTAGGTAGAAGGGCATGCTTTAGAGTCTAGAGCTCGTCTGATATTAGTACTTTGAGTACTCTCAGTTGGTGTTGTTAACACCTTGTATAATTGATGCTTTGGGCATCCTCTGTTGAACATGTGATTACTTTGAATCGGTGTAAGACACCTTGATGCATTGAGCATCCTCTGATTTTGATGCATTGTGCATCCTCTGAATTGGAACTTTGTACCTAAAGAGACTTGATTACCTAGTTCTACTAATCTACCAAGGCAAAATATGATATGTACTTGAAATAAGACTTAACAAATGAAATATGTGATAGATGTTTGTGATCATATGATATGTTATGAGTCTATACTTTGTGTGATTAATTTCTAGATTGTTACATTGATGCCAATATGTCTACATGTTTATTTGTTGTATACATGATTCTAAAACTATCTAAGTATGACTTGAGCATGTTTAAACTAGCTAGGTGATGCTTGTGTAAAATGGGGCCTAGCTAGGTAATCTTGGCAAATGTAAATAAGACATTTAAAAGCCTCAACTATTAGATTTATGTACTACCTCACTAAGCACATTATTTGTACTTACCACTCTTTGTTTCCTTCTTCCCAAAACTACTTGTTGTTCTGATTCTGAAGCTAGCCTAATCTGATCCGGGAGCTGATCACAAGCCAAAGAAAAGTATGATATATAACCTTTTCTTTATACTCTTAGGTGGTGGCATAGATATGTGTTTCTAGTGTGTCACATGCATTTGATCTTTGTGTATATATGTAGTTGGAATATGTAAGACATTTGGATAATGGTTTGTAATGGTTGATTTAACTATGTTTGGAGAGTTAAGGCAGAACATCAGGTTCCATCAGGTTTGTTGCAACCGTTGAGGATTCCAGAATGGAAGTGGGAAAATATCACCATGGACTTCGTTTCAGTTTGCCTTTGACTCCTTCGAATAAGAACTCAGTTTGGGTTATAGTTGACCGTTTCACAAAGTGCGCTCACTTCATAGTTGTTCATATGACTTACTCCTTAGATAAGTTGGCCGATTTATACATCAGTAAGATTGTGAGACTGCATGGTGTGTCGAAGTCGATCATGTCTGACAGAGATCCGAGATTTACAGCCAGATTTTGGAAGTGTTTGCATAGTGCTTTGGGTACCCGATTGAATTTTAGTACGTCGTATCATCCTCAGTCAGATGGTCAGTGAGAGAGGGTTATACAGATTTTGGAGGACATGTTGTGTTGTTGCATTAGTGACTTTCAGGGTACTTGAGAGAAACACTTGTCGTTGGTCGAGTTTGCATACAATAACAGTTATCAGTCGAGCATTCAGATGGCTCCATATGAGGCATTGTATGGTAGAAAATGTAGAACTCCGATTTGTTGGGCCGAAGTAGGTTAGAAGTTGTTACCAATGGCGAATTTGCTTAAAGGGACCACCGATAAGGTGAAGTTAATATGTGATCGTTTGAAGGCAGCTTCAGATAGGCAGAAATCTTATGCCGATTTGAAGAGGAAAGAAGTTGAGTATGCCGTGGGAGATAGAGTGTTCTTGAAAGTCTCTCCGTGGAAGAAAGTTATGAGATTTGGCAGAAAAGGGAAATTGAGTCTGAGATACATTGGGCCATATAAGATTGTGAAGCGAATCGGCTCGGTTACTTATCAGGTACGTTTGCCATCCGAGTTAGAGAAGATTCAAAATGTGTTCTATGTTTTGATGCTTCAAAAATACAGATCAAATCTGTCGCACGTTATGCCGGTGGAAGAGATTGAGTTAAACCCAGACTTGACATACGATGAAGAACCGGTTGAGATTTTGGCATCAGATAGCAAAGTGTTGCGTGGTAGACAGATTGAGTTGGTCAAAGTGAAGTGGCAACGCCGAGGTGTGGAAGAGGCCACTTGGGAGAGAAATGAGGATATAGATAGGCAGTTTTCGTATCTCTTCTATTCAGGTAATTTCGGGGGACAAAATTCCTTAAGTGGGGGAGAGTTGTAACACCCAGATTTAGGGGTCGAGTGTTAAGTGAGTAAATTGGGTTCGAGTCTTTGCACTTGGTTTAAATAAAATGGGTGTGGTTTTGAATTAAAAAGGCCATGTGTTTTCATTAAGGGTAAAAGGGGGATTTTCTAATAAGGAAAAAATAAAACAAGTAAAATAATGTTTTGAAGTCACCATCTTCTTCTTCCTTCAAACAAAACTCACGACTAAAACCCCTCCCCAACCCCAAAACAATGTTCCATCATCTTCCTCAGCATTTTCAAGTGTTTTTATCAAGGTAATGATGTTTTTGACTTCTCCTCTTCATCTTTAACGTTTCCATGGTTTTAGATTTTCATAAACTTCATTTTTGAGATGTTTCAAATGTTCAAATTTTACATCAAAGGTGGAAACTTTAATGGTTTTTCATTGAGCTTTTGATTTGTAAAGTCTAAATATGTTATAGTCTTCCTTTTAAGTGTAACATATGTTAAAATGGTGAGGTTTTGGTGAAATCCCGAAATGGGTATTTGTGGGTGAGTTTAAGGGTAGAAATCTTGAGTTTTGAGGTAGTTTTGTGAGGGAAAGTTGGGCTGATGGTATGGTTATGCTTGGGGTTGTTTTAAACGTATTTAGTGATGATTTGAATGATGAAATTGATGGGTAATTGATGGGTTGTGTTCAAGTTCGAAAATGAAGATTTTGGGTTAGTTCTTGGCTTGAAAATGTAGTGAAATCGTCTTAAGTTGTAATCTGATATATGGCAGTGATTTTGTGGATGTTTTGATGAGTAATACGTTGTTTTTCGTTGATTAGAAGCAAGGGAAATCGTTGGAGAAGCTTCGGGCTCGTTTTCGTGGAACTTGGAGGCTTGATCGACATTCTTGGCTTGTATTGAGGGTGTTTGGTGAGTGGACTGTTTTCAATGGTTTTAAATTGGTTCAAAGTATGTTGTTGAGGTATTATATTGTGCTTGGTAGGCCAATCTAATGTGGGGTTAAGTTGGTAGCTTAGTCTCTTGTTCGACTTTATGTATTTCTTGTTAAAGGTGCATAAATGTGGTCTTGTGTGATAAGTGTTCGGTTATGCATGTTGCGATATATTTATGTTGCATGATGGTGAATTGTATGTTGTGTTGCATGATTTGTGGAATCATGGTGAGTACTCGTTTAGTATGTTGGCACTAGTTATGATTACTGGATATAAATGATCGATCATTAGGATGAGTGTGCACACGGTAAGAGTCAAATTCGCGCGTGGCTTTAGTGATGTGTAGTCATCAAGGTGGAGTACGATGAAGTAACATTCCACCGGAAAGTACATGTGTGTGATGATGAGTGGAATCCCATCCGTAAAAGAAAACGGTGATGAGTGAAACCCCACTGGAAAGGTAATATTGATGTTATTGAGTACGTTGGGCGAAAATCCCAACGAAAGCTATTCGTATATCTGAGTAAGCTATATAGTTGCCAATATACCTTGTTTATGTGTGGTTGATGTGGTAAGATGTTCTGTTACATCTACTCTAAGCATAACATGAGGTAAGATGCCAAGTTCATACAGTCTTGTAGTGGTTGGCTATGTTGTTATGTTGGTGTTAATGCATGTCTTGTTGATGGTTTTTGGATACCATGCTTTGGACCCTGTATTGTCGATATTTGTTTTTGAGCTCCCTCACTAAGCTTTCAAGTTTACGCTTTCATTTTCGACAATGCAGATCATTAGTGTGGAAGTTAGCAAGGAGCAAGGAAGGGGCACCCAAGAGCGTGTGTTGCTGCTCAAGTATGGTTTTTCCTAAATAATGTAATAGATAGCAATGGGGAGGCTAAGTCTTGTAGGAGCATATGTTAAACTCCTATGTGTGGCTTTCATGTTGGTGAATGCTCATGTTTTGTGTTGAAGGGTGTAAACCTTGTTTATGTGATGCCTATGTTGCTACATGTTTCTTTATCTAAATGGTTTCGTTATGCATGCTTGTATGTTTAATCATGGTCGTTATAGGATATGATGCCTCTAGATTGTATGTATGTTTGATGCTTGGTGATCTTTGTTGTTTCGGGGCAAGTTTGGGGATGTTTGAGGATGTTGAAACCTATTTTCGGGTCACTCTATGTGTAGGCGTTTCGAAACGCTCGAAGTAGTTTCGGAACGGTTGTAGCTCCAGGGATACTCGTATCAGAACGGGGGTGGTGCTGTTTCGATACAATTTGACACTGTGAGCTCCCGTTTTGGTACACGTTTCGATATGGTTTGTCACTGAGAACCCCTGTTTTGAAACAAGTTCCGAAACGTTTTGTCACTATAGACACCCGTTCCGGAACAAAGTGGACAGTATCAGAACGACTTGGTCTTGCTTTTAAACTGGAGCCCGCATTTCGGAACGGCCAAGCCTGTTTTGAAACGCAGGCTGGTAAATTGGCTAATTGGCATCTTCAAAGGTTCTTGGACGTTACGTTCTAGTCCCATTTTCTTGTTTGCTTCCTTGTTAATTTCACATGCATCTTTTATGAATGGTTTTGCTTCGTACGCATGAAATTGGACTAATTAAGTTACTTGGTAAATTTAAGTTGCCTTATGTTCTGCTTGGGTTATTTCGTTATCGTCTTTCGTTGCCGTTTTGCATATATGACTAAATGTAATATTTAGACAAGATAATTAAATGAAAATTTTTAGGGTTGCTAATCGGAGTGAGGCCTTAGCGGGTTTTGCCCCGATTTTCCCCGTGTAACCCGTTCAGACCGGTCTGTTGGCTAGCCCGAGATGAGGGGGTTACAACGTAATTGACTAATGCTCAACAAATTATGTTTAAGATCATTAACATATAAACATCTTCAATGATAATAGAAGAAATATTACCAATGGAACCTATACCCTAAATGTGGCCTTTGGAGTTATCACCAAATGTCACCACTCCACCACTCTTTGGTTTTAGCTCCATGAATCTACTCTTGTCGCCGGTCATGTGTCTTGAGCATCCACTATCAAGGTACCATGTGTTTTTACTTGAAGCTTTGGCCTTGTAGCAATGCCCCCTACAAACAAAGACTAGTTCTTGATTTTTGGTACCCAAATCATTTTGGGTCCCTGTGAGTTAGCTCCCAAATACTTGGATCCCTTAGGAATCCAAGAAGCAATAGCATGAATGTCATTAGAAACTACTAGTACCTTAGGAACTCATACACTTCTAATTCTTTTACCCTTAGGATGCCTCTGAGAGCATCTTTGTTTGTAGCCACTAAAGTTCTTCTTCACATAGTTGGGTTTTGAAGAACTTGCTTTTTCAAAATCTTGTTTCACAACTACATTATTCACCACTTTGTAGTGACTATCATGGATTTTTGAAAGAAGATTGTTTAAATTGATATTTTCATTTTGAAAATATTTTAGATCATCTTGTAAAACCAAAATCTTCTTTTCAAATTCCGAGTTGGTTTTGGAAAGGGAATCGTTTTGGGTTTTTAAATCGGAAATCATTTTCTTATTTTTCAAAACCGATTCCTTGTAATTTTCCACCAACTCATCGTAAACCTATTGCAACTATTCATATGCATCTTGAAGCTCATCAAAGGTGAAATTAAAAGTAGAAGAGTTAGGGTTTACCTTAGGATCATCATCAATAGCCATGAGGCAAAGATTAGCCACTTCGTGCTCTTCTTCATCAGATGATGATTATTCATCGCTCTAAGTAGCAACATGGGCGCTTCTTCTTCTTCTTCTTCTCGAAGCCCTTCTTCTTGAGTTGAGGGCAATCTGATCTTATGTGCCTCGGATTCTTGCACTCATAACAAATGAGTTGATCCGTCTCTTCTTCTTTGAAACTTCCTTCCCCGGTTGGACTTCATGAACAGAGAGAATCTCTTGGCTATCATAGCCAATTCCTCAAATTCATCCTCGCTAGAATAGCTTTCCTCTTGAGAAGCCTTGAGAGCAATTTCTTGCTTCTTCTTCTCTATCTCTTGCTTCTCCACTCTTTTCTCTTATCTCTTATTTTTGTCTTCCCTTCCTTGCTTCATGATCTCATGAGTAAGGAAAGATCCCACCAACTCATTGAGCTTTAATGTCTTAAAATTCTTGGCCTCGATGATTGCAGTTCTCTTCCATCCCATGATTCAGGAAGAGAGTAAAGAAGCTTCTGGACTAGCTTGTCTTCGGGAATGATCTCCCCGAAGCCCTTGATACCATTTACTATTACGGAGAACCGATCAAACATTTTGGAGAAACTCTCATTCGGCTCCATCTTGAAGTTCTCGTAACTAAAATTAAAGATCCCAATCTTAGTCTCCTTTACATCGTTGGTGCCCTCGTAGGTGGTCTCTAGCTTGTCCCACAGCTCCTTTGCACTTGTGCAAGATGACATCTTTGCATACATATCGGGTCCAAGTGCATAAAAGATGATGTGTAGAGCCTTGTCATTTACTTGTAGTTGTCTTATATCTTCATCTGTCATCTCCACCTTGGTATTTGGAATGAGTCTTCCTTCTCCATCTCTTTTCATTAGAATGTTCGGACCATCTTCTACTACATCCCAAAGGGTGTAGTAATTAGACTTGATGAAGAGCCTCTTCTGGTTATTCCAAAATGGGTAGTTATCCCCATTGAAGAACGGTGGTTTGGTGATAGATTGATCTTCTTCTAGGATCTCCTCTTGTCATGGCTTTGATTTGTGGTTGATTGATCTTCTTCTAGGATCTCCTCTTGTGGATGTGAGTCTCTCAAAGAGTTAGGCTCTGATACCAATTGTTGATTGGATCAATCAAATCGGAATTGGCCAAGAGGGGGTGAATTGGATTTTTAAAGTGGAAAGGGAGCAAATTGAAAATTTAAAGATTAAAGACAAGGCAATTTATAGTGGTTCAAGCTTCGAACAAGCTCTACATCCGCTACCTTAGCTCCCACTAAGGGTTTTAAACAATATCTACTAGATAATTTTCCCCTTTTCTAGGTTTAGGAGGTAACCTTTACAAACCGGTTAATCTTTCTACCCAAAGATTAACTAAGACTCTCTCAATACAAAGAATGAATGACAATCTGAAAAATACCTCTAACAAGGTTGATATATTGCTCAATTGCAAGTAATCACTCCCCAAACTTGAAAGAAAATGATACAATGAAAGTTACACAAGTGAGGGTTACAAAAATTTGACTCTTTAAGCTCAAGGGTTTGGATATATGCTTGGATGTTGTAAATAGGTTCAATAGTTGTTGTTGTGGATTTGGAGGCTTGCTTTTATACCCTTGCATTGATTTCTAGCCGTTTGGGTGGTTGAGATCATTAATCTAGCCGTTGTGATGCATTGTGCAATAAATGCTCTTCAGCTACTCATCGTATCGGTACTCGCATCACCGTATTGATACATGTCTCAAATAAGAAAGAGTCATTGTGTACATTTAAGAGGGTCGTATCGATACGCTGGAATGTGTATCGGTGCAGGTATATTGTAAAATAAGGGGTGTATCGATGCGCAATGACCGTATCGATAAGGATTTTGCTCACTGGAATCCTGAGTAAAACTTAAGCAAAAAGTGCATCGATACGCTATAGGGGCATATCGAGAAGGTCCAACCAATGACTATTTTATTAAATGCAAAGATTTCCTGAATCAAACCAAACTGTATCGATACAGGGTTAACCGTATCGGTACGCTAAAGCCTAAAGGTAAGCCAGTATGAATACCATATCGATACGGTTATAACTGTATCAGTACCCTTTTTCCATTGAAATTCCAGTAACGTAAAATCGTATCGATACGACTAAGGCGTATCGATACGCATGGGCGTAAAAATATAGTTTGGCTTTGAAACACTTAGAATAATTTTGTAGGTTAAAACATTTTAATTTGAAGTTGTTTTGGTTCAAATGCTTGTTAATTTGTGAGACTTTAGAATACTTAAAAATTTATTTACTTTTACAAATAGGTCCTTAGACAATTTGTTATATCAAAATCAAATTAGGTTTTACACAACTTTTATCAACCCATTCCTAGAGCTCCATCTGGTATTGAACACATCTATAGTGGACCTGAAGAAGGTAGATTCGATGAGAATTGGATTGTGAAGTAAGCCAATTCATTGCTCTTTGAGATGAAAGATATACACGGTGGCCAAAAGATTTGACTCCAATTGAAGACAATGATTTTGATTTGAATTCAAAGTATTATTCGTGTTATTCAAAAAATGGAAAATCTTTCTTAGTATCCCTCGAAGCTGGAGATAAATGGCTTGAAGATCTGCAGTGCTCAAAATATGTACATTTGTCATCCAGGTTTAATTAGAGTTCACAAGAACCAACAGACGAATCAAACTTGGATTTTTCTGCGGGTTTGCGTTTTTCATAGTCTTCGATGCAATCCCCTATGACCTGTAAGCAATGATCCTTGGGAAGAACCGATAGAGCATGGGTATCCAGTAGTCCACACAACAGTTGATGACAGCTCATCATTTCATCCAACATTTAGATTTGGTGACGGCTCATCATTTCATCCAACTTTTGGTGGCATCTCATCTTCTCATCCAGCTTACAATGATTATGGGGGATACAGACCACAATTTGAGTATCCTCAAACACCCATATATGGGGAAGGCATGGGTGTTGGTAGTATGACATATTTGTTGTCGGCTACGACCATTACCAGCTCATCATTTCATCCAGAAGATATGTATGGTACACCATTTTCTATGCAAATGATGGATGATCTATTTTTCCATGATGAGTAGACTCCGGATCAACCACGAAGAATGATTCAACCCCCTCGACTGTACAATCAAACGTCATCCCTACACCAACAGAAATTGCCGAGAAGGAGGAGGAAATAGGATATATTTATATTTTATTTGAAATATATTTTAATTCGATTGTTGCTTGTTTGTTTGAGAAATAATTTTAGATTATTTAGTCTTGGTTTTCAAATTTGGTTGTTGTTTGATAAATAATTTTATTTTATTTCTTAAACTTGTCTTCTTTCTTATTGGCAAAATGTCAAAAATAACCCCCAGCGTTTCACCGTTTGGTCATTTTAGCCCTATCCTTTTTTGGTGCAAACAACCACCCAATGTTTTATTTTTCGTTCAAATTTCACCCTTGTTGGATGAAAACTGTTAGTCAAATAACGGTCAACACCTGAGGTTGATGTGGCATGTCTGCAGGGAATAGAGAGATGATGTGGCACTGCCATGTGGCATTTTTGCTAACATGGAATTTTTAAAAAATTAAAAAATAATTAATTATTTTTTAAAGAATTTTTTTTCAATACTTTAACCAATCGCCACATCAGCAAAAATGCCACATGGCAGTGCTATGTCATCTCCCCATACCCCGCAGATATGCCACATCAGTCTCAAGCGTTGACCGTTAGTTGACTAATGGTTTTCATCCAACAATGGTGAAATTTGAACGAAAAATAAAACGTTAGATAGTTGTTTGCACTAGAAAAGGGATAGGGCTAAAATTAGCAAAATGGTGAAACGTTGGGGGCTATTTTTGACCTTCTGTCTTCTTAATTAACTATTACTTTTTTTTATTGAAAAAGAAAAATGGTTATCAGGGCACCTCATTAAAAAACCTCTCTAACCTAAATTGGAGGAAAAAGAGTGCACCCGGTAACCTACATATGCCAAACATCAAACGTCGTCACTAATGTCTGAATGGAAAACATCTAACACAAAATCCGAAGGTTGACAAAAAACAGCCACCCCACTCACACAATTTAAACCATGCTTCGCTAATCTATCACCCACACCATTAACCTTGCGTGACACGCAATGGAACCGAACATCCCAGTCCATCAACAACATCCTCTGGATATGATACACAAGTGAATGATCACCAGCGACCCTAGCCGACGTATTTAAAAGCCGAACGGCTTCCTTATTATCAATCTTCACGGTAACACGTCTATAACCTTTATCCCAAGCATGTTTGAGACCTTCCAACACACCCCAAAGCTCTGAATCTAGGACCGAACAAATCCTAACGAACCTGGAGTAACCAAGTAACCACTCACCCCTATCATTTCGAATCATACCTCCACACGCTGTCCGACCATCCGCCTGAACTCTAGCCTCATCCGAATTGATATTGACCCATCCCGGGGATGGAGCCATCCATCGTTTCGAGCCCATACAGACCGGAGCGATTGTTGTCCCCAACTGAGAATGCATGAATCTCGCCTGCTCACACTCTTGCACCACAATACGACACCTCTCCACAACCGGCACACTCCAAATAACCTCAGGGGTGAACACCAACCGGTTCCTTTCCTTCCAAATTAGCCAAAGTAACGCTCTAAAGAAGATAAGCCAATTCACAATTGTGGGGGCAAACACATAAACAGACTGTAGGCTACAGTGAATCCAGTCAGTGAACTCCATGCTAAAAAAATCCGACCAAAATTTCGGCGAAACAACCGACTTCCAATACTCCTGCACCGTCGGACATTGTCGAAACAGGTGAACTAACGTTTCAGCCTCATTCCCACATATCCCGCATTGCACGTCTGTCGTGAGATGACGTCGCTCTCTCTCGACATTGGTTAGCAACCTCCCATGCATTAGTAGCCATAAGAAGGATTTAATCATTGGCAACCCCAGTAACCGATCAATCGTGTTCCAAATAGGGTCGGCATACGAATCACTCTGCTGCATTCTTAATCTGTAAGCTGAGTGAACCGAAAATCTCTTATCAGATGAAGCATCCCATCTGAAACAGTCACGCGGAACTGAAGCGTAAGGGGGAGAATTGCAGCAATCCACATCACAATAGGCAGGGCAACAAGTGCTGAAAGTTATCCCACTTCCATTCACCAAACTCATTTACCATCGACGACAGAGGAGTCGACCCATCTAGAAGCAGAGTATTAGGAAGCACCCATTCCTTCAGAAATCTGATTTCCCCAACCCAACGGTCATTCCAAAAATCAATGCCATCCCCATTACCCATCTTCCACGATATATGACAATAAACCTCATCCCACACACTACATATACCTTTCCAAAGGTGAGATTGATTACCTCGCATAACAATATTTGAAATCACCCCATCGCACTTGTATTTAGAACGCAGAACCCGTACCCAAAACCTATCAGGTTGAGCAACCAGGCCGAAAGCCAATTTCATCAAAAAAGCTGCATTCTGATCCTCCAAATGCTTAAAACCCATGCCACCGTCAACCTTGGGCTAACACAGAGTATTCCAGTCAACCAGATGTACATGACGACCATCGGACGAGTTCCCCCAAATAAATTTCCTGATTAGCTTCTCAATCTCTATGCATACCCCTTTAGGCAATAAGGTAGTTTGCATGGTATAGGAAGGAATTGCCTCTAAAACCACTTTCGCCAACATAATACGCCCCGCTAATGATAAAGACTTAGCTGACCATCCTGACAAACAATCATTAACTTTCTGTATTAAGAACTAGTAAGTCCCATTAGTAACCCGTTGATACAATAAAGGCACACCCAGATATTTACCTAAGTCCGAAACTTCAGTAAAACCAAAGCCACAACTGAGAAAACCACGAGTAGCATCATCCACATTGCAGGAAAATAAAATATTAATCTTCTGCACACTCACCTTATGACCCGAAGTAGTGCAAAAGTTACTTATGACACGGTTAATAACGTGAAGTTGGGAAACGGAGGCTTCAGCGAGCAAAACTAAATCATCAGCAAAGAATAAGTGGAATATACCTGGGCCATTACGTGCAAGAGTGACAGGTTTCCAAGCCCCGGACTAGATTTCCCTCACAATAGCATGCGCCAACCTTTCCATACAGAGAACAAAAATGTACGGCGATAACGGGTCACCTTTCCGGATACCCCTAGACGGAGTGAAAGAATTAGACGGCGAGCCATTCCAATTCACCTGCATCATCGAGGACATAATACATCGCATAATTAACCTCTGAAAACAGTCCGGTAACCCAATCTCACGGAGAGTATCATCAATAAAAGACCACTCCAACCTATCATATGCTTTCTCCAGATCAACCTTGATGGCCATCCACCCTTTTCGACCAAATTTCATACGCATCGAGTGAATAACCTCCTGTGCAATAACAATGTTGTCCGAAATCAAACGCCCGGGAACAAAACTAGTCTGAGCTTCTGAAACCCAATCAGGTAGGAACGACTTTAACCGATTAACTATGACCTTTGTAATCACCTTGCATAACACAGAACAAAGGCTTATTGGCCTAAATTGACTAATATGCTCAGGCCCAGGAACTTTCGGTAAAAGAACCAACAGAGTCTGATTCAGGGAAGGATCAATGGGCATACTAGCGAAGATATCACGAACAAAATTACATATACTAGGGCCCACAATGTTCCAGTTTTGTTGGTAAAAGAATGCATGAAAGCCATCAATACCTGGGGTTTTAAGCGGCCCTATAGCAAAAAGAGCTATGCGTACCTCCTCATCACTGACTTGCCGGAGTAGAGATGAAACTCCATTAGCTGCAAGGTCCGGAAAACCCCCGTGGATAGGGTACTCATACCCATCATTACCTTCACTTGAAAACAAATTCTGGAAGAAATTCACAGCCATAGACTTCAACTTACCGTCGTCAGAAACCCAACACCCATTGTCGTCACGCAAGGTCCAAACAGTATTCTTCCTCTGCCTAGCCTTAGCAAACCGATGATAGAACTTTGTATTGCGATCCCCTTCCAATACCCACTGACATCTCGCCTTTTGCATCCACATACTCACTTCCTGAAACAGCATAGTACTTAATTCTGTACTAAGCGATTGATGCAGATTAACAAGGAATCCGGAATGTCTATTTGTAAAGCCTTTTCAATACCCCGTAACCTTCGTAGAAGCTCATTTTTTCACTTCCCCACGTGCCCAAAGATAGATTTGTTCCATTCGGCCAAATCATCCTGCAAAGAAGTTAAATTCGAAAGAACCTCCCTGCCATTATCCCACTTTGATTCAATAACCTTGGCGAACTCAGGATGATCTTGCCAAGCTGCCAAAAACTTGAATGGCCTGTCACTATGTTCAACAGCAGTCGAATCCAACTGAACGAGTAACAGGCAATGATCTGAGCCAATACGGTCAAGATGTAATATATGAGTATCCGGAAAAGTTTGAAGCCAATCATCACTTACTAAACACCGATCAAGACGTTGATACAGATTTCCTCTATTCCAAGTGAAAAGCGGCCCAGAAAATGGAATATCAATCAAACCTGAGTCAAAAACAAAGTTTTGAAATAAACGGCTAAAACCCAGAGCTGATAACGAACCACCACGGCGTTCCTCCAGGCTAAGAATCGCGTTAAAATCACCTCCCAGAATCCATGGCTGGTCCGATGTCGAGACAATCTCCAATAACGTTGGCCATGACCATTTCCGTTTAGTAGCCGATGGACTAGCGTAGACTGCGGTGAGCAGGAAACATCTACCAGATCCAAGACACGAAATCTGGAAATGGACGAACTGATTAGAAACTTTCAGAACCTTAATCTCAAAGTCCTCACGCCATAATAACCAAATACCACCACTAAAACTATGGGCTTCAACACGGAAAGAATGCGGAAAACCAAGCCGTTTAACCACCCTATCAGCAGAAGAACCACTAATGCGCGGCTCCATGATGGCGACAACTTGGGGATGAAATCTTCTCATGAAATCCCGAAAATGACACTTAAACTCAGAGCTAGCGCCCTGACAATTCCAAAAAAAGACATTAGTCATTATAAAAGAAAAAAACAAAAACATCTAACCTCACAGACGAGGCTCAACATTCTCCTTTTCTAGATGCACCGCAACTGAAACATCATGCACAACCGGATCCACCGCCGTCAACACTTAAGGAGCTACACCAGCACCCTCCCCATTACTACTAATACTCGGATCAGCAGAGGCAGGCGAAAGTTTATGTGTAGCCAAATCCTTTCCTGATGTTCCCTGCACATTCTGCACTCATTCCGATAAGATCATCGGAGGTGGAAAATGGAAAGCACTTCGCTTCTTCACGCTAAGGCCTTTACGCACCGGAGGCGTTACAGCTTTAACCACTCCCTTGTTCTTCCCATTCATCCTAGAACTTCGTCTCTCTGAACCTCCATCATCCGATATAACTATTGTCGAATGCTTACCACCCTTTATATTAGGAACATGAGTATCAACCATCGGTTCCTGCCTCGCACCCAAAGATACAACTTGAGGTATTGTTATACCATGGTTGGTATCGTTAGTCGCAGCCTGTGACGGCTCCACACTTTTTCCATTCTTACCACTCGATGATTCTGCAGACTCTTTCACGTTCCCATTGACAGTCGACAAGGGTTCTTGAACGACATCATCTAAATCCTGGAGAGCATCAAACCTTGACTCCATCCCCTTGCGTGAAGGTGCAGAGGCTCCAGCCACAGTCCCACTTGCTTTAGAGTACCGACGCTTGCGCGGCTCCGCTAGCATCCACGGACCAAACACTTCCTCCGGTTTATCAAAATTCCACATCGGGCCATCACTCTTCTCCACATTCACTGGTTTAGGATCGACAATACCACAAACTACCGCCGAATTCCCATACTGTAACACCCCAATTTTGGGCTTAGAAGTTTAGGGTCTGAACCAGACCGGTCTGATTTTTGGTTCGAATATAAAAGACAGTTTTAGGGAAAGCCTAGTTCGGGATACTTTAAAAATATGGAAAAATATCTAAAAATCCTCTTTTAATATATATAAGAGATTGGTGAAATCAATTTTACAAAATAAGGTTTGGAAATATTACATTTTGGAATAGTGACTAAAATGCGATTTTTGAAAAGTTCAGTGGTGATTGTTTTGTAAGGATTGAAACTTTGAATCTTTAAGGAGCTAATTTACCCAAAAATGATTTCTCCAGATTTTTCCTTAATTTGAGTGAATTAATTAATGTTTTAATTAATTAGAAAAGAAGAGAAACTACCTTTGGAAAAATCATAACTACCTTTTTCCTAAAATTTTCTCATTTCTTTTTCTCTCAAAATTCCATCATCCAAACACTTTTCTCCAGCAACTTTTGTTTTGATTTTCACTTCAATTGATGAGATTTCTATCATCAATTAATTCCTAATCATCCTAGCATCAAATCCTTTTGATTTCCTCATTGAATTTCCGAGAAAATTGGCTCAAATCAAGGAGAAATCACCAATTAGAGGTAAGGTTGTTCTTCTCCTCTAAATACTCAGTTCTTTACTGAAATTCCCAAGTTATCAATCCTTAATTTAAGTTTTATAAATGGTTTTAATGTTAGCAATTGGATTTGGCTTAAAACTCAAGATTTGGAAGAAATCTTGAAGAATTTCGTTGTGATTGCTTGGGCTCTGTTTTGAGATGAATCTTAAATGTATTTTTGATGTCTAATGATGTGGAAATGAGGTTTTATCAATGCAATCCCGAATAGGTTGTATTTCCTAAGTTTTTGCTTATGAAAATGGTGGTTTTAAGGGTGATCTTGGTGTTCTGTTATAGCTGGAGGTATAAGGATGAGTTTAGGTTCATTTTGGATGATAATTGATGTTTAGAAATGGTTAGAAGTGATGGATCTTGGCTGGGTTATGTTTTGGAAGAGTTTGGAGGTGATTTCGGTTGTGTTTGGTAGCCAAAATGTTGGTTTTGGTTAGAGCAGCGAGTTTAAGTGTGTTGGCTGAAGATTTCAATGCATGATGATGCATTAATCCTCTGCTTTGATGTGTTTAAAACAGGGGAGACATCTTCGGACATCTTTGGAGCTTGATCCGGAGGCTTGATCGGCGTTTCGGCAAGCAAGCGAAACGTAATTGGTGAGTGGAGTTGGGTTTCCAGCTTTGAAACAAATGTTTGAAGGTTTTGGGAGCTTAGTTTAAGTCTAAGCAACTTAACTAAGCTCAAGAGTAAGTTTTCAGAAAAACTCTCTTGGATGAGCCATGAAGAGGTTTGATGCAATGGTTATAATTTGCATGTTTAAATTCTGTTTTGAAAGCATGTTTTAGCATGGTTAATGCTGGTTTTGAAAGCCATGTGTTGAAGGATGCTCAAGGTAAGATATCCTTGGTTTGACATATTGTAAATATGGTTTTTGATGCAGAGTGATGCATGATGATAAATGGCTTTGATTAATGCTTTAAAACGGTGAATTGTTGATGGTAAATGATGTATATTGGCAAGTGATGTAATGGTTTTAAAGTACTTGAATCGGATATAGTTAGCCGGATATAGGATTGGGTGCACCGTGAATAAAGTCGCCTTGGATGTTGAGGGTTGTGATTGTACCGTACACTCTATCCAAGTACACTAACGAGTAAAGTAAGATCACAACGATGGTTAAAAGTCCGTGTGTGGATCTTGTGTTATGTGTCACGTGTACTCGTTAGTGGAATTATACAACTACCGATGAGTGATGTTGAGGGGTTGTGATTGTACCGTTAAACTCCATCACGGGTGTTGAGGGGTTGTGATTGTACCGGTAAACTCTACCTTGTGTTGTTCGGTAGTGTGTATGAAGCGTGTGGGACAACGCTTGTAATCCGCGTATCCGATTGTGTTTTGTGTTGTAAATGGTTATGGATTATAACTTGGATGCCAATATGATATGTTGATTTTGATGAAGCATGAGATGCTTGTAAAGTATGCAAGGTTGCATGAAAAGAGATGAGCATGTGTTTAAAAGCTTTGTTGAAAGTGTTTTCTAAATGCATTATTGTGTTGTTTTTTCTTTAGAGCAAGCCTCACTAAGCAATTGTGCTTACGCTCTCTCTCTTGAACCAATAATGCAGATAATTGAAGTGTTTGAGGGCAACAAGGAGACTAAGAGTCCAAGGGAAACTAAGCTCATGTATGGTGATGTTTTCATAACACTATTAGTTTTGGTATTTTGGCAATGGGAACCTAAGATGTGTTTTGGGAGATGTTTTGGACTCCCTAGTTTGGGGCATGATGGTTTGGATTTGTAATTGGCCTTTTGGTGTTTTGTTGGTTGTTTGATTTTGGATATTAGGATGCATGCCTATAGATTTGTGGAATTCCATGTTTGATGCTATGAATGTGTTTCGAAGTTGCAAACATGTATCTTATATGTATGATGACTTGTTGGCATGGTTAGGAAGTCATTAGGATGTGTTTGAGTGGTTTAATGTATGAAAAACCAGCAATTTCTGCAACTTCTGGGCAAACCGTATCGGAACGGGCACTGGCGTTTCGAAACGGGGGCCTGTAATGGCCTTCGTGTTTCGAAACGGCTGGAGGCCGTTCCGAAACGATTTGGCCACTGGAAGGCCATGTTTCGGAACTAGTCTTCAAACGAACCCGTGTTTCGGAACGGTCAACACCGTTCCGAAACAGGTGACCGTTGGGCACTGATTTGAATGGTGTTGAGGTCTGCAAGCTTTACGTTTTAGTCCCAAAAATTGTATTTGCAATTGCATGAGTTTGAGATGTCTGATTAAGGTGAAATTTGACAGAGAAGCATGTAATATGACTAATTTAATATTGGTAACTTAAAAACCAGTTAAGACCTTCTAATTTCCAGAATTTACATTTTGGTCCCTAATATTGTATTTTGTGCAATTGAGTCCCTTATTGAAATCTGATCGCTGTGCTTTTCACGTATACGTTTCTCAAGTGTCCACTTAGGGTTAATGTGCATCTAGACAAGATTAAAAAGAAAAAAAAGGTCGTTAATGAAGCTTGACTTTGGTTTTCCCCGTGTAATATTCGTAGTTCGGGTCAACCGTCTAGGCCGGGCTAAGGGGGTTACACATACACCGCACATTTAAAACAAATATCGGGAAGCCCCTCATACTCAATGGCCTAAAAAAAGTTATCGATCCCGATGCAGGGGAGTAAGGGTTTCGTCAGATCCACCATAACAGCAAGCCGAGCGAAACGTCCTCTATCCCCAGTATCCGTCTTATAATCCACCCGAATAACCCGGCCGATGTTCCTAGAAATGTGCTGAAAGAAACCTTAGGAGTAATACTTGTATGGTAAACCAGGTAAACGAACCCAAACAATCACGTGAGAAGGATTTCGTTTTTCAGAGGAAAAAGCACGACTCCATGGTTGAACAGTTAGGTAACTTCCATAAATCGTCCAAGGACCATCCGTTAACACTTTCACAAAATCATCTTCCAAAGAAAACTGGACAATAAAATACTCATTCTCGATATCCACGAGCTGAAACTCGCCTTGAGGCTTCCATAGCGTCTTGATACGACTCAGCAACGCTCCGTATCCAATCTTCCGCCCCAAAAGCCTAACGATAACCGATTTACTCATGCTCTGGTCATATAACTCATGCACACGATCCGAAAACTGCACAATCGGAAACTTCCCATCTCTAATAACTCGAACATTCTGGTCCGGCACAACCACCTCATCATTCGAGATAGAACTCGCTTGAGAACAACCGTTCGCTGCCTTCCCTGCCACCGCAGATGCGTAGGATGGTCGAGACGGCACAGCACCCGGCACACCATCATTCAAAACTGCTTGGACGTTCGCTGCCACCTCCCTTAGATCAGAGCCGCCGCTGCCATCCTCCACGACGTCGTCCATGGCTTCCCCGCTGGTCGACGCCTGCCCATCATCCCCGATCTTGCCTCTTTTTGCATCCCGTAACCCTTCTTCAACAAGGAGGTCGATTACCCGCTCCAGCACCGGCGGAACAACAACCCGCACCAACGGACTGCTCCTCAGGCCGGCCTCGGCCTCTCCAGGGGGTCCGGCAAGCCTTCCAGCGGAACACTGGCCGGTGGCGCCGCGGGACAGCCACCAAGCTTTTCCATCTATAGGAACCTTTAGGGTTCGCGATAAATTTGGAGAAAAGTTGCGCACGTGTTTTTTATCGATTCAACGCTTAATTAACTATTACTTTAATAACTTACTAGCAAAAAAATCAAATATTTCTCGACTAATAAAAACATTTTAAAACAAGTTATCTAATTAATAGCAATCTCAAGTTGAAATATTAAGTTTACATGACCAATATTAAGTTTATATTAATAAAAAATTAAATTAATGGTCCAACACAATAGTTGGAAAGATTGGATTTGTTAAGACACTCACTACAAAAAAATTATAATATTGTAGCAAAATATTTATCACTAAAATTACTAAATTTGTCACAATATATTCATTTTGACAAAATCTGTTTGTTATCGTGTTTGTTAGCATAAATTGGTCATGTAAAATATATTGTGGCGAAATTGGGCATGTTACCATTTATACTATTTATCGTAACAATGAAATTTCGTTACTATATTAACATATCACGACAAAATATTTGTCACAATAAATTAACTATTTTTTCACGAGAAGCACCTTTTGGCGAACAAACTTGTATTTGAACATCAAATATAACAAATTTTTGTGACAAAAATATATATTGCAACAAAAATTAATTTCTTACAACTTCTATTTCATTAGTAAATGTAACTTACAGGGAAAAATTTTTGTTAGAATAAAATAATTATTTTTATCACAAAAAAGTAATTTTTTTCATAATTAACTTAAATTTTAACATCGAACTAAAAAAGTTTTTATGATAAAAATACATATTAAAATAAAATTTAATTTCTCACTATTTTTATTTCGTCAGTAAATATTACTTATAAGAACAAAATGTTTGTTACAATAAAATATTGTTTTTAACAAAATTTTTGTCACAATAAACTTAAATTTTAATATTGAAAAATTATTTTTTTAACAAAAACTAGAGTTATAATAAAGATTATTTCCTCACAACTTTTCTACAATGACAATTTTAAATTTATTTCGTGACACTTATTTTTTTTTTAAATTGTGAATATGAACAAAAATTTCTTCCCCGCTATAATTTAGTGAGAAAATAATATTTGTCATAAATTATTTTTAGGGAAAACTACACCGGTGGTCCCCAAACTATTATCATTTTCTTATTTTGGTCCCTAAACTATGTTTTTCAGCAAAATCGTCCCTTATGTTACATAGTTCTCATATTTTAGTCTCCGGCGTTAAATAGCTAACGGTTTTGTTGACGTGGCATTTTTTAAGAGGAGAGAGAAATGATTAAAAAATATTTAAAAAATTCCACGTCAGCTGTAACACTCGTGTTTTGGGCCTAGGAGTACCGGGTTTTAATTCGGGTCAAAAAAATTTAAATTAAATCAATTCAACTTAAAATAATGACTTAATTGAGCTTTAGAAAGAGGGGAGGGACTAATGTTGTAATTTTACCCAAAAGTCTTAAAAAGCAAGACCACTTTAACAAAAAAATTGTCTTCCCTCTTTCCTATCTTCTTTTCACGTCAAAAACACCATCTTCTCTTTTCAAACTCTCCCAAAAGTTTGGTTACTATTCCATTTGATTGCTACTTCGATTCAAGGTGTTTTGCAAAGGTAATTATGTTTTCTAACTCTCCTCTTCAACCTCTATCTAACCATGGTCTTGGATTTCAAAAACATTGGGTTTTGAAAATTAGGATTCTTATGAAATTTGGGGGTTTTTGATGGGGCTTTTTAATTTGTTTTGTTAAATCATGTTGGGGTTTTAGTTAATCATGATTAAAGGTGTAACATATGTCAATTTGGTCGAATTTGGGTAAAAATTCGTAGCATGCTCTTGAGGTAGATTTTAGAGTAAGAAAACTTAGGTTTTTGGAAGGTTTAATGTTGTAAATGAGGGGCTGATGGTCTACCTAGGTAAGGAGGGTGTTTTGGGATGCTTTGGAAGCCATTTGGGTGTTTGGAAGTGGGTTTTTCAGCAAGAGTTTTGGGAAGCACGAAAATTGAGTTTTGGGAGATTTTGTGATTTGGGGAATTTGTGAAATTTGGTTTATGGTTGTGAAGTGATTTGATAGTTGAGCTTTAGCATTGAATTGTGGTGTAATAAGTGTGTTTTGCTTGGCTAGAAGCAAGGGGAAACCTTGAAGGAGCTTTGGGACCGAATCCGGGTGCGTAGGAGGATTATTCGATTTGCTAAGGAAGGGCGGTGAGTGGTTTCAACTTGTTTTTAAGTTTGGCTCGAGCATGTGTAGGGTGTGTGTGTGTAGTGTGCTTGGTAGGCCACTTCCATTTAATTCAAGTTGATAGTTTAGCTTTGATATCCTCAAATGCTTTGTGCTTACTAGTTATGCTCTTGATTTGTGGTTGATTGATACATGTATATATATCATGATGAGTAGATATGTGATGAGCATGTATTGTGGTTGATGATGGTTAAATATGATGTGGGTATGATAATTGGCACTAAAAATTACCGGTTGTAAATGATCGATCATTAGGATAGTGTGCACACAAATTGAGTCAAAACGTACGTGGCCTTGATGGCGTTAAGTCATCAAGGAGGAGTACGGTGATGTAACATTCCACCGGAAGCTATTTCATATATTTCTACGAGATGATGAGTGGAATCCCATCCGTAGGGCATGTGGCGATGAGTGGAATCCCGCACATGCAAGGTCCGGTGATGAGTGAAATCCCACCGAGGTAAAGTGTTGTCAAGGTTTTAATCTGCACAATCGGGGTAATTAAAGTGGCCAATTAAACTTGTTTATGTAATGTGATATATGATGGTGATATGTGGTTTTGATATATGGTATTGTATATGATAATTGATATTGATGTGAAACCTTGCTAGGATTGAGAGACCATATATGCCACTTGAAAGACTAGCTAAGTCTACTTGTTTTTATGCAATGCTTGATATGTGTGAGATTAGGATTACATGCTTAAACGCTGCATTGTTGATGTTTTTCGTTTTAGAGTACCCTCACTAAGCTTATAGCTTACGCTCTCAATGTTCAACAATGCAGATCATTAGCGTGGTGTTAGCTCGAGGCAAGGCAAGAAGGGCGTCCAAGTTTGTAGCTCAAGTATGGTTATCGATTTTGTAATAGTTAGCAATGTGGCAAGGGTCTTTTTATGAGCGTGTGTGACTCATTTGATTGATGTTGTTTTGGTTGATCATGGTTTGTAAGCATGTTATACTATGACGAATGTTTGATGTTTGATGGCATGTTCTAGAATGTTTAGGTTACATAGTGTATGAGTGCAAACCTTTCAAGATGTCTTGTTCCTTTTAAGGTCCTTTGTGTTTTGAGTATGCCAATATTGCATGAATTGCTCTTTAACTAGAATGCTATGTATGAATGCTTTAATCCATGCTTGATTGACTCCCTTGGCTTAAATATGTATGCTTTTATGGTTGGTTTGCCTTAGGGATTGATGTTAGTGTGTTGGTTGGAGTGTTAGAGGGATTTAGGGGCCTCCTTGTGCTCTAAATCAGCTCAATCTTGCATATTCGTAGGTGGGGTATTGATACCGTCGGTCTGGTATCGATACTGCCCCTTTGGTTTCAGGCCTCGTGTATCGATACTCGAGGAGAGTATCGATACCTTTTTGGCCACTGGAGCCACTGTCGATTTCGGTATCGATACTGGCCTCTAGGGTATCGATACCGTTGCCTTAGCTTTGACCGTGGGAAGTCAACTTTAGGGGAAGGTATCGATACTCTCATTGGGGGTATCGATACTGTCTCATCAGGTTGACCAAACCCTGTTGACTTAGTCAAGGGGTATCGATACCCCATTAAGGGTATCGATACCGCCTGCAGTTTAACTTTAAACATGGGCTTTTAAGTGTTAGTTTGGGTTCGATTGATTGCTTCGTAAATATTGTTCCGCTGTATGATCACTTAGGATGTAATTCTCATCTAAGCAAGATTAAAACAAAAAAAATATATATAGGGTTGCTAACCGAGGGAGAGTTCCTTAGGGAGTTTTCACTCGGTTTTCCCCGTGTGGCCCACTTGGACCGGTCATTCGGCCAGACCGGGACGAGGGGGTTACATTTGTTGGTATCAGAGCCTGAGGTTACCGAGACCTCGGGCAGGTAAGTGAGGTAAGATTAATGTGTTAAATGCTTGTGTTGTTCGATGCATGATTTGCCATGAATCCTTGATGCTTGATTGATCGTATGATGTTTTGAATGCATGAATGGTCGTGTCTCGTGTGAGTGTGTGCCCATTGCTACTACTACTTAATTTAAAAAGGATTTTTGAAAGAGGAATACTTGAGCACTATTGGACCCTTGCTTTGACTAACGTAATCCTTATCTGTTTCTTGTTGTAGTTTTACCTTGCTAGTTGAACCATGAGACCACGTGGGAGGCCTAGGATGGTTCGACCGGAACCACGGGCAGAGGCTCCGAGAGTTGAGCCAGTTGTGAGAGTTGAGGCTCAAGTGGGAGAGCCAGTGGTTGGAGTTGGAGCTCCTCCACCACCCCCACCACCACCACCTCCTCCACCGGGAGTGGGAGGCGAGGCCGGGCCCGGAGGAATGGGACCACAAGGAGGCCAAGGTGGCCAAGGTGGCCAAGGACCAGCCGGGATTGACTTAGCTCCGTTGGTTCAGGCAATAGCCGGAGCGTTCCAGGCTGCTGTAGCTGGAGGTCAGGCAGCTCATCATCAGGGTGAGGGCACCGGTTTGCCATTAGAGAGACTTCGGGGCCTTGGGGCCGAAGAGTTTAGAGGTGCTACTCCGGAGAGGTCAGAGTTGTGGTTTGAGAAGATCGTCCGTATTCTTGCTCAGATGGGATGTACTGGTGAGCGCAAGTTGGGATGTGTTGAGTCCTTGCTACAGGGTGATGCCTACACCTGGTGGGTCACCGTTACTTCGGGGATGGATGAGACCGAGATCACTTGGGAGTTCTTTGAGACAGCTTTCCGGAAGAAGTATTTGGGTCCGCGATACCTCGATGAGAGGAAGAGAGAGTTTATGGCATTGTCTCAGGGGAGTATGTCCGTGATTGATTATGAGATCCGATTCGTCAGACTGAGTCAGTATGCACCTGAACTTGTACCTACTGAGGTGGAGCGTTGTAACCGCTTCCGATATGGGCTGAATGAGGAGATCAAGACTTATACTCTAGCTTCTGATTACATTGATTTTGATGTCTTGGTCTCGAGGGCCAAGGACTTGGAGCACAGTTTGAGTTTGACCAGGCGGTCAGGTGGATCTAGTTCAGGTAAGAGGTCCAGCAACTTTGATAGAGGAGATGCCAAGAGGCATCGGGACAACCGGCATCAGTATGATCATAGGCGTGGTGGCAGTAACCACGGTAGGGGCCACCAGGGCCAGAGAGCTGGTGGGAAGTTGCCCACATGTGCTTCCTGCGGGAGGAACCACACCGGTGAGTGTTGGGGAAATTATCACTCTTGTTGGAGTTGTGGTGCTAGAAACCACATTAGGCGTGACTGTCCACATCAGGTGGGACAGGCACCAGCTCAGGCTCCTGCTAGAGCCAATGATTTTCAGAGAGGCCGCGGGCGCGGTAGAGGTAACTTCCAGCCGAGGAACGATGGTCAGAGGAATTTAGCTCATGTTGTTGCAGTCCAGCCGGAGGGCGGAGGACAGGCTAGGGTTTACGCATAGCGCGGGGAGCAGCATGACACCGATGTGATCGCAGGTAACTTCTCGATACAGTCTTTGGGTTTGCTTTCTTTGATTGACTCTGGGTCTACACATTCCTACATATTGAGTGAGCATGCACGATCCTTGAATTTGCCTTGTGAGTTGTTAGAGGTAGGAGTTAGTGTTACTAGTTCCTTTGGGGACACGGTAGTGGTTAGGAAAATGTACCGAAGGTGTCCGTTGATGGTTCAGGGGCATTTGTTTCCGGTGGATATGATGGAACTTCCCTTCTATGGTTTTGATGTGATTCTGGGTATGGATTGGCTCACGGAACATAGAGCTAGGATAGATTTTGAAACTAAGCGGATTTCTTTGAAGCTCACAGATGATTATGAGATTGTTGTGGTGGGTGAGAATGTGAAGTTCTTGTCCAATGTGGTTTCAGTGTTAGAGGCTAAGAGGTTAGTGGAGTTGGGGTGTGAAGCATACTTAGCGTATGTGATGAACCCTAACATGAGTGAGGTTAGACCTCAGGACATCCGGACAGTATGTGATTTTCCTAGTGTGTTTCCGGAAGAATTGCCAGGGTTACCACCGGACAGAGAGGTAGAGTTCGGCATTGAGACTTATTCTGATTCAGCTCCTGTTTCGATTGCTCCGTATCGTATGGCACCGAAAGAATTGAAAGAGTTGAAGACTCAGTTGCAAGAATTGACAGATAGAGGTTTTATTAGGCCTAGTTCTTCACCTTGGGGTGCACCAGTGTTGTTTGTGAAGAAGAAAGATGGAAGCATGAGAATGTGCATAGATTATAGACTGTTAAATCAGTTGACAGTGAAGAACAAATATTCGTTGCCTAGAATTGACGACTTGTTTGATCAGTTGAGAGGAGCATCGGTCTTTTCGAAGATTGATTTGAGATCAGGTTACTACCAGCTAAAGGTTAGAGAGGTTGATGTACCGAAGACGGCCTTTAGGACTAGGTATGGACACTATGAGTTTTTAGTCATGCCGTTTGGGTTGACTAATGCACCGGCAGCTTTCATGGACATGATGAATAGGATTTTTCATCAGTATCTAGATCAGTTTGTAGTTGTATTTATTGATGACATTTTGGTGTACTCGCGAACTGAAGAAGACCATGACCGACACTTGAGACTTGTTTTGAAGACTTTGCTAGACCATCAGTTGTATGCGAAGCTCAGCAAGTGTGAATTCTGGATCCGGGAAGTAGTCTTCTTAGGACATGTAGTGTCAGCTGAAGGCATTAGAGTTGATCCGAAGAAGATTGAAGCTATTGTTGAGTGGAAGCAACCGAAGTCAGTGACAGAAGTACGTAGCTTCCTAGGCTTAGCCGGATACTATAGAAGGTTTGTGGAAGGTTTCTCTAAATTAGCCGCTCCGTTGACACAGCTACTACAGAAGAGTGTTCAGTTTGAGTGGACAGATGCAAGACAGAGAGCCTTTGAAAAATTGAAAGAAGCTTTGACCCAAGCACCGATCTTGATTCAGCCTGAGTCCGGGAAAGACTATGTGATTTATAGTGATGCCTCGTATGTAGGGTTAGGATGTGTTCTGATGCAAGACCGAAGAGTAGTGGCTTATGCCTCAAGACAATTGAAGACTCATGAGCGTAACTATCTGACCCATGACATAGAGTTAGCTGCAGTTGTGTTTGCTCTGAAGATTTGGAGGCACTATTTGTATGGTGAGAAATGCACAGTATATACCGACCACAAGAGTTTGAAGTACATTATGACTCAGCGAGATTTGAATCTCAGACAGCGTAGATGGTTAGAGTTGCTAAAGGACTATGATCTTACTATTGAGTACCATCCGGGTAAGGCCAATGTAGTGGCTGATGCATTGAGTAGGAAGGTGGCCGTGGACTTGAGAGCCATGTTTGCTAGATTGAGTTTGTCCGGGGATGGTGGCTTAGTAGCTGAGCTTCAGGTTAGACCTACTCTAGGTCAGATGATTCGAGAGAAACAGCTCTTAGATAGATCTTTGGCACCTCACGTGCAAGATATAGCCGAAGGTAGATCTTCAGACTACAGTTTCAGTTCCGATGGGGTCTTATGTTTCAAGGACAGAATAGTTGTGCCTGAAGACAGTGATTTGAGACGTACGATCTTGACTGAAGCCCACAGTAGTCCGTTTGCTATGCATCCTGGAAGTACGAAGATGTACCTTGATTTGAAGAATGAGTACTTTTGGGTTGGCTTAAAGAGAGATGTAGCCGACTTTGTGAGTAAGTGCTTAGTGTGTCAGAGGGTGAAGGCGGAACATCAGGTTCCCTCAGGTTTGTTACAGCCGTTGAGAATTCCGGAATGGAAATGGGAGAACATCACCATGGATTTTGTTTCGGGTTTGCCTTTGACTCCTACGAAGAAGAACTCAGTTTGGGTGATAGTAGATCGTTTTACGAAGTGTGCTCACTTCTTGGCAGTCAACACTACTTACACCTTAGATAGATTGGCCGATTTGTACATTGGTGAGATTGTGAGGCTACATGGTGTGCCGAAGTCCATTGTGTCAGATAGAGATCCGCGGTTTACTTCGAGATTTTGGGAGTGTCTGCATACAGCTTTGGGTACCCGTTTGAACTTCAGCACTTCTTATCATCCACAGTCAGATGGTCAGTCAGAGAGGGTTATTCAGATCTTAGAGGATATGTTGCGATGTTGTATCATTGACTTTCAGGGTACTTGGGAGAAACATCTGCCTCTAGTAGAGTTTGCGTACAATAACAGTTTTCAGTCGAGCATTCAGATGGCTCCGTATGAGGCCTTGTATGGCCGAAAGTGTAGAACTCCAGTGTGTTGGGCCGAGGTAGGACAGAAACTGTTACCTATGCCGGATTTGCTCAAGGGGACAACCGAAAAGGTAAAATTGATTTGTGATCGTTTGAAGGCTGCTTCGGATAGGTAGAAGTCCTATGCCGATTTGAAGAGGAAGGAAGTTGAGTTCTCAGTGGGTGAGAAGGTATTCTTGAAAGTGTCTCCGTGGAAGAAAGTGATGAGATTTGGCCGAAAAGGGAAATTGAGTCCGAGGTACATAGGACCGTATGAGATTGTGAAGAGGGTTGGTCTGGTTGCTTATCAGTTACGTTTGCCATCCGAGCTTGAGAAGATACATGATGTGTTCCATGTGTCGATGCTTCGCAAGTATAGGTCCGATCCATCACATGTTATGCCCGTAGAAGAAATTGAATTGAATCCGGATTTGACTTATGAGGAAGAGCTCGTTGAGATCTTAGTTTCAGACAGTAAAGTGTTGAGGGGTAGATCAATTGAGTTAGTGAAGGTGAGGTGGCAACGTAGAGGTGTGGACGAGGCCACTTGGGAGAGGAAGGAGGATATGGAAAAGCAGTTTCCGTATCTCTTTCAGTCAGGTAATTTCGGGGACGAAATTCCTTAAGTGGGAGAGAGTTGTAACACCCGTGTTTTGGGCCTAGGAGTTAACCGGGTTTTAATTCGGGTCAAAAAAATTTAAATTAAATAAATTCAACATAAAATAATGACTTAATTGAGCTTTAGAAAGAGGGGAGGGACTAATGTTGTAATTTTACCCAAAAGTCTTAAAAAGCAAGACCACTTTAACAAAAAAATTGTCTTCCCTCTTTCCTATCTTCTTTTCACGTCAAAAACACCATCTTCTCTTTTCAAACTCTCCCAAAAGTTTGGTTACTATTCCATTTGATTGCTACTTCGATTCAAGGTGTTTTGCAAAGGTAATTATGTTTTCTAACTCTCCTCTTCAACCTCTATCTAACCATGGTCTTGGATTTCAAAAACATTGGGTTTTGAAAATTAGGATTCTTATGAAATTTGGGGGTTTTTGATGGGGCTTTTTAATTTGTTTTGTTAAATCATGTTGGGGTTTTAGTTAATCATGATTAAAGGTGTAACATATGTCAATTTGGTCGAATTTGGGTAAAAATTCGTAGCATGCTCTTGAGGTAGATTTTAGAGTAAGAAAACTTAGGTTTTTGGAAGGTTTAATGTTGTAAATGAGGGGCTGATGGTCTACCTAGGTAAGGAGGGTGTTTTGGGATGCTTTGGAAGCCATTTGGGTGTTTGGAAGTGGGTTTTTCAGCAAGAGTTTTGGGAAGCACGAAAATTGAGTTTTGGGAGATTTTGTGATTTGGGGAATTTGTGAAATTTGGTTTATGGTTGTGAAGTGATTTGATAGTTGAGCTTTAGCATTGAATTGTGGTGTAATAAGTGTGTTTTGCTTGGCTAGAAGCAAGGGGAAACCTTGAAGGAGCTTTGGGACCGAATCCGGGTGCGTAGGAGGATTATTCGATTTGCTAAGGAAGGGCGGTGAGTGGTTTCAACTTGTTTTTAAGTTTGGCTCAAGCATGTGTAGGGTGTGTGTGTGTAGTGTGCTTGGTAGGCCACTTCCATTTAATTCAAGTTGATAGTTTAGATTTGATATCCTCAAATGCTTTGTGCTTACTAGTTATGCTCTTGATTTGTGGTTGATTGATACATGTATATATATCATGATGAGTAGATATGTGATGAGCATGTATTGTGGTTGATGATGGTTAAATATGATGTGGGTATGATAATTGGCACTAAAAATTACCGGTTGTAAATGATCGATCATTAGGATAGTGTGCACACAAATTGAGTCAAAACGTACGTGGCCTTGATGGCGTTAAGTCATCAAAGAGGAGTACGGTGATGTAACATTCCACCGGAAGCTATTTCATATATTTCTACGGGATGATGAGTGGAATCCCATCCGTAGGGCATGTGGCGATGAGTGGAATCCCGCACATGCAAGGTCCGGTGATGAGTGAAATCCCACCGAGGTAAAGTGTTGTCAAGGTTTTAATCCGCACAATCGGGGTAATTAAAGTGGCCAATTAAACTTGTTTATGTAATGTGATATATGATGGTGATATGTGGTTTTGATATATGGTATTGTATATGATAATTGATATTGATGTGAAACCTTGCTAGGATTGAGAGACCATATATGCCACTTGAAAGACTAGCTAAGTCTACTTGTTTTTATGCAATGCTTGATATGTGTGAGATTAGGATTACATGCTTGAACCCTGCATTGTTGATGTTTTTCGTTTTAGAGTACCCTCACTAAGCTTGTAGCTTACGCTCTCAATGTTCAACAATGCAGATCATTAGCGTGGTGTTAGCTCGAGGCAAGGCAAGAAGGGCGTCCAAGTTTGTAGCTCAAGTATGGTTATCGATTTTGTAATAGTTAGCAATGTGGCAAGGGTCTTTGTATGAGCGTGTGTGACTCATTTGATTGATGTTGTTTTGGTTGATCATGGTTTGTAAGCATGTTATACTATGACGAATGTTTGATGTTTGATGGCATGTTCTAGAATGTTTAGGTTGCATAGTGTATGAGTGCAAACCTTTCAAGATGTCTTGTTCCTTTTAAGGTCCTTTGTGTTTTGAGTATGCCAATATTGCATGAATTGCTCTTTAACTAGAATGCTATGTATGAATGCTTTAATCCATGCTTGATTGACTCCCTTGGCTTAAATATGTATGCTTTTATGGTTGGTTTGCCTTAGGGATTGATGTTAGTGTGTTGGTTGGAGTGTTAGAGGGATTTAGGGGCCTCCTTGTGCTCTAAATCAGCTCAATCTTGCAGATTCGTAGGTGGGGTATCGATACCGTCGGTCTGGTATCGATACTGCCCCTTTGGTTTCAGGCCTCGTGTATCGATACTCGAGGAGAGTATCGATACCTTTTTGGCCACTGGAGCCACTATCGATTTCGGTATCGATACTGGCCTCTAGGGTATCGATATCGTTGCCTTAGCTTTGACCGTGGGAAGTCAACTTTAGGGGAGGGTATCGATACTCTCATTGGGGGTATCGATACTGTCTCCTCAGGTTGACCAAACCCTGTTGACTTAGTCAAGGGGTATCGATACCCCCTTAAGGGTATCGATACCGCCTGCAGTTTAACTTTAAACATGGGCTTTTAAGTGTTAGTTTGGGTTCGATTGATTGCTTCGTAAATATTGTTCCGCTGTATGATCACTTAGGATGTAATTCTCATCTAGGCAAGATTAAAACAAAAAAAAATATATAGGGTTGCTAACCGAGGGAGAGTTCCTTAGGGAGTTTTCACTCGGTTTTCCCCGTGTGGCCCACTTGGACCGGTCATTCGGCCAGACCGGGACGAGGGGGTTACATCAGCAAAACCGTTAGCTATTTAACGCCGGGGACTAAAATAGGAGAACTATGTAACAGAAGGAACGATTTTGCCAAAAAACATAGTTTAGGGACCAAAATAAGAAAACGGTAATAGTTTGGGGACCACCGATATAGTTTTCCCTTATTTTTATAACTGCTGCCGGCAATCTATTGCTGAGGACTCTGACACTGTTCTATCTCCAACATGATTTTCGGTTATACCTCATCCTCTCATCTTCTCACTAAATTCGGCCACTATCTCCTAACCCATAGCCGTATCTAAACATTCTTTTTCAACCATAGGACACACAAATACACGAACGGAAAATAGAGAGAATACAATAAAAAAATACGAGAGGAAATCTGCTAAGGGTAGAGAGTCAGTTCGAAATCGAGAAGAAAGGAAAGTAAAAGCCGAAGCATATTTTACCATTTTTCTGACGACCGTTGTACCAGCTTTGAAGCTCGAACGGCGTCTCACGACGGTAGGAGGAAGAACATAACAAAAAATCGTCACGATCCAACAACGGATTTTGAAACTAGAGAAAGGTGAGATTGGAACATTTTTTTCTTAGATTTACATTGATTTTCAACTTTTTAGTAAGACTAATATGATCTTTGAACTTAGGAAGAGGAGATGAGTATTTTTAGTGCCTCTATTTTGAGTTTCGGCCGTCGCCGAAAAAGGTGAGTGGCAGCGAGGTGTGTGTGTGAGTGTTGAGAAAAAAATGAATTTTTTAGGGTAAACTACACTGGTAGTCACTAAACTTTTAGGGTGTTTTCAATAAGGTCACTGAACTTTTAAAACTTCCATTACAGTCACCCAACTTTTAATTCGCTTTCAATAAGGTTACTGCCGTCAACCACCGTTAAAAAAGCTGACGTGGCATGTTAAATTTAAGGATAAAATACACTATTAGTCACTGAACTTTTAAGAGGCTTTCAATATGGTCACCAAACTTTTAAAACTTTCATTACTATCACTCAACTTTTAATTCGCTTTTATTACCGCTAAAAAAATTGATGTGGCACGTTAAGTTTAAAAATAAACGTTTTCCCACCATATTTTTTACCATCTCTTATTTTCTTCGATCCAAACATGTCTCTTTCTTCCATATGAATTAAATTGTAAGTTTTTTGTGAAGGTCGTTACTTCTCTAGTAACACATCAAAGAAAATATTAATGTATCTAGACATGCATGCGACATGTGTGAGAACAAAAAAATATTGGGAGACATCTGATGATGGAATGATAAAGAAATAACTAAAATTTTGCTCATAAAAATCCTCTTTATGCTTCAGGTCCGACATTTACTTAGTCATGCACTATATAATGAGGAGTTCAAAGGAAAATAGTAATGTATCTAAAAGATAGACATGTTTGGATGGAAGAAAATAAGACATTGAGATAAAATAGGGTGAGAAAAAGTTTATTTTTAAACTTAACATGTCACATCAACTTTTTAACGGTAATGAAAGCGAATTAAAAGTTGAGTGATAGTAATGAAAGTTTTAAAAGTTCGGTGACCATATTGAAAGCCTCTTAAAAGTTCAGTGAGTAATAGTGTATTTTAACCTTAAATTTAACATGTCACGTCAGCTTTTTTAACGTGGTTGACGACAGTGACCTTATTGAAAGCGAATTAAAAGTTGGGTGACTGTAATAAAGTTTTAAAAGTTCGGTGGCCTTATTGAAAGCGCCATAAAAGTTCGGTGACTACCAGTGTAGTTTACCCATTTTTTTAGGGTTTAAAAAGGAGAAATGAGTTTTAAATAATAAAATAAAGTGTGTTTAATGTCCACCCATTACCCGTTTGCTAACCTAGACGTGGCCCATGTCATTCTTTATTTAGTTCTAGGGTTATTTACTTTCTGGTCCAACCGCATTTAGGTAGCATTTCATTTTGGTCCTAAATTTGTATGGTAAGTTTGAATTAGTGCATTTTAGTCCCAATTTAAGTTTGATTTGATTGATTTTCAGCATATAAATTTAGATTTATTTAATTAGGTCCATGATTTATGCAGTATGTTCTAAATTTAATTCAATTAAGTCTTGTATTTTCTTTTGCTAGACTTAAGTCTTGAATTTCAGTTTGGTTTTAATGAAGTACTAATTTGATTAGAAGGTTTTCATTTTCAACCCTTAATATCTAAATTAGAATTAATTAGATCTTAAAATCTATGAAATTGATTGATAATTGAGTCAATTAATTCCTCTTTTAATTTAATATCTTAATTGTTTTAAATTGGCAGTTAATTATTTTGCGTCGTCTGTAAGTTTTTTTAATTTTTCTGCGTTAGCCGACGATCGGAAATCACCTAACTATTTGTTGTTGACAGCCAATGTTTATTATTTTTCTTTTTTTTTCTTTTTTTTCTCTCTTTTTAATTTATAATAAGAATCTCTGCCTTTATGGCACATGTTTTCTCTGTCCTTGTGACACGCGCTTTCTTCTGTCATTGTGACATGTTTTCTTTCTTTTTGTGGTTTTGTTTCATCTGTCCTTGTGGCATGATTCGGCATACCCTAGCGGTCGATCGTTGCTCGCATGTAGTTTTTAATCGGCGCTAGTTCCTGGTTATGATTTTGTCGATGGTCACACAAAGGTAGATCCCCACTCGGTTGATCGTTGTTTGCCGATGTAATCAGTCCTATGTAGCAAAACATTCTGCCTGATAATTTGGATCGCTCACCTCTTCTTTTTCATCAGTTATAAGTCTCGATTAGATAGAGACAAGGAGATTCAGGAAGCTTCTGAATTTTGATGGTATGCTTATCTCCATAGAAGTTTTTTTTTTACTTTTTTTTTGTTTTAGAGTTATAAGAAATTTGGATAAATTAGTCTCATTATTTTTATTTCTAGATGCGTTATAATTGTGATATCTTCCATTATTATAATAAAAATTCAGTGGCCATATTCAAAAAATGGGAGTTAATTGGAATCAAATCTTTGACACATTTGTTATGGATTAATTGTTTAAGCTTAATTAAGTCCATAATTGAAATTTGATTAATATGCTTTCTTTTAATTAGATTTTTTAAAATTTTCATTAGACGTGAATTAGATTAACATTTTGTCATGATTTATCAATTGTATATTAGTTCGAATTTGTTCTACTTGAAGTTTTACAATTTTTATTGCACTCATGTATTAGAATTTGAGCATGCATTATCATCCTTCCGCATTTTTTTCACATCTTTATTATTTTCAATAATAGTGCTAATCACGCTTTGGAGATCCTTTTTTTTTTTGAGACAACATAAACCTTTATGTATCAATTATAGGTGTAGTGGGTATATTTAACCCTTCCTCACTCGTAATTGACATTCGAATTTGGTGACGCTCTCAGTGTAGGCGCAAATTAGTTTTACAAGTTTTTGGTTGTACCCAACCCAAAACAACTGATAACGACTCCAATTTACGATGAGGCTTTGAAGGCCCATGTAACCCCCTCGTCTCGGTCTAGACGATAGACTGGTCCGAGCAGGTTACACGGGGAAAACCGAAGCGAAACCCGCTAAGGCTCCATTTTGATTAACAACCCTAGAAAATTTTTCTTTAATTATCTTGTCTAAATGTATCATTTAGTCCTATGTGTGAAACGACAGCGGAAAGCGGTACGTAAAGATACAAGCAGAACGTAAGATAATTTAAATTTACCAAGTGTCATATTAGTCTGATTGCATGCTTACGAACCCAAACTATTCATTAAAGATGCATATGAACTAAACAAGGAGACAAACAAACAAACAGACTAAAATGCGACATCTGAGAACCCTTGAAGATGCCCAAAAAGCCAAGTTACAAGCCTGAGTTTCGAAACGGGCTTGCCCTTTTCGATACGCGGGCTCCAGTTTGAAAGCCGGACCAGGCAGTACCGATACGGTCCACTCTATTCCGGTACGAGGGTCTCCAGTAACAAAATGTATCGAAACAGGTTCCGAAATGGGCATTCATAGAGGCAAACCGTATCAAAACGTGTACCAAAACGGGGGCTCACAGTGTCAAATCGTATCAAAACGGCACCACCCCCGTTCCGATACGAGTATCCCTAGAGCTACACCTGTTCCGAAACAACCACGAGCGTTCCAAAACACCTACACTCGGTGTGACCCTGAAAACAGTTTTCTACATCTCCAAGTGTTCCCAAACACATCCCAAAACAACAAGAATCATGAACAGGAACCATACACATAATCTATAGGCATTTCATCCTACTATAAACATGATCAAACACATAACATGTCCATTTTATTCAAAGGAGACATACATCCACATGAGCATTGCATAACAAGGTTTACATGCTTTCAAAGCAACACATGAGCTTTCATAGAACATGGTTATAAGCCTTCAATACATACACTTAGGCATCAACATAAACATGATTTACAAGTCCACAACATGAAAGCATTAACAACATAAAGCCAACACATAGGAGTCTAGATACACGCTCCTAAAACATGTAGCATCCCCATTGCTAATCTACTACATTATTCCATAAAACCATACTTGAACAACTACCACACGCTTGGATGCCCTTTTTCCTTACTCCTCGCGAACTCCACACTAATAATCTACATTGTCGAAACGAGAGCGTAAGCTAGAAGCTTAGTGAGGGAGCTCTAAAACAAAACAACGACAATGCAGGGTTCAAAGCATGATATCCTTAAGGCATTCACAAGGCATACATTTACGCTAACATAGCAACATGGCCAAACGATAAGAGAATGCATGAACATGGCATCTTACCTCATGTTATGCTAAACAAAGATATAACAAATATCTTACACAACATCCACACATGAACAAGTATATTGCCAACTATTAGCTTACTCAGATATGCGGATAACTTCCGTTGGGATTTTCATACCCAACGTACTCAACAACAATTACCTTCCGGTGGGATTACACTCATCACCGTTTTCACTCAACATCACATGCTAACATTTTTCGGTGGAATATTACCTCACTGTACTCCTCCTTGATGACTACACGTCACCAAGGCCACGCGCGAATTTGACTCTTACCGTTTGCACACTCATCCTAATGATCGATCATTTATACCCGGTAATTAACTAGTGTCAATCATACTAAGCAAGTCACACCATGATTTCACAATCATGCACACAACATATCATCACCATATACATCATCAACACATATATATACATCAACATTCATAAACGAACACATACTACACAAGACCACGATTATGCACATTAAACAAGAATTCATAAAGCCAAACAAGAGATTAAGCTACCAACTTAATCATCTCCTTGGATTGGCCTACCAAACACAATCCAACACCTCAACCACACACTTGAACCACTTTAAAACCATTTAAAATAATCCACTCACCGAACACCTTTAAGCAAACCGAGAAAGTTGAATCAAGCCTCCAAACATCCCGGAATCGAGCCCGAAGCTTCTCCAACAATTTCCCTTGGTTCTAATCAACCAAAAACAACATATTACAACACAAAGCATCCACAAACCACGGTCACATAACAGATTACAACACTAAGTCAATTCTCTACATCTCCAAGCCAAAACTAACACAAAAATTCTCATTTTCGGACTCACTTTCAACCCAGAAGAAATCTATCGATCTCAACACTCAAATCATCATTAAACAGCTTCAAAACAACCTTCAAGCATCACTATAACATCAGCCCAACTCCCCTACACCAAACTACCTCAAAAACCCAAGATTTTAACCCTTTAAAATACCCACAAAACCCATTTCGAGATTTTTGACAAAACCCCACCATTTTCACATATAATACATTTAAGGGCAAGATTAAAACATAAATTAACTTTACAAATCAAAAGCTAAACGAAAAACCATTAAAGCTTCTTCCTTTTTCCCTAAAACTTGAAAACTTCAACAATGGAGTTTTCTAAAAACTAAAACCATAGAAATGTTAGGAATGAAGAGGAGAAGTCAAAAATGCTCTTACCTTGATGAAAGCACTTGAATCGGTGAAGAAATGAATGGAATAGTGATTAGGGGTTTGGGGAGGTTTTTATCGTGAAAATTTTAAAGGACGAAGAAGATGAAGAGAACATTTCAAAAGCCCTTTTTTACTCGTCTTTTTCCTTTATTTTGAAAATTACCTTTTTGCCCTTAATGAAAACTCATGGCATTTTTTTTATTAAAACCAAGCCCAAATTAAATTAAAACAAGCCCACGACTTGAACCCGATTTAACTTTCTTAACACCCAACCCCTAAACCCGGCTGTTACAGCCCAACCAATTTCATTCAGGACGGAAAACAACAATGAACATAATTCTTTATTTTGACTAAATTTAAATATATTATTGTGACTAAATAAATTTTTCATAATTTGTCCATGTTACAAAATAATCTGGCATAATTTTTTTTGGAGGGAAACATTTGATCATCATTATAGAGGGAAACATTTATGACAATATATTTTGTCACTATAATTAAAATATATAACTACAAAAATATTTTATTACAAAACTTGAATATTATTATTTGTTGTGACACATTTTTTGTAACAATAACTAATAACTATAACTTATAGTTACAAAATTTTTCACTACATAATTTTTTGGCACCAAAAAATGGAGGAAAACATTTGTAACAATATATATTGTCACTGCAATTAAAATATATAATTATAAACATAGTTTGTCATCAAAATTTAAATTTTATTATTTGTTATGACAATTTTTTTATAACAATAACTCTAACTTATAGTTACGAAACTTGTCACTATATGACTTTTTTCGCACCAAAAAATGAAGGAAAGCATCGGTGACAATATATTTTCATTGTAACATAAATTAACTTTACAAATCAAAAGCTAAACGAAAAACCATTAAAGCTTCTTCTTTTTTCCCCAAAACTTGAAAACTTGAAAAACTTCAAGAATGAAGTTTTCTAAAAAATAAAACCGTAGAAATGTTAGGAATGAAGAGAAGAAGTCAAAAATGCTCTTACCTTGATGAAAGAACTTGAAATCGGTGAAGAAAAGAATGGAATAGTAATTAGGGGGTTTGGGGAGGTTTTTGTCGTGAAAATTTTAAAGGAGGAAGAAGATGAAGAGAACATTTCAAAAGCCCCTTTTTACTCATCTTTTTCCTTTATTTTAAAAATTACCTTTTTGCCCTTAATGAAAACTCATTGCCCTTTTAATTAAAACCAAGCCCAAATTAAATTAAAACGAGCCCACGACTTTAACCCGATTTAACTCTCCTAACACCCGACCCTTAAACCCGGGTGTTACAACTCTCCCCTACTTAAGGAATTTCGTCCTCGAAATTACGTAACTGAAAGAGATACGAAAACTGCCTTTCTATATCCTCTTTTCTCTCCCAAGTGGCCTCGTGCACACCTCGACGTTGCCACCTCACTTTGACCAACTCAATCGATCTATCATGCAACACTTTTCTATCTGAGGCTAAGATCTCAACTGGTTCCTCATCATACGTCAAATCTGGATTCAACTCAATCTCTTCCACAGACATAACGTGTAACGGATCTGATCTATACTTATGAAGCATCGAAACGTGGAACACATTGTGAATCTTCTCTAACTCGGATGGCAAACGTAACTGATGAGCAACCGGACCGATTCGTCACACAATCTCATACGGCCCAATGTACCTCGGACTCAACTTCCCTTTTCTGCCAAACCTCATAACTTTCTTCCACAGAGAGACTTTCAAGAACACTCTATCTCCCACGGCATACTCAACTTCTTTCCTCTTCAAATCGGCATAAGACTTATGCCTATCCGAAGCTACCTTCAAACGATCACAAATTAACTTCACTTTATCGGTAGTCCCCTTAAGCAAATCTGACATCAGCAACAACTTCTGACCTGCTTCGGCCCAACAAATCGGAGTTTTACATTTTCTACCATATAGAGACTCATACGGAGCCATCTGAATGCTCGACTGATAACTGTTATTGTATGTGAACTCGACCAACGGCAAGTGTTTCTCCCAAGTACCCTGAAAATCAATAATGCAACAACGCAACATGTCCTCTAAAATCTGTATAACCCTATCTGACTGACCATCTGACTGAGGATGATACGATGTACTGAAATTCAATCGGGTACCCAAACTGTGTGCAAACACTCCCAAAATCAGGCTGTAAACCTCGGATCTCTGTCAGACACAATCGACTTCGGCATACCATGCAGTCTCACAATCTCGTTAATGTACAAATCGGCCAACCTGTCTAATGAGTAAGTCGTATTAACAGCTATAAAGTGGGCACACTTCGTGAAACGGTCAACTATAACCCACACTGAGTTCTTCTTCGAAGGAGTCAAAGGCAAACCCGAAACGAAGTCTATGGTGATATTTTCTCATTTCCATTCTGGAATCCTCAACAGTTGCAACAAACCTGAAGGAACCTGTTGTTCTACATTAACTCTCTGGCACACCATACACTTACTCACGAAATTGGCTACGTCTTTCTTCAAACCAACCCAATAGTATTCATTCTTCATATCACGATACATCTTTGTACTACCGGGATGCATAGCGAACGGGTTACTGTGTGCTTCGGTCAAGATAGTACGTCTCAAATCACTGTCATCCGGCACAACCATTCTATCTCTGAAACACAAGACCTCATCAACACTGAAACTGTAGTCCGATGGTCTACCCTCGGCTATATCTTGCACGTGAGGTGCCAAAGATCTATCTAACAGTCGTTTCTCCCTAATCAACTAGCCTAAGGTAGGTCTAACCTGAAGCTCGGCCACTAAACCACCATCAATGAACAAGCTCAAACTAGCAAACATGGCTCTCAACTCTACGGCTACCTTTCTACTCAAAGCATCTGCCACTACGTTGGCTTTACCGGGATGGTACTCAATCGTGAGATAGTAGTCTTTAAGCAACTCTAGCCACCTAAGTTGTCTAAGGTTCAACTCTCGTTGTGTCATTATATACTTCAGGCTCTTGTGATCCGTATACACTGTGCATTTCTCACCGTATAAATAATGTCTCTAAATCTTCAAGGCAAACACAACTGCGGCTAGCTCTATGTCGTGTGTCGGACAATTACGCTCATGTGTCTTCAACTGTCTCGAGGCATAAGCCACCACCCTTCTGTCTTGCATGAGCAGACATCCTAAACCTACATAAGAAGCATCACTATAGATCACATAATCTTTCCCCGACTCTTGCTGGATCAAAACCGGTGCATTGGTCAAAGCTTCTTTCAATTTCTCAAAGGCTTGCTATCTCGCATATGACCACTCAAACTGAACATTCTTCTGAAGCAACTTCGTCAAAGGAGCGGCTATCTTCGAAAATCCATCCACAAACCTCCTATAGTAACCCGTTAAGCCTAGGAAACTACGAATCTCTGTCACAGACTTTGGTTTCTTCCACTCAACAATGGCTTATATCTTCTTCGAATCAATTATAATCCCCTCGGCCGACACTACATGTCCTAGGAAGACTACTTCTCGGATCCAGAACTCACACTTACTCAACTTAGCGTACAACTGGTTGTCTAGCAAAGTCTATAAAACTAACCTCAAATGTCGGTCATAATCTTCCTCGGTACGCGAATACACTAAAATGTCATCTATGAAAACAACCACAAACTAATCTAAGTACTGGTGGAAGATTATGTTCATCATATCCATGAAAGCAGTCGGTGCATTCGTCAATCCAAACGGCATAACTAAGAACTCATAGTGACCATATCTAGTCCTAAAAGTTGTCTTCGGTACATCAACCTCTTTTACCTTCAACTGGTAATAACCGGATCTCAAGTCAATCTTCGAAAAGACTGATGCCCCTCTCAACTGATCAAACAAATCATCGATACACGAGAAGGGATACTTGTTCTTCACTGTCAACTGATTCAACTGTCTATAATCAATGCACATTCTCATACTACCGTCTTTCTTCTTCACAAACAAAACTGGAGCGCCCCAAGGCGAAGAACTCGGACGGATAAAACCTCTATCTGACAACTCTTGTAACTGAGTCTTCAACTCTTTCAGTTCTTTCGGTTCCATCCGGTACGGAGCAATCGAAATATGAGCAGAATTTGAATATGTCTCTATAGCAAACTCTACCTCTCTGTCAGGCGGTAAACCGGGCAATTCTTCTGGAAACACACTTGGAAAATCGCACACTGTTCTGATATCCTGAGGTCTAACTTCATTCATGTTCGAATTCATCACGTAGGCCAAGTACGCCTCACAACCCAACTCAACTAGTCTCTGAGCCTCTAAGGCTGAAACAACATTCGACAAGAATTTTACATTCTCACCTACTACCACAATCTCATAGTCATCCGCAAGCTTCAAGAAAACTCTCTTTGTTTCAAAATCTATCCTAGCTCTATGTTCTGTAAGCCAGTCCATACCCAAAATCACATCGAAGCCATAAAACGGTAATTCCATCATATCCACTGGAAATACATGTCCCTGAACCATTAACGAACACCTTCTATACATCTTCCTAACCACTATTGTATCCTCAAAGGAACTAGTAACACTAACACCTACCTCTAGTACCTCACAAGGTAAATTCAACATCTTTGCATGCTCACTCAAAATATATGAATGTGTAGACCCGAAGTCAATCAAGGAAAGCAGACTCAAAGTCTGTATCGAGAAATTACCTACAATCACATCTGTGTCGTTCTATTCCTCTCGCTGAGCATAAACTCTAGCCTGACCTCTGGCTGAACCGCAACTACATGTGCTACATTACGCTGGCCATCATTTCTCGGCTGGAAGTTACCTCGACCGCACCCACGACTTCTTGGATAATCGATAGCTCTAGCATGAGCCTGAACCTGAACTGGTGTAAACCTAGCCTGATGTGGACAATCACGCCTAATGTGATCTTTAGCTCCACAGTTCCAACACGCATGAAAGTTTCCCCAACACTCACCGGTGTGATGCCTCCCGCATCTAGTACACTCGGGCAAATGCCCACCAGCTCTTTGGCCCTGATGGCCTCTCCCGTGGTTACCACCACCACGTCTATGATCGAAATGATGCCTATTGTCCCTATGCCTCTTGGCATCACCTCTGTCGAAGTTGCCAGACCTCTTCCCGAAACTAGAACCACCATAACGTTTGGCAGACCCAAACTATGCTCTATGTCCTTGGCCCTAGCGACCAAGACATCAAAGTCTGTGTAGTCCGTAGCCAAAGTGTACCTCTTTACCTCTTCACTCAACTCGTAACAGAAATGGTCGCAACGTTCCCTCTCAGTAGGAACTAGCTCAGACGCGTACTGACTCAATCTGACAAATCGTATCTCATACTCGATCACTGTCAAGTTACCCTGAAGTAATGCCATGAACTCTATCTTCTTCTCATCAAGATAACGGGGACCCAAATACTTCTTGCGGAAAGCAGACTCAAAGAACTCTCAAGTGATCTCGGCATCTGGCATGCCCGTAGTAATGGTGACCCACCAAGTGTAGGCATCACCCTGAAGCAGAGAAAAAACACACCCAAGTCTGCGTGCTCCAGTACAACCCATCTGAGACAAAATACAGACAGTCTTGTCAAACAAAGCCTCGAATCTCTCGGGTGCCAACCCTCGGAACTCTTCACCTCCCAAACTGCGAAGCCTCTCAAGTGACAAACTGGTGCCCTCACCCTGAGGTTGTGCCACAGCTTGTCCCCCGGCCACAGATTCTTGAAAAGCCCCGACTATCGTCTGAACTAACAGAGTCAAATCTATACCAGCCGGACCTTGGCCAACCTAAGGTCCTACACCCTCGGCTCTCGCCTCACCTCTCGCTTGACGAGGAGGGGAAGGAAAAGGTGGAGGAGCCTCCGCCTCAACAACCGGTTCAACCTCCGGAGCTGCTGCCCGTGGTTCTGGATGAACTATCCTAGGCCTGCCTCTAGGTCTTATCTTACGGCTAGCAAGATAACAACTACAAACAAACAAACACACAAGGATTAAGTTAGCAAAGGCAAGGGTCCAACGTGCTCAAGTATTCCTTTACTTAAAATCCTTTCCAATAAGTAATAGTAGCAATGGGAACTCGACACTACGCCTCAACACAACAATCACGCTAACACATGCTTTCAAACACCGTGCAAACGAGCAAACAACAAGCATACATAGCAAAACATTCATCGTACAACATACACCAAGGTATTGCAACATATCACATGAAACTTACCTTACTTACCTACCCGAGGTCGCGGAAACCTCAGGCTCTGATACCAACAAATGTAACCCCCTCATCCCGGGATAGGCGACAGACCGGTCCGAGTAGGTTACACGGGGAAAACCGAAGCGAAACCCGTTAAGGCTCCACTTCAATTAACAACCCTAGAAATTTTTTCTTTAATTATCTTGTCTAAATGTATCATTTAGTCCTATGTGTGAAACGACAACGAAAAGCGGTACGTAAAGATACAAGCAGAACGTAAGGTATTTTAAACTTACCAAGTGTCATATTAGTCCGATTGCATGCTTACGAACCCAAACTATTCATAAAAGATGCATACGAACTAAACAAAGAGGCAAACAAACAAACGGACTAAAACGCGACATCTGAGAACCCTTGAAGATGCCCAAAAAGCCAAGTTACAAGCCTGAGTTTCGAAACGGGCTTGCCCTTTTCGATACGCGGGCTCCAGTTTGAAAGCCAGACCAGGCAGTACCGATACGGTCCACTCTATTCCGGTACGAGGGTCTCCAGTAACAAAATGTATCGAAACAGGTTCCGAAATGGGCATTCATAGAGGCAAACCGTATCAAAACGCGTACCAAAATGGGGGCTCACAGTGTCAAATCGTATCGAAACGGCACCACCCCCGTTCTGATACGAGTATCCCTAGAGCTACACCTGTTCCGAAACAACCACGAGCGTTCCAAAACACCTACACTCGGTGTGACCCTGAAAACAGTTTTCTACATCTCCAAGTGTTCCCAAACACATCCCAAAACAACAAGAATCATGAACAGGAACCATACACATAATCTATAGGCATTTCATCCTACTATAAACATGATCAAACACATAACATGTCCATTTTATTCAAAGGAGACATACATCCACATGAGCATTGCATAACAAGGTTTACATGCTTTCAAAGCAACACATGAGCTTTCATAGAACATGGTTATAAGCCTTCAATACATACACTTAGGCATCAACATAAACATGATTTACAAGTCCACAACATGAAAGCATTAACAACATAAAGCCAACACATAGGAGTCTAGATACACGCTCCTAAAACATGTAGCATCCCCATTGCTAATCTACTACATTATTCCATAAAACCATACTTGAACAACTACCACACGCTTGGATGCCCTTTTTCCTTGCTCCTCGCGAACTCCACACTAATAATCTACATTGTCGAAACGAGAGCGTAAGCTAGAAGCTTAGTGAGGGAGCTCTAAAACAAAACAACGACAATGCAGGGTTCAAAGCATGATATCCTTAAGGCATTCACAAGGCATACATTTACGCTAACATAGCAACATGGCCAAACGATAAGAGAATGCATGAACATGGCATCTTACCTCATGTTATGCTAAACAAAGATATAACAAATATCTTACACAACATCCACACATGAACAAGTATATTGCCAACTATTAGCTTACTCAGATATGCGGATAACTTCCGTTGGGATTTTCACACCCAACGTACTCAACAACAATTACCTTCCGGTGGGATTACACTCATCACCGTTTTCACTCAACATCACATGCTAACATTTTTTGGTGGAATATTACCTCACTGTACTCCTCCTTGATGACTACACGTCACCAAGGCCACGCGCGAATTTGACTCTTACCGTTTGCACACTCATCCTAATGATCGATCATTTATACCCGGTAATTAACTAGTGCCAATCATACTAAGCAAGTCACACCATGATTTCACAATCATGCACACAACATATCATCACCATATACATCATCAACACATATATATACATCAACATTCATAAACGAACACATACTACACAAGACCACGATTATGCACATTAAGCAAGAATTCATAAAGCCAAACAAGAGATTAAGCTACCAACTTAATCATCTCCTTGGATTGGCCTACCAAACACAATCCAACACCTCAACCACACACTTGAACCACTTTAAAACCATTTAAAATAATCCACTCACCGAACACCCTTAAGCAAACCGAGAAAGTTGAATCAAGCCTCCAAACATCCCGGAATCGAGCCCGAAGCTTCTCCAACGATTTCCCTTGGTTCTAATCAACCAAAAACAACATATTACAACACAAAGCATCCACAAACCACGGTCACATAACAGATTACAACACTAAGTCAATTCTCTACATCTCCAAGCCAAAACTAACACAAAAATTCTCATTTTCGGACTCACTTTCAACCCAGAAGAAATCTATCGATCTCAACACTCAAATCATCATTAAACAGCTTCAAAACAACCTTCAAGCATCACTATAACATCAGCCCAACTCCCCTACACCAAACTACCTCAAAAACCCAAGATTTTAACCCTTTAAAATACCCACAAAACCCATTTCGAGATTTTTGACAAAACCCCACCATTTTCACATATAATACATTTAAGGGCAAGATTAAAACACAAATTAACTTTACAAATCAAAAGCTAAACGAAAAACCATTAAAGCTTCTTCCTTTTTCCCCAAAACTTGAAAACTTCAACAACGGAGTTTTCTAAAAACTAAAACCATAGAAATGTTAGGAATGAAGAGGAGAAGTAAAAAATGCTCTTACCTTGATGAAAGCACTTGAATCGGTGAAGAAATGAATGGAATAGTGATTAGGGGTTTGGGGAGGTTTTTATCGTGAAAATTTTAAAGGACGAAGAAGATGAAGAGAACATTTCAAAAGCCTTTTTTTACTCGTCTTTTTCCTTTATTTTAAAAATTACCTTTTTGCCCTTAATGAAAACTCATGGCATTTTTTTTATTAAAACCAAGCCCAAATTAAATTAAAACAAGCCCACGACTTGAACCCGATTTAACTTTCTGCATCTCAAAGTGTTCCCAAACAGTTTTCTGCATCTCAAAGTGTTCCCAAACACACCCCAAAACAACAAGAATCATGAACAGCAACCATACACATAATCTATAGGCATTTCATCCTACTATAAACATGATCAAACACATAACATGTCCATTTTATTCAAAGGAGACATACATCCACATGAGCATTGCATAACAAGGTTTACATGTTTTCAAAGAAACACATGAGCTTTCATAGAACATGGTTATAAGCCTTCAATACAAACACTCAGACATCAACATAAACATGGTTTACAAGTCCACAACATGAAAGCATTAACAACATAAAGCCAACACATAGGAGTCTAGATACACGCTCCTATAACATGTAGCATCCACATTGCTAAACTACTACATTATTCCATAAAACCATACTTGAGCAACTACCACACGCTTGGATGCCCTTTTTCCTTGCTCCTTGCTAACTCCACTCTAATGATCTGCATTGTCAAAATGAGAGCGTAAGCTAGAAGCTTAGTGAGGGAGCTCTAAAACAAAACAACGACAATGCAGGGTTCAAAGCATGATATCCTTAAGGCATTCACAAGGCATACGTTTACGCTAACATAACAACATGGCCAAACGATAAGAGAATGCATGAACATGGCATCTTACCTCATGTTATGCTAAACAAAGATATAACAAATATCTTACACAACATCCACCCATGAACAAGTATATTGGCAACTATTAGCTTACTCGGATATGCAGATAACTTCCGTTGGGATTTTCACCCCCAATGTACTCAACAACAATTACCTTCCGGTGGGATTACACCCATCACCGTTTTCACTCATGGATGGGATTACACTCATCATCACATGCTAACATTTTTCGATGGAATATTACATCACCGTACTCCTCCTTAATGACTACACGTCACCAAGGCCACGTGCGAATTTGACTTTTACCGTGTGCACACTCATCCTAATGATCGATCATTTATACCCGGTAATTAACTAGTGCCAATCATACTAAGCAAGTCACACCATGATTTCACAATCATGCACACAACATATCATCACCATATACATCATCAACATATATATATATACATCAACATGCATAAACAAACACATACTACACAAGACCACGATTATGCACATTAAGCAAGAATTCATAAAGCCAAGCAAAGATTAAGCTACCAACTTAACCCCCTCCTTGGATTGGCCTACCAAGCACAATCCAACACCTCAACCACACACTTGAACCACTTTAAAACCATTTAAAATAATCCACTCACCGAACACCCTTAAGCAAACCGAAAAAGTTGAATCAAGCCTCCAAACTTCCCAGAATCGAGCCCGAAGCTTCTCCAACGATTTCCCTTGGTTATAATCAACCAAAAAAACATATTACTACACAAAGAATCCACAAACCACGGTCACATAACAGATTACAACAGTAAGCCAATTCTCTACATTTCCAAGCCAAAACTAACACAAAAATTCTCATTTTCTGACTCACTTTCAACCCAGCAGAAATCTATCAATCTCAACACTCAAATCATCATTAAACACCTTTAAAACAACCTTCAAGCATCACTATAACATCAACCCTACTCCCCTACACCAAACTACCTCAAAAACTCAAGTTTTTAACCCTTTAAAATACCCACAAAAACCCATTTTGAGATTTTTGACAAAATCCCACCATTTTCACATATAATACATTTAAGGGCAAGATTAAAACATAAATTAACTTTACAAATCAAAAGCTAAACGAAAAAACATTAAAGCTTCTTCCTTTTTCCCCAAAACATGAAAACTTGAAAAACTTCAACAATGGAGTTTTCTAAAAACTAAAACCATAGAAATGTTAGGAATGAAGAGGAGAAGTAAAAAATGCTCTTACCTTGATGAAAGCACTTAAATTGGTGAAGAAATGAATGGAATAGTGATTAGGGGGTTTGGGAAGGTTTTTGTCGTGAAAAGTTTAAAGGACGAAGAAGATGAAGAGAACATTTCAAAAGCCCCTTTTTACTCATCTTTTTCCTTTTTTTTTGAAAATTACCTTTTTGCCCTTAATGAAAACTCATGACCCTTTTAATTAAAACCAAGCCCAAATTAAATTAAAACGAGCCCACGACTTGAACCCGATTTAACTCTCCTAACACTCGACCCCCAAACTCGGTTGTTACAACCCAACCAATTTCAGTCAGGATGGAAAACAACAATGACAAATAAATTTGACATAATTCTTTATTTTGACTAAATTTAAATATATTATTGTGATTAAATAAATTTTTCATAATTTGTCCATGTTACAAAATAATCTGGCATAATTTTTTTTGGAGGGAAACATTTGATCATCATTATAGAGGGAAACATTTATGACAATATATTTTGTCACTATAATTAAAATATATAACTACAAAAATATTTTATTACAAAACTTGAATATTATTATTTGTTGTGACACATTTTTTGTAACAATAACTATAACTTATAGTTACAAAATTTTTCACTACATAATTTTTTTGGCACCAAAAAATGGAAGAAAACATTTGTAACAATATATATTGTCACTGCAATTAAAATATATAACTATAAACATAGCTTGTGATCAAAATTTAAATTTTATTATTTGTTATGACAATTTTTCTATAACAATAACTCTAACTTATAGTTAAGAAACTTGTCACTATATGACTTTTTTCGCACCAAAAAATGAAGGAAAGCATCGGTGACAATATATTTTCATTGTAACAAAAATATATAACTACGAACATAATTTATCACAGAAAACTTGAATCTCATTATTTGGTGTGACAATTTTTTTCTGTGACAATAATTACAACTTATAGTTACAAAATTTGTCACTATGATTTTTTTTTCTGCAAAAAATGAAGGGAAACTTTTGGAACAATATATTTTATCACTATAATTAAAATTTATAACTACAAACATAATTTATCACAAAAAAATTAAATTTTATTATTTGTTGTGACATTTTTTATAACAATAGATATAACTTATAGCTACAAAATTTGTAGCTATATAGCTTTTTTGGCACCAAAAAATAGAAGGAAATATCTGTGACAATATATTTTGTCATTATAATTAAAGTATATCATTACAAACATAATTTGTCACAAAAAAAAAAAACTTAAATCATATTATTTGTTGTGAGAATTTTTTTCTTTATAACAATAATTATAATCTATAGTTACAAAATTTGTCAGTATATAACTCGTTTTTGGCGCCAAAAAAAGAGAAATATTTGTGACAAAAAATGGTAACACAATATATTTTGCCACTATATGTTGCACAAATTTGCTAATTGTGACAAAATATAACGACGATTTTAGTTTTTGTCACAATTGTATTTTTTGGCGCCAAAAAAAGAAGAAAATATTTGGGACAAAAAATGGTAACACAATATATTTTGTCACCATATGTTGTAAAAATTTACTAATTGTGACAAAATATAACGACGGTTTTAATTTTTGTTACAATTCTATTGTTTTTTATAATTTTAAAGTTACGCTTATTTATTTTGTCACCATAAAACTACTAATAATGATAAAATTAATTTTGTCAAAATTAAGTTTGTCACAACAATAAATATTTCTTGTAGTGACTTGTTTCTGGTGTGACCTGGTTCCCAGCAAAGAGTACAGTGCTTAACTTGAACTTCCCCTCTTCATCATTCGGATCATCCATATTAGTATGAATGCGAGTGGAACTAGGTCGACCCTTTAGCTTTCTACGAATATCTGAATTTGGTAACCATTCTTCATGTATTGGCTCTACCGGCCAATAATCTTGGTTCAGGATCGTGTTGAACTAAAATATGTATATATTTGCCATAATGTGCAGGCTAAAACACTCATCCGCATGCGTGTAAGGGTCTAGACAAATATGCATACATGTGGCGTGTGTGTGAGAGCATGGGTATCTAAATGCTCGAAATTCACCACAATCACACAATCTCTCATTAAGGTTTAGTCAGTACATTCTATGCTCAGCTCGGACCTTAGCTTCCACAGTAAATTTTACATCATTTGGGTCGAAGGTTCTGACTCTCATAGAGGTTGCAGCTGCTTGAAGATTGGTCATGACATCCTGCAGAATTTTAGACTAATTTTGTCCGTTGTATAACCAAGAGTTTACTTCATTCCCTTTGTCGCACCAAACTTTACCCAATCTGAAGTAAGTCTCACACACAATACTTGTAATTGAGAGGTGGTGTGTTCCTTTTAAGCACTGAGTTTATAGCCTCAGCAAGGTTAGTTGTCATATAGCCGTAGCCCCGACCTTATCATAGGCTTGTGACCATCTTTCCCTGAAAATGTCATTTGTAAAATTAAATACAAGTATTTCGTGATGCCGCATACTTCTTAACCTCGCTTGGAATTTTGGTTGAAGTAGTTCATACCCTATTTAAAAATATCAGTTAGTTAAAGTAAATAATAAAACATCAGAAATAAATTAATAATTTTTATAAACAACGAATTATAATTTACCCTCGTTTAAAATCTTTTTCTGGATCTCATTGCTTTCGAAATTAGTCTTGGCATTTGAAGCAATATGTCGTACACAATATGCTGGATATACATGTGGAGACGTCTATAAACTATTCGCTCTGTCAGTTACTGATAAGAGTGTAGCCCCTCTAAAAGAAATTATACAAACTCCATCTTCTTTTACTAGCGTAAACGTCTCAAAAAAATTTCATAATTTCATCCATCACTATGTTCTTTCTCAACTATGGCAAAGGCAATATTCTTGTCATTATCTTGTGCAACAACCATTATATGACTATACTTCCCATACAGCCACATACTATCAACTTGCATCATACATTTATATAATGAGAATTTTTCAACGCATGCCTTGAATACCCAGAATAACTTGTTAAATATTTTTTACTAGAAATTAGTTCGCCTTGTAAGGTGTATGCCGAAAATGTTTCATATTCTACAATAGTTTTTGGGAAGAATATTTCCATTACTCGTGTAAGAGCTGGTAGCGCATTATATGATTTATTTCAATCACCATACATATGCGACATCACCTTTTTCTTTGACATTCATACCTTGTAGTAAGATGGAATATATCCAAGTTAATTTCGGATGGATACTACAAGCACTACAATCAAAATCTTTGCTCAGTTGATTAGGCTTATCAAAGACGTAACACCGTTTGCACTGGCATTTTATCACTTGATCCAAAAAAATAAAAATAAAATGAGTAACGCCGTTTGGAGGTGACGTCACATTCTAAATATTGTAGTTTTTGTTATATATCCCAAATTTTTTTTCAACATCCTCTATTTTTTTTAATTTTAGTTTTTATTTAGATTTTTTTTTACTCGGCAACATGTATGTTTTATTATGAAGTTAAAAAGGAGTGCAACACGAGGACTTTCCAAGAGGTCACTCATTCTAGTACTACTCTCGCCCAAGCACGCTTAACTGTGGAGTTCTGATAGGATCCAGTGTATTAGTACTAGTATGATCGCACCCAGTTTTTATTTAAAATTATTTGCCAAATTTTGTCAATATTATAGTAATGAGACAAGAAGAAAAAAGTGGGTAGGGATGTGCAAAAAAATTCGATCGGATTGATCTGATATGTTTATTCGATCTGAAATTTCAAATATTCGATTTATTTTTTATTTTTCGGATAATTCGGATGGGATATTTAAAAATTTTAGATCAGATACGGATAGTTATTTCACATTCGAATCGGATATCCGATTATCCGATATCCGAGAATTCAATTTTTTTATAGAAATAAATCTTGTTATATTCGATATTTTTACTTGTTATATATAAAAAATTGAATTTTTCATAATACAAATCTTGTCACATTCAATAATTTGTTGATTGTTATATTTGAAAACTTAAAATTTTTATGAATAGGACCGTCAAGTTAAAAAAATAATTAAATCAAATCATTCAGATATCTGAAATTTCTGATCCAAAATTTTAAATATCCAAAAATCAGGTATCTAATATTTTTAAATCAGATACAAATCATGATTTATCTATTTAAATATTTTGGATATTTAAAATTTTAAATCAGATCGAATATCCAAAAAGCACACCCTAAAAGAGAAAATTGCAGGCAATTGACAGTAATTACTAATCAGTGCACTTTCTCTCCTTAAAATAAGCTCCTTTTGTTTTACAGACTCAACGGCTAACAAATCATCCATCTCTCTCTCTCTCTATCTTGCAATAAAATCCATCCCTAAAACAACATTAAACATTCCACTAAACAAAATCAAAAAATTAAAAACTAAAAATCTGCTCTTTGTGGGGTTTCCTTTGTTGTTGCCCCCACAGCCTCGTCTGAACCAGAGAAAAAAAAAGTGAACAAAAAACACAGAAAAAAGAAGAAAATATTTCATCTTCATCATCAGCTCTTCCCTTTACTTGGTTCCCTCCCTTCCCAGATCCAATCAAAGTTTGAAACTTTATAATTATACCAAACTCAAACAGATTTTAAAACCACCCCTCTAATCAACAATTATTGCTGTTATTCCTTCCTCCATCTTTTCTAATTTGTGTAAAGCAAAAAACCCCATCTTTTTTCTTTTTCTTTGGTCCTCATTTCCAAATTTATTTGCTTTGGTTGGCTTTGGCTGGCATTTTCAGCGAAGAGAGAGAGAGAGAGAGAGAGGGAAATTAAGGGTCGGAGGAAATGGCGACGCGAGGGAGTAGATCGGAGAAGGTGAAGAGGATTTTTCTGCAATTCGACAACAACCGTGATGGGGGTCTTAACAGGGACGAAATGGCAGCGTTGGTCGTCGCCGTTAACCCCAGAGTCAAATTCAGCGACGAACAGATCAATGCTATCCTCGACGAAGTCTTCCGGACCTACGGGGAATTCATCGACGGTGAAAGGGGGTTAACATACGACGGGTTGTTGAGGACTTACGATGACGGAGCCGGCGATGTCGACCGTGACTTTGATGCACTGGGTCTCGAGCTCAATCCTGACGAGACCAAAGACCAGTCGATCGTTTCCGAGGCGTCTTCGTCGTCGATTGCGGACGAGAGAGTGACGGAATCACAAAGGAACCAACGGACGGCGGTGTCACCGCACCACGATATAGTTTTCGACGACACATGGAAGCTCATCGATGAGTTGGAGATTCTGTTGAAGAGATTGAAATCAAAGCAAGCAAAAGATGTGAAATTTAGAAACGACAACTTTGATGCCTATTCCGATGCTGGGTGGTCAAGGGAATTAGGATCCTCCGTAGAGCTTTCGGAGAAAAGGGTACATTGGGAAGAATCAGGGCCTGATTACGCCATTTTTGTCAAAGAACTGGGAGCTTTAAGGAGTAGAGCCGATGGAGCAAGGTCAAGAGAAGAAGCATTTGATGGACAAATGGCCATTGGAAGGGTACTATATGAGCATCAATTGTTTAAAGAAGCTTTGGTTAGTTTCAAAAGGTCTTGTGAATTGCAGCCAACTGATGTGAGGCCACATTTTAGAGCTGGGAATTGTTTGTATGTGTTGGGGAAGTGTAAAGAAGCTAAAGATGAGTTTTTGTTGGCATTGGAATCAGCTGAAGCAGGTGGGAATCAATGGGGTTATTTGCTTCCTCAAATTTATGTTAATCTTGGCATTGCTCTTGAAGGAGAAGGTATGGTTTTAAGTGCTTGTGAGTATTACAGAGAGGCTGCTATTCTTTGTCCTACTCATTTTAGAGCTTTGAAACTTTTGGGTAGTGCTCTTTTTGGGGTTGGGGAATATAGGGCAGCTGTTAAGGCTTTAGAAGAGGCTATTTTCATGAAACCGGATTATGTTGATGCACATTGTGATTTGGCATCTGCTTTGCATGCTCTTGGTGAGGATGAGAGGGCTATCGAGGTTTTCCAGAAAGCTATTGATTTGAACCCGGGTCATGTTGATGCTTTGTACAATCTAGGCGGGCTTTATATGGACCTGGGTAGGTTTCAGAGAGCTTCTGAGATGTACACTAGGGTTCTAGCGGTGTGGCCGAATCATTGGCGAGCGCAGCTCAATAAGGCTGTATCTTTGTTGGGGGCTGGAGAAACTGAAGAAGCTAAGAAAGCTTTGAAGGAGGCTTTGAAAATGACAAATAGAGTCGAGTTGCATGATGCCATTTACCACATGAAACAGTTGCAGAAGAAGAAGAAGAAGGTAAAGAGTAATGGTGGTGCCAATGGAGAAGGGGTTTTTGTTATAGTGGAGCCGTCCAAGTTCAAGACAGTGGGCGAGAGGACTATGTTGAGGCAGGATTTAGGAAATGCTATTCAGATTAGGGCTTTCCAGAGAATTACTAGATTGAGCCGGTGCGATGTAGATCTTTTGCAGAAGGAAATGAATGAAACTGATGTACCAGTCTCCTACTCTGGTGGTGGAGCTCCACAGAAATCCATACGCAAGCCTAATTTGGAAGAAGTTCTACGCAGATTACTTAGTTTTCTAAAACCTGAAACCTTCCAAGGAGCTGTCAAAGCTATAAATGAAAAAATCCTCTCCATCTTGGATGAAACGGGATCAGGAAGGGTGGACTTGGGCATGTTTTATGCTGTTCTTGCCCCCATTTGTAATGGACCCCCGGATAAACGAAAAAGGATTGCCTTTGATGCACTGTTATGGCGGCCGGTAAATGAAGGTGGTTCCCAGATTAGAAAGGTGGATGCTGTACAGTACATCAAACTGTTGAGGGCTATTTATGTTCCTTCTCATGGAATTAGTGAAATGCTGGAAGTTCATGGAGAAACGGATTCCTCGATGGTATCTTTCAGTGAATTTCTTGCCATGTTCGACGATCCCGATTGGGGATTTGGTATCATGTCCACTCTGTTGAAGTTAGAGACCGGTGATAGGAACCGTCATGGACGCCAGGTTTGCTCCGTTTGCCGCTATCCAGTCATTGGTTCTCGGTTCAAGGAAGTGAAGTCTCATTTCAGTCTATGTAATCAATGCTATAGTGAGGGTAAAGTTCCTCCCAGCTTTAAACAGGATGAATACAAATTCAAAGAGTACGGAAGTGAAGCCGAGGCAATGAAAGATAAGTGCATGTGCTTTACTTTACAATCCCACAAAGCTCCATAACTAGTGGGTGTCTTGCTAATCAATCATGTATCATTCCATTGTGTTATCTTAGTCATCCAGTGTGCAATGTGCAATATATATATATATATATTCTATAGTTCAACAAACGTGTTCAGTCATGTACAATAAACCGATTTCAAGTGATGGCTCGGATATATCCCGATTTCTTAACAGTTGCTGTAGAGAATCATTCTTTTACTCTTATGTTTACTGTGAGAATTCGAGATGGTGCATTTATATTCATTGAATCATCATCTTTTGCTTTTGTTTCTGGAAATGTTGAATTTGTTTGGAGATGTATATTCATCGTTGAATGAAGAAACAAATGGTTATTCTTTTTTAAGTATAATTATTGCCTAGTATGGTCCAGTCTTGAAGTTCCACATTGAATGCACCCAATTCAGCAGGTGTGAAAACACAATAGAAAACTCCATTGGCATAAACAGCTCTAACTGCACCATTAGGCTTACCAGATTCAATACCACTGTTAAACTCAATTTTCCTCCATGAATAATCACCAGACATGAATTTTGTGGCTTTGGGGAGGTTGCATTCAAGGTAAACCCAGCCACCTGAAACATGGCTTCAACTCCGGCAGCTTAATTATCTCATAAAAATAACATTAGTTGTGGTTTTACTGAAAAGAAGCCACCCATACAGTACACTGAAGCCAAAGGTGTTGCATTTAGATCACCACCGGACCTTTCGACATTGAGACGCCCACATTCTTTCTCTCCATTCTCTCCAGAAAAGGGGTCAAACAGCTGATAGTGCCCACGGGAATTGAAATTAGTCCAAAAGGCTATTCTTCCCACAATGTTCCTTACTCATTTGTTTGGTTTATGATGAAATGTAGTAGGAAAATTTTCCTTTGAACGGTTTTGTTTAACTTATTTCCTTTTTGTTTCTGTGAGGTGGGTTGTTGTGAATCTGAACTTTATTGGTTATGTTGCTCAAGGTTGTGAAGATGTCGGGAGCTGCTTCAGATGCTGATCTTTCTGATTGCTGGAACTAACCGATCTGTAATGGATAGGTTGGGAAGCAATGCAGATAGTTCCTTGTTCACTCAGCTCAACAACAAACGGTTTACTTTTTTAAGAATTTTACTGCTATTTTAGAAGCATTTCAAAATCTTGCCTTTGAAATCTCCCTATTTAAGTAATGTTCTCTTATGTTGAAAGGTTATAGCAGAGTTTTTTCCTTTCTTGTTTTTTTTACGGTCATGCAACAATTTTGAATGCAAATGGTTTGAATGGTACAAATTTACCCTTCCGCCTTGCAAATCTTTATTTTTCTGATTTATGAACCGCTGGTAATGCTCAAATTTATATTTTATTTAAAATTTAGAGGTCAAATTAAAAATTAACCCGACTAACGTGTCACATCATCAAACCAACTAGAGTTAATAGCACAGTACCAAAATAAAACAGATTGAAAACGTAAGTGATAAGAATAATCTTTTTTCAAAACAAGTGATCAAAATAGAACATGACTCAAACAAAAGAGACCTCCGGTGAAGTTTATCTTTCTTAATAAGTAATTAGAGGTAACAATCGGATCGACTTCTTATCATTTCGAGTCTAGATTACATTCAATTTAAGTTTAATTTTGTTTTGTGCCTTTAAAATTATAAAAAAATATAGTATATATTTAAAATTCAAAAAATTATTTAAAATTATAAAAAAAATATTTTTTAGTTAAAATAAAAAAATATAAAAAAAATAACAACAAGTGTTGGGTGCATTAGTAAGGCATAAGACATATTGCATTCCTAAGGAGAGGACTTGAGTTCGAACCTTAGAGACGATATTGTTAGGAGGGCAGCCTCGCACCTCAAACATGGACTGTAAGACAAATATGTATATTATCAAAAAAATATATGTAAAAAAATAATTGTAATAATTATTAAAAAATATATAACTATTTATAATGAAATATATTTAAAATTTGTATAATTTTAAAAAAAATACTTTTTAATTATAAAACCCAAAATTTCTGAAATTTTCAGAATCCCCAAATTTTTTTACACTAGTTATTAAAGGCAATAGATTATTTGATAAAATGCTTACACATAAAAAATAAAACTATTCTAAGTGGATACGACACATTTAACAATATTGGAGTGTAAAAGAGATTAATGAATTTCAATTCCATTTTCCTTCTCAAACTTGTTTTAATTACAAAAGGTTTTGTAGGGATTTCAATGGGAGAAGCCGTTTTCCCCCATTCTCAATCATATGCTACTCTTAACATGAGATTTTCAATATGGGGCTCCCGAGTTCGTCATCTTACCATTCAAATACTGCTTCAAGCAAGTTTGGTTCATCTCGAAGATGAACGGCATTCCCCTTATCTGCAAAATCGTCATTTACAGCCAGTCAAGATGGTATATGTATATACCCAAGCATGTTATAGGCTTAAAACTTCTCTAAATATGTACTACATATAAGTATGCATGTCACCCGTCTAATACCATTACCATATATTCATGAAAAAGAAATCAAAATAGCACCTCGATCAAACAACTGGAAGTAAGGCCCAGGCTCTGTCCTGGAGCCACTTCCTTGCCATTTATCGATACTGAACACTTGCCGAGATTTTTAAGATGAAATGATCCATCTTCTTCCATGTTGATAATTGCCTAAAATACAATACAGGAACTGTAGAATTAGTATGACTAATTTATTAGACAACACTCTTTAAGGGTTATAAATATTTCTAGCAATAAGGGGTTATATGGGCATGGCACATCGTACCTGCCGCCTTGACACTTTATTTGCACACCCTTCACTTCCCAAGTCGATGTCAACAACAAAATCTTCTGTCGTTCTACCGAGTAAAATCTACACGATCAAAATTATAAAGTACATATGAAGAAAAAAAACTAAAACTGCCATTAAGCCTATACAAAAGCAATGCAGATGGTTCCTTGGGCAATATAGTTTCGTATCCATGAATAGTCATTAATCCACCATATGCCTTCAACATATACCGATAAGCAATTCACAAAACAAAGCTTTCTTATTGTACTTAGTTTTACTTTAGCAAAATATCATTCGAACCATAAAGGCAACAGTGAGAACGGTAAAGGGTACGCATATGGTAGAAAAGCTTAAAAACAAGACTTCTTAATCATAGAATACCTCAGGTTTCTTGATATAATATTTGGAACGGCGGCCATATAAAATGGCAAAAGCACCGTGGGATGCAATTGCCCTTTGCATGTAAGAATGAGAAGCCTGCTCCAGCCTTATATTCGCTCTTTTCATGTCCTCGTGCTGATATCTTGCAACTGCACAGAAAGTAAAGGTTATCTTCCAAATTTTTAGAAGAAAATATTTCAGATTCAATGGAAAGATAAAATTTAAACAGCCCACAAAAAGTGGAGACAGAAGAAAAATAACAAACTTTTTAAATATTTCTACCAATATTCTAGATGGAGGTAAATTAAATCAAGTAACTGCAGATGGTACCAAACTGCAAGCAAAACATTGACAGATACAAGTTAGCAATTTAAAATTTGTTCGGTCAACATACTACCTTCCCAATCACACGAATCTTGGTCGTCTGGATCCAAGTCCATATCAAGGATCTGGTCGTAAAGCATAAAACAACATGAATACACGCAGTCAATAATGATGACTATAAAGAGAGTGACAACCAGTTGTAGTTTAAGACATACCATTGCCTCAATATCTGAGAAATAAGGAACGTCATCATCACTTTCAATCACTAACTCTTCTAGATCTAGAGGAGGATGATCAACAACTGGTTCTGGAAAAATAATATCCATGGATCCCACCTTTGCACTTGAAGCTTGGTGATCTTTAGCCTTTTCATGAGCATCCACTTCTTGTTTAATGGCAAAAGAATTCATCAGTGAATAACTATTGTGGTTATCAGAACAAAGACCTGGTTTCTCTTGTAAAGAATCAGCAGAACAATGACTCAAATGCTTTCCTGGTATAATATTTTCACCCTTTTCTTTCGGCAGTGTCGGGTGAAGAGTGCCTTCGCTAATATTTTTGGAATTAATTTGAGCTGAACCATTGGCCAAAAAACCATTGGATTTAGGTGCTACACAAGGGGAATCCTCACATTTAACTCTGCAATCACCAACGGGATGGAGTTGACCTATTTCTGGTATAATCTGTGATTCTTTCATTTGAGAAGATCCATGAGATTGTCCAGGATCTCTTTGATCTCTCTGAACCAGGAGGGTACCTCCATCACTAGTTTTCTGACCCCTAGAAAAATCTTTTGCACATGCAGATAATGGATTGCCAGCTTCTTTGAAAATGTGTTGTGTTGATGAAACAACCGATGGGCACAGCTGTTTGGAGAAGACATCACCTTCATTGCATGGGATTTCTGGGTCCTCGGTATTTAAGGTGCAACAAATGACACCATCAATCCGCTCAGGGAACTGACTATTTAAAGTTAACACAGAAGAAATCATTGGTACCTCTGAATCAAAGGGCACAGACCCATCTGCTACGCAAGATCCTGCAACTCCATCCAATTCTCCAAGATGTGAACATGATACATTTGCAAGATTATCTTGTGTTTCTGATGTCATGGCTTCATTTACATCCGGCATTTGATCTTGATCACAATTATTAGGTGAACTTGCCAAAAACGAGCTCAGACCATCAAAGTAAGACTTATCAATCACATCTTTTGCGTCAACATCCATGAAAAAGGGTTCATCATTCATAAGGGTATTGGTTATTTCCACCAAATAACCTTCCGTATCAGCCGTTTGATTTTCAACTTCCTCCCTAGGTATGTCAGGTTCCAACTTGGAATCTGTAGTAACAACATGCCCTGATGAATGATCGCTCTTAGCAACAATGTCGCTAGGAAGTGCATATATATCTCCTCCCTGAAAGTCTGTTTCCCCATGACCATCAGCAGGAATAGCAGATGCAGGCAAGCCATCATCAGTTCCCCAGATTGGCAACCCACAGTCCATTGATGAGTTGAAGACCCGGTTGCCTTCAAACTCAGAGCATATATTCTCTGGATCATTGTTAATTTGGTCAAACGCAGATGAAGGTTTTCCCATTAAATCGTTAGCATCAAACAAGCCGTTCACAGACAGTTCCTTGGATTCATGAAATTCCTCAATGCCAGATCCACTCTCTAGAAAAAATTGATTCTCTCCGATCATATGGGGAATGTCCTTGTGTATATTAACTTGCTCTACAGGAAAACCGTCATCATCTTGATTACAATTAGCAGTCTGAAAGCCATCTGTTGCGCGCTCATCCATCGCTGCAGCTCCATCATCGGCTAATATTTGTGGAAAAGAACAATTCATTATGTTCATATTTGTTTCTTGAACTCCAAAATGATTTGAAATTGGATTGCCAAGCATGCAGTTTATTGGTAGAGGCTCATCTTCAATCCCAACATAGTTTCCATCATTAGGCGCGATAAGGAAACTCAGATCCATCGAGTTGAAAGGCTCATTTCGGATTCTTTTGCGCAATGCATAGTAACAGCTACGCACACTCTCAGACTTCCTCTTTCCTAACAAAATTTTGCTATCTTTCGAATTTCCAATTCTGCAAAATTTAGAAGGCAGGGAAGGAGCAGAACGTTCAAACTCAATTATGCGAGATGACGCCTCCTCGGAAACAACTGGATCATAAAGGAGAGAATGCCATCGATCTTGCAGTTCTCTAATTGTGAATTTTCTTGAGAACTGCACTGCACCCTTAGCAAGAGATTCCAAAGAAGCACCAGACTGAAAATAGATACAAAGAAATAGAACGAAACAAGGATTCCATGAAACAGAAACACAACTCAAAAGACCATAAACAACGAAACAGAAACTGAATTAGGGCAATGGGATAATGCCATGCTAACAGCACAATTTGGATCCATTTTCCTGTCAGTCTTTGCAAATTACGGCACTACCTAGCTATATATATCAATGAAAACTAGCAGTATTTCCAAACTAACACTTTGGCACAGCACAATATATGCTTATTAGAACAATTTCTACATGACACTCCCACAAACAATCCCATCTACGGACAGATTTCGGCTTTTGCAATAATATTCCTCCGAAACAACAACAAGGTAATCCTATGAATATCTGCAACCCTTTATAAACTTAAATGCAAGTATCTATCAACTCTTTTAGTGACAACCGCCTTGAATCGAAACACAATAAACCCAGAATTTCAAAACCAGAACACTGACAATGCATAAATCCACAGCAGTCTAAAAGAAACACAAAGTAAAAGCTTTCAAATCCAACAAATAGAACAAGAAGATAGTAGGGAAAATAAATGACATCATTATTCAGCTACTAAAAAACAAAAGAAAATTGAATTCGGGCATAAGTATATAGTGACTTCCAAGTTGACAACAAATATAAACAGAAGAAAAGTTGAAATTGAGGTCAAAACAAGCAAAGGCAACTCCAGAAACAAGTATGAAAAAGACCCAGTCTTTTTTTTTTAGTTTCTTCAAAACCAAACAAGGAAGAAAAAAACATGTACCTCAATGGCGTTCTTCAACAAAAGGTCATCTTCAGGTATCCAAGTGGAAACGATTGGAGCCAAAGCCCCCATCTTTACTACTTTCTCTTCCCACGGTTTCTCTCCCGGAAGCGTCGCTTTCTGTCTCTCCGGGTCCGGGTTTGAAACATGAAAACGAAAAGCAGAGAACAATAAAAGTGGAGTTTTAAGAGGATACCTAAAACTGAAACACCAGAGAGTGTGAAAACTGAAGGCGCAATGATTTATTTGGCCCTCAAACTTTTAAAAATATTTTATTTTAAACCTTTAACTTCTTTTTTGTCTCTTTTAACACAATTATTTTTTATTTTTCAAATTGAACCAAACTTTCTATGTCATTTAACTGGCGTGGTCATTTTGTCCTTTTCACCTATTTTGTCTTTTTGCAAAAATAATAAAAAAATGAATTATTATTAAAAAAAATAAAGGATAAACTACATAAATTTGCAATACGATCACCCAATTTTTATTTAGTTTTCAGTACAATTCTTTTTGTTATTTACCGTTAACTTCTGTTGACGTGGCACGTTTGTTGCAAGACCAATAGAAGGATCTTTCTAGGTCAAAATTACAATCACATCCAGGTAAACTAATTGCATGTGAGAGAAGGAAAATGCAGATGTAGGAGTAACTTCCTGGCGAACACCATATCTGACTTTCTTATCAAAGCATCGCTGTTTCCTGTTCTGACGAAGCTGCCCAGTGCGGTTGATTAGATCTCGGAAAGTCCAAATCACCCTAAGAATGAAAGCAAGTAATTACAAAAGAGTGTAAAATAATTTTCAAATTTAAGAGAATTACCCTTAGGTTCTGAGATGTCATTTCAAGTTTCAACATCCCCCTAGCACTTAGCAGTAATAACAAACACCACATGAAAATCTTTACAATGTGCATTTCATCGGTGAAAATATAGAAACAGGAACGATGATGGAGTTGAATATTGCTTTAACAACTTAAATTAAGTGGAAATGAAGTCATATCCTAAGTCGTCTTTTGGTTCTTCAAAAATCAAACATTTCAGAAAACCCTAATTGGCTTAACTAGAAAGAAAAAAAAAAGGTTGTGGAGGGGGAAATGATACCTTATCCGGACTAATTGCACCGAATATATAGACCTGGCCACGAAACGAGAGAGTGAGCTGGCTGGCATCATCAGCTCGCTGAACCATAGCCAAATTTGAGGTCGAAGTAGTTGTGGCTCTGGTGTAAATAGGATCGGCGGCGATACCCTCAACTCCGATGTCGTTGTCAAGTGGGTGAGATCGTAACTAATGTTTTCGTGGTTATCGCCGGACGCGGAGGTTGAGACATCATCACATACGTGGGCGCCATAGTTGACGACCGGAGCTGAGACATTCATGGGTTTGGAAGGTCCGTACATTGAGGAAATTGTGATGTTGAAAATTTATAGGGAACAAAAGAGAAAAATTTATCATTTTAATGAGAAAAATCACAACAAATGGGCCACATCAACATAATTTAACGATAGATAACGGGAGGGACCATACCAAAAACTAAATAAAAGTTGGGTAACAGTATCGCAAATTTTAAAAGTACAGTGACCAAACTGAAACTACCCTAAAAGTCTGGTGACCACTTATGTAGTTTACCCCAAAAAATAAAGGGTAAACTACTATAACGGCCACTTCCGTATCATAAGTGTTCACTTTTGCTTATCTAATTTAAAAAAGTAACAATTTGGTCACTTATATTATCATTTTATAACATTTTGATCACCTACGTTATCGTTTTATAACGTTTTGGTCACTGAGATGTTAAAAGTCATTAGTTTGATGTCGTGGAATATAACACCCCGATCCCAATTCAGATCCAAAGTGTTACATCTGGACCACCCAAAGTCTGACCCCAACACTTCCATTTAAAAATCATAAGTTTAGTCATCGTTAAAACATTTAAACCATCCATAATTCTATGTAATTAAATAATATTATAAATCAGTTTATAAAATAGGAACTCCGAGTTTAAACATCATATATCAAAATAGAGTTACAAACACAACAATTGTAAGGTCCTATGAGTACTTAAGCCCAAGACTAAACAATAAGTGATGTACTCTAAAGCGATGCGATGCTGAAAAATCCTTTAATGATGTGCTCCTTGATCACGAACAACCTACGAACATGCGAACAGAAACAAAGATTTTGAACGTAGAGCTTATAAAACTCAATGGTACATTTCTACTCTACCACAATTCGTGATTATCACAAAATAAATATGCAAGATAAATATAGTTTAGAGGGAATAAATATTACTTCTCTATCTATACCATCGTCATCTAGCCTATCTATGCTAGAGTTCTTAGATCACTTATCAAGGCATCAATTAACATTCACAATATCGACAATAAATCTTACGTGTTCTACAATGCTTCACAATATTCGAGATCACTTAGTCTATTGAGATTAATACATCTTTAACCTATCACCCTACAACATCCATAATAATATGCAACACTACAAATTGGCACACAAGGTCCCTACCTTACATGAGATCACAAAGAAATCGGATTTCCCGAGCTCACATAGTTGTCAAGTTAAACGGGTTACATATGGATCACAATAGCCATAAATATGTTATGAATGTACTTAGATCACAATAGCCAAAAGCAGGTTTTGAACGTACTCTGATCAATTTAAGCCACGAGTAGTCCTGACCTTTCTTGGATCATGTTATCCGCAAGAAAGTCTAGCAATATTCAGATCACCATAGCCATGAGTATGCCTCTCCATACCCTGATCTCCATAGCCATGAGTAGGTTTTATCATACCCGGATCACCTTATCCACGAGTAAATTTTCAATCGCACCTAGATCACATAGTCTTGAGTATGTCGGATGTTACTTGATAACATAGCCCAAGTTACACATCCCCTTATTCAAGTACAATATTACTGACCATATGATATATGGATTCCTCTACATGACAACCATAAGATAAGAAATGCTCCCTAAACATTAATACACCTCATCACGAGGTAAATGGCTCTAAGGCCACACTATCAAGCAATACCCCCAAGGCATGACACCATCTAACACGAGTCCACTACCAAGTTACGATTATCAAGTACGGTGACCAAAATAAAATTATCCTAAAAGTCTGGTGACCATTTATGTAGTTTACCCAAAAAATAAAGGGTAAACTACTATAATGGCCACTTCCGTATCATAAGTGTTCACTTTTGCTTATCTAATTTAAAAAAGCAACATTTTGGTCACTTATATTTTCATTTTATAACATTTTGGTCACCTACATTATTGTTTTATAACAATTTGGTCACTGAGATATTAAAAGTCGTTAGTTTGATGTCGTGGAATGCAACACTCCGATCCCAATCCAAATCCAAAGTGCTACATCTGGGCCACCCAAAGTCTGACCCCAACACTTCCATTTAAAAACCATAAGTTTAGTCATCGTTAAAACATTTAAACCATCCATAATTCTATGTAATTAAATAATATTATAAATCAGTTTATAAAATAGGAGGTTCTAGTTTAAACACCATATATCAAAATAGAGTTACAAACACAACAATTGTAAGGTCCTATGAGTACTTAAGCCCAAGACTAAACAATAAGTGATGTACTCTAAAGTGATGCGATGCTGAAAAATCCTTCAATGATGTGCTCCTTGATCACGAACAACCTACTAACATGCGAACATAAACATGTATTTCGAACGTTAAGCTTATAAAGCTCGATGGTACATTTCTACTCTACCATAATTCGTGATTATCACAAAATAAGCATGCAAGATAAATATAGTTTAGAGGGAATAAATATGACTTCTCTATCTATACCATCGTCATCTAGCCTATCTATGCTAGAGTTCTTAGATCACTTATCAAGGCATCAGTTAACATTCACAATATCTACAATAAATTTTACATGTTCCACAATGCTTCACAATATTCCAGATCACTTAGTCTATCGAGATTAATACATCCTTAAGCTATCACCCTACAATATCCATAATAATATGCATCACTACAAATTGGCACACAAGGTCCCTACCTTACTTGAGATCACAAAGAAATCGGGTTACCCGAGCTCACATAGTTGTCGAGTTAAACGGGTCACACATGGATCACAATAGCCACAAATATGTCTTGAATGTACCTGGATCACAATAGCCAAAAGCAGGTATTGATCGTACTCGGATCACTTTAAGCCACGAGTAGTTATGACCTTTCTTGGATCATGTTATCCGCAATAAAGTCTAGCCATATTCAAGTCACCATATATATGAGTAAGTCTCTCCATACCCTGATCTCCATAGCCATGAGTAGGTTTTATCATACTTGGATCACCTTATCCACGAGTAAATTTTCAATCTCACCTCGATCACATAGCCTTGAGTACGTCGGATGTTACTTGATAACATAGCCCAAGTTACACATCCCCTTATTCAAGTACTATAGTACTGACCATATGATATATGGATTCCTCTACATGACAACCATAAGATAAGAAATGCTCCCCAAACATTAATACACCTCATCACGAGGTAAATGGCTCCAAGGCCACACTATCAAGCAATACCCCCAAGGCATGACACCATCAAACACGAGTCCACTACCAAGTTACGATTATCAAGTACGGTGACCAAAATGAAACTACCCTAAAAGTATGCTGACCATTTATGTAGTTTACCCCAAAAAATAAAGGGTAAACTACTATAACGGCCACTTTCGTATCATAAGTGTTCACTTTTGCTTATCTAATTTAAAAAAGTAACATTTTGGTCACTTATATTATCATTTTATAGCATTTTGGTCACCTACATTATCGTTTTATAACGCTTTGGTCACTGAGATGTTAAAAGTCGTTAGTTTGACGTCGTGGAATGTAACACCCCGATCCCAATCCAGATCAAAAGTGCTACATTTGGGCCACCCAAAGTCTGACCCCAACACTTCCATTTAAAAACCATAAGTTTAGTCATCATTAAAACATTTAAACCATCCATAATTCTATGTAATTAAATAATATTATAAATCAGTTTATAAAATAGGAGCTCCGAATTTAAACACCATATATAAAAATAGAGTTACAAACACAATATTTGTAAGGTCCTATGAGTACTTAAGCCCATGACTAAACAATAAGTGATGTACTCTAAAGCGATGCGATGCTGAAAAATCCTTCAATGATGTGCTCCTTGATCACGAACAACCTACTAACATGCGAACAGAAACAGGGATTTCGAACGTTGAGCTTATAAAGCTCGGTGGTACATTTCTACTCTACCACAATTCGTGATTATCACAAAATAAGCATGCAAGATAAATATAGTTTAGAGGGAATAAATATGACTTCTCTATCTATACCATCGTCATCTAGCCTATCTATGCTAGAGTTCTTAGATCACTTATCAAGGCATCAGTTAACATTCACAATATCTACAATAAATTTTACATGTTCTACAATGCTTCACAATATTCGAGATCACTTAGTCTATCGAGATTAATACATCCTTAAGCTATCACCCTACAACATCCATAATAATATGCAACACTACTAATTGGCACACATGGTCCCTACCTTACTTGAGATCACAAAGAAATCGGGTTACCCGAGCTCACATAGTTGTCGAGTTAAACGGGTCACACATGGATCATAATAGCCACAAATATGTCCTGAATGTACTTGGATCACAATAGCCAAAAGCAGGTTTTAAACGTACTCATATCACTTTAAGCCACGAGTAGTTATGACCTTTCTTGGATCATGTTATCCGCAAGAAAGTCTAGCCATATTCAGATCACCATAGCCATGAGTATGCCTCTCCATACCATGATCTCCATAGCCATGAGTAGGTTTTATCATACCCGAATCACCTTATCCACGAGTAAATTTTCAATCGCACCTCGATCACATAGCCTTGAGTACGTCGAATGTTACTTGATAACATAGCCCAAGTTACACATCCCCTTATTCAAGTACTATAGTACTGACCATATGATATCTGGATTCCTCTACATGACAACCATAAGATAAGAAATGCTCCCCGAATATTAATACACCTCATCACGAGGTAAATGGCTCCAAGGCCACACTATCAAGCAATACCCCCAAGGCATGACACCATCTAACACGAGTCCACTGTCAAGTTACGATTATCATGTCTTAACACTACAAGAAATTTTCATTGTTGTGACAAATTTAATTTTTGACATAATTATTTTTGTCACTATTTTGTAGTTTTATTGTGACAAAATAAATAAACGTCACTTTAAATTAGAAAAACATATACAATTGTGACAAAAACTAAAACCGACGTAATATTTTGTCACAATTAGTAAACTTGTGTATCATATGGTAACAAAATATATTTTCTTATCATTTTTGTCACAAATCTTTCCCTTTTTATTTTTGACACCAATAAAAAGTCCTATAGTGACAAGTTTTGCAACTATAAATTTTAATAATTAATACAATTTTTTGTCATAACAAATAATGAGATTCAAGTTTTTTGCGACAAATTATGTTTTAATTATATATCTTAATTATAGTGATAAAATGTATAATCACAAATGTTTCCCTCCATTTTTTGGCGTAAAAAAGCCATATATTGACACATTTTGTAACTATAAGTTATACTTATTGTTATAGAAAAATTGTCACAACAAATAATGAGATTCAAGTTTATTGTGACAAATAATTTTTGTGGTTATATATTTTAATTAGTGACAAAATATATTGTGACATATGTTTTCCTACATTTTTTGGTGCCAAAAAAGTTATATAGTGATAAGTTTTGTATCTATAAGTTATAGTTATTGTTACAGAAAAATTATCACAACAAATAATAAGATTTGTCACAATTTTATACAAAATGAAAGTATTTGTGACGAATCATTATTATGACGATTCCATGTTAATGAGTGACGTTGTAAATTCATCGCTAATAAATTTTATGTGACAATTTAATTTGTTATATTTTAAAAAACGTAAAAGGTTACTTTGTATTTTTGTAAAAATGATTTAATTCGACCAACATAACTATTTGTTATAAATCGAAATATTTTTTACAATTTATTTTACGATTTTCAAAAACAATACAAAATTGTGTTACTTAATGCTTGTCACTAATAATTAATAGAAAAATTTGAAGATTTATTAGTGAGAGAATTTTGACATCTTATATTTTGAATTTTAGGCTCATAAATTCAATCTTCCTTATATCGATAATCGTAAAAAAATATTAAAACGGTAATGTAAACTAATTGAAAAATTATCACTGGTATGTTATTATGAGTAAATTTTTGATACACGAGTTGTGTAAGAAATTTGCACAATCCTACATATTTACTCTTTAATAACTAAAATTTAAAATTTTAAAACCTAAACTAACTGACTCAAAATAGGTGAGTTATTTAACTCGAAAAACTATTTTTTTATTAAATTGTGCTAGTTGAGTTATTTTTGTCAGTTTAATTTTTAAATTAGAATTTAAATTTTAAAGGGTAAACTACACAAGATACTGCTAAACTTTAAGTTTAATATTGATTATACCACCGAACTAAAAACGATACTATTTTAGCACTGAAATTTATTTTAAGCTTCAATTACATCATTGGACTGTTAAAATCGATGATGTGGGCGGATCTTAACTGTTTATGTGCGATTACGTGGAAGAATTATAACGGTTTAATGGTATAATTGAAGTTTAAATTAAATTCAGTGATAAAGATAATATCGATTTTTAGTTTAATAGTAAAATCGATACTATATTAAAAGTTAAGTGGCTTCGCTTTTTCTCTCTAAAGCTTTAGTTAATATTTGCGTTTCATTATTGCATTTTGGGTTTTGTTCCTCTCATTCTCATCTCGTTACCCTAAATCCCTTTCTTTCTTGAACTTTATCCTATTCAAAGAAAATGTCATTTAATTCCCTTTATTTCCTATAATCCACCTTTTCTGCTCAAAACTTTTTTTAGAAATCATACTCTTTAGATAGCATTTCTCATACCTTCGCCTAATATTTTCATTGTCTTTAAATTTTTTTTCCAACCCTATATGTCGCTCTAAATTCTTCAATACAGACGCAATTTCGAAGAACAATGACCAAAAAGTTTTGGTCAAGAACTAATGGTAGGGTCGGTGTAAGATATTGGTAATACGATTTTATATATAAGCCAAAAATTTGAGGTTGTACAAACAATTTTTTGCTCCAATGAAGCGATGATCGAATCCCAGCAAAGTGGGAGAGGAGAAGCAATTCGTACATTGAAAAAGGATTTTCGGTCATTTTCTACAGTGGGCAAAATTTTGATATTTATTGGTTTAGTTTCGATTAATTTTCGTTTTAGTATTTTTACTTTTTGGATCATTTTTATTTTGTTTTATTGCTTTGAGAAATGAAGAACTTTGTAGAATAATTTAAATTTTTAGAATTGCTCGAATAATGTTACTAAGAATGCCAATATACTGCTTGATTGAGCGAAATTAGGACTCATATCACTACAAATGTGAAACACAATTCAACATGGTAGTATTCTCATGTTCGTTTAGTAGTAACGAAATATGATTTATTGGAAAATAATTTTTTTTGGAATATATATAGTTATTGTGTTTATAGGGCTATGTAATTCAAATTTAATAAATTTTGATTTCTTAAATCCCCTGGTTTGATTTTTCCCTAATTGGTATAATGCGAATCAATTCTGAAATCTGGAAAAAAATCAATTTTTGATAACATACCTGAATTATGGCTTCAGAAGTTGAAAAAATAAATTTCCAAGATATAATCTTTTTGTTTCCCTTAGCTTCCCTTTGCCATTAAAGTGGTTCATTATTGCCAGGTTTAGAATTCAAGTCTTTAAATGAAAAAAAAAATGATGGTATCAATTATTGCCAGGTTTGATAGATTTATGTGTGTTTTCACTTGTATGTGGCGTGTTGTATCTAAGTCTGTCTTATAAGTTACCATGTCATATGTTTTTACCTTTTATAACAATGAGATGTGTCTCATCCTCGTCCCTGTCACATCATTTCTTTTGTTGATATGCTAAAATGACATATTCACACAATAGAACATTTTAAAAATAATTTTCAAGGCATTATCAAGTACTAGATTTTATTTGTTCAAATCATATTATATTTTATAATTGTTATGTTGTAAATAATGCAAGTATATTTAGTTAAGATTCTAAAATTCATTTGCTAGTATGTTAAATGCTTAAAATCCAATTGCTTATGGATATATTTCGCTTATGATGAAATTTAGGTCGAGAAGTTGATGTGTCGTATCCAGCAAGTACTTATAGAAAGAGCAATTGAAGATCCTAATCTGAGGAGGCCAGCAACGATGAAGAGGATGATTAACGCTCTGTGACATTGTACTAAATTTTCTATCACTTTTCTTGAAGCCTTCTTATTGTTTTCGTTGTGGAGATTTTATGTTGTGTTACATTTCCATGTGTAGGACTGCAACATTTCATTATTGAATCAAACATCGTAGGCGTTGTGAAGCTTGGTCGCTGACATGTTGTCAGAAGAGTGGCTTTGGCTGTTGACATGGTTGCTGAGGTGACGTGAAGATAAAAGGTCGTGAGCCACCTTCATAGAACTTTCTTGAGTGTTGGAATCTAGGTCGACGACGCCAGTGCACTAGGATTTGGGATTCCAACCACAGTAGTTTAGGTTCAAGACTCGGGGGCTCGAATTATGTTTTAGCTTTAAGTGTAATGGTTATGTTGTCCATATTCACAATTTTGAGAAAATAAAATTTTCACTATAAACAAGTTGTGAGAAAATAAACTTTGTTGTAAGTTTTGATTTTTTTTTTCACAAAACAATTTGTAGAACTAAATGTTTTGGACTAAATTGAAAAGAATTTAAAACATGCTTTTAGTCAAAACAACTTGAAAATATGTTTAAGGGGTTTTAAAAGGCTTTGGAATAACTTAAAATGCTTTTAAAGTAGCCAAACCAATGTTTTTCAAGTAACCGTACCGATACGGTATGATACTGTATCGATACGTTTTAGGGTTTTAACTATAGTGATTTTCTAGTAGCCAAAACCCGTATCGATACGCTTTGTCCGTATCGATACGATTTGCTTTAAATACCCAACGACTAGTTCGCGTACCGATACAATTGTATCACGTACTGATACGCCCAACTACCCCCAACGGTCTTTTAAATTGTATGACCGCACCGATGCGCTTGCCACGAGTATCGATACGCACCAGTTGAAAGTGCTCAACGACTATTTTCCTTATTGGGACCGTATCGATACTGATTTGAGGGTATCGATACGCTAAGCTGCAGAACTGCATTTATGGTGGGAAACAAAGGCTCAAACGACTCTAATTCAATCCCAACAGTTCTCAACGGCTATAAACTCAATTAGGAGTATAAAAGGGACCTCCAAGCATCAAGAGATGGTTAATGCTTCAATTGTAACAACATTATGATGTCAAATTGTCTTTAGAGCTTAAATTTTACATTTCTAATATAGACAACACTAGTGAGCTAAAATTGTCAAATTTGCTCAAATGTTTAAGATTGGGTGAGTGAGCTTAAGAGTGCAAATTATCTACCTAGTGAGGGATTTCAAGTTTGCTCAAATTTCACTTGTAAAAAGGGTTTACTCAAGCTTTGGGTTAGAAAGTTTTGAGTGTGTAAAGGTTGCCTCCTTAGCCTAGAAAAAGGGAAGAAATTCATGAGTGAATTTGGTGAAATCCTTAGTGGGAAGCTAAGGTAGTGGATGTAGGTGCTTGTTAGAAGGCCAAACCACTATAAATCCTTGTTTCCATTGTCCAATTTTTATCTCCCACAAAATCACCCAAAATCCAACTTCTCCACCACTTGGCAATCCATAACGGTTGAACTAAATTGAGCCTATCATGCCCAATAATTTATATTATAGCAAGTCTCAATCGAAGAGGATTAACATCCTATTGAGGCGATCCTGGAAGCTCGATACAACAATTCAATCAACTGGTCAAATGGCGCAATCCACCGACAAGCCACCTTTCTTTGACGGGGCCAACTACGCTCATTGGAAGGTTAGAATGAAGTTCTTCATCAAATCCAAAGGCTACAAGCTTTGGCATATTGTTGAAGAGGGTCCTTATGTGCCACAACGAAGTAAGACAGAATGGAGTGCGGATGATCGCAATAAGATGGAGCTAAATTGCAAGGCTTTGCACATCCTCTTTTGTGCATTTAGCCCCAACATTGATGAGAAGATGTCCTCTTGCGAAGATGCCAAAGAAGTATGGGACAAGCTTGAAGTTATATATGAGGGAACAAACAAGGTAAAGGAGACCAAGATTGGCCTCCTCAACCATGAGTATGAGAACTTCAAGATGAAACGGAAGAAAACATCACAAAGATGTTCGATAGATTCTCCACCATCACAAATGGACTCAAAGGCTATGGAGAAATCATTCTGGAAGACAAGCTTGTCCGAAAGTTTCTCTGTTCTCTTCCTAAGTCATGGGACTCAAAGAAGACCGCCGTCATTGAAGCTAAAAATCTCAAGACCTTGAAGCTAGATGAACTCACGAGGTCTCTTCTCACTCATGAAATAATGAAGAAAGAAAAAAAAGAGGAGAAGAAGAAAGAAGAGATAAAGAAGATGGGGAAGAAGAAAATCATAGAGCTAGGCATCAACGCGAGTGTCGTTGCTCTCAAATCCTGCACATGTTCACATGTAAATTCAAGCGAGGAGGAAAGTGAAGATGAAGAGATGGTTCATCTTTTTATGAAATTCACCCGATTCATGAAGAGCAAGATGGCTAAATCCAAGCATGAATCGAAGAAGAAGATGAAGGATTCTCACAAGTCCAAAAAAAGGATCATCTTCAAAGAAAGCATACGTGGTGACATGGAGTGATGAAGACTTCACCGATGATGAGGTAGCCCACCTATGCTTCATGGCCCTCAATGAGGGGAGGTAACTTCTAACTCATCTATTTCAAATTCTTATGCATTTGATGAGTTACAAGATGCCTATGATGATTTGCTTTTGGAATTTAAGGCATCATTTTTTAAAAACAAAAAAATTGCTTTCAAATTTGAAAAAGAAAAATGATTTGCTTTCCAAAACAAATCTAGAGTTTGAAGCAAAAATTAAAGATTTTAAACTTAAATTTTAAATTTACAAAATTTGCTTCAAACGATGGAAAAAGGTCATCAAAAAGAAGTCGGTGATCTTAAAAAGGAAAAAGATTTGATTTTCAATGAACTTCAAAAGAAAAACAATTTGGGAAAATCAAATTTTTTATGTAAGACAATCTAGTGCCCCTAGATTTTTGAATGGTAAAGTTTTTAGAAGTATTTGGATCCCAAAAGGACTAAGTACTTCAACCAAAAAGGATGAAATTAAAAAATGGATTCCTAAGGGGACAAAATTATGTGCCACTAACGCCTATGGATCCAAAGAAATTTGGATACAAAAAATTACTTGATTGTCTTTTAATAGGTGTGATTGAGAGTGACCAACAAGTCCAAATTTGACGGGGAGCTCCATACACACAAAGAGAGCACTTGAAGAAGGAAGGTTTCACATCGTCCCTTGGATTCAAGTGTGGTAAAATTCATTGAATTTATTTTTGTTTAGTTTTATTTCTTTTAATTCAACTAGTTTAATCATATATGTTGGACTAACAATTTTTTTATGCTTAGAGTAAGGGGGAGCTAATTTTAAAACAAAAGTTTTTAATTGTGTCAAAAATTTTAAACCTCCTATGTTATTTTGAGCTTAGTGACTTTTAAATTCTTTCTGATATAACGAAAAGGGGGAGAAATGATTTGAAAAATTGAGTTTTCAAGTGAATAAGGGGAAACTTTAACTTCATTTAATTATTAAAATCTCTTATTCAAATTTTTAAATATTAAGGGGGAGAATCCCAAACAATTTTTCAAGTTGGTTTTATTATATCAAAAAGGGGAGATTGTAGAACTAAATGTTTTGATATGATAATTGAAAAATGTTTTGGACTAAATTGAAAATAATTTAAAACATGCTTTTAGTCAAAACAACTTGAAAATATGTTTAAGGGTTTTTAAAAGGCTTTGGAATAACTTAAAATGCTTTTAAAGTAGCCAAACCAGTGTTTTTCAAGTAACTATACCGATACGATATGATACTGTATCGGTACGCTTTAGGGTTTTAACTACAATGATTTTTCAGTAGCCAAAACCCGTACCAATACGCTTTGTCCGTATCGATACGTTTTGCTTTAAATATCCAACGGCTAGTTCGCGTACCGATATGCCCAACTACCCCCAACAGTCTTTTAAATTGTATGACCGCACCGATACGCTTGCCACGAGTATCGATACGCACCAGTTGAAAGTGCTCAACAACTATTTTCCTTATTGGGACCGTATCGATACTGATTTGAGGGTATCGATACGCTAAGCTGCAGAACTGCATTTATGGTGGGAAATAAAGGCTCAAACGACTCTAATTCAATCACAACAGTCCTCAACGGCTACAAACTCAATTAGGAGTATAAAAGGGACCTCCAAGCATCAAGAGATGGTTAATGCTTCAATTGTAACAACATTATGATGTCAAATTGTCTTTAGAGCTTAAATTTTACATTTCTAATATAGACAACACTAGTGAGCTAAAATTGTCAAATTTGCTCAAGTGTTTAGGATTGGGTGAGTGAGCTTAAGAGTGCAAATTATCTACCTAGTGAGGGATTTCAAGTTTTCTCAAATTTCTCTTGTAAAAAGGGTTTACTCAAGCTTTGGGTTAGAAAGTTTTGAGTGTGTAAAGGTTGCCTCCTTAGCCTAGAAAAAGGGAAGAAATTCATGAGTGAATTTGGTGAAATCCTTAGTGGGAAGCTAAGGTAGTGGATGTAGGTGCTTGTTAGAAGGCCAAACCACTATGAATCCTTGTGTCCATTGTCCAATTTTTATCTCCCACAAAATCACCCAAAATCCAACTTCTCCACCACTTGGCAATCCATAACGGTTGAACTAAATTGAGCCTATCATGCCCAACAATTGGTATTTGAGCGAGTCTCAATCGAAGATGATTAACATCCTATTGAGGCGATCCCGGAAGCTCGATACAACAATTCAATCAACCGGTCAAATGGCGCAATCCACCGACAAGCCACCTTTCTTTGACGTGGCCAACTACGCTCATTGGAAGATTAGAATGAAGTTCTTCATCAAATCCAAAGGCTACAAGCTTTGGCATATTGTTGAAGAGGGTCCTTATGTGCCATAACGAAGTAAGACGGAATGGAGTGCGGATGATCGCAATAAGATGGAGCTAAATTGCAAGGCTTTGCACATCCTCTTTTGTGCATTTAGCCCCAACATTGATGAGAAGATGTCCTCTTGCAAAGATGCCAAAGAAGTATGGGACAAACTTGAAGTTATATATGAGGGAACAAACAAGGTAAAGGAGACCAAGATTGGCCTCCTCAACCCTGAGTATGAGAACTTCAAGATGAAACGGAAGAAAACATCACAAAGATGTTCGATATATTCTCCACCATCACAAATGGACTCAAAGGCTATGGAGAAATCATTCTGGAAGACAAGCTTGTCCGAAAGTTTCTCTATTCTCTTCATGAGTCATGGGACTCAAAGAAGACCGCCATCATTGAAGCTAAAAATCTCAAGACCTTGAAGCTAGATGAACTCACGAGGTCTCTTCTCACTCATGAAATAATGAAGAAAGAAAAAAAAGAGGAGAAGAAGAAAGAAGAGATAAAGAAGATGGGGAAGAAGAAAATCATAGAGCTAGGCATCAACGCGAGTGTCGTTGCTCTCAAATCCTCCACATGTTCACATGTAAATTCAAACGAGGAGGAAAGTGAAGATGAAGAGATGGTTTATCTTTTTATGAAATTCACCCGATTCATGAAGAGCGAGATGGCTAAACCCAAGCATGAATCGAAGAAGAAGATGAAGGATTCTCACAAGTCCAAAAAAAGGATCATCTTCAAAGAAAGCATACGTGGTGACATGGAGTGATGAAGACTTCACCGATGATGAGGTAGCCCACCTATGCTTCATGGCCCTCAATGAGGGGAGGTAACTTCTAACTCATCTATTTCAAATTCTTATGCATTTGATGAGTTACAAGATGCCTATGATGATTTGTTTTTGGAATTTAAGGCATCATTTTCTAATAACAAAAAAATTGCTTTCAAATTTGAAAAAGAAAAATGATTTACTTTCCAAAACAAATCTAGAGTTTGAAGCAAAAATTAAAGATTTTAAACTTAAAATTTTATATTTACAAAATTTACTTCAAACGATGGAAAAAAGGTCATAAAAAAGAAGTCGGTGATCTTAAAAAGGAAAAAGATTTGATTTTCAATGAACTTTAAAAGAAAAACAATTTGGGAAAATCAATTTTTTATGTAAGACAATATAGTGCCCCTAGATTTTTGAATGATAAAGTTTTTAGAAGTATTTGGGTCCCAAAAGGACTAAGTACTTCAACTAAAAAGGATGAAATTGAAAAATGGATTCTTAAGGGGACAAAATTATGTGCCACTAACGCCTATGGATCCAAAGAAATTTGGATACCAAAAATTACTTGATTGTCTTTTAATAGGTGTGATGGAGAGTGACCAACAAGTCAAAATTTGACGGGGAGCTCCATACACACAAAGAGAGCACTTGAAGAAGGAAGGTTTCACATCGTCCCTTGGATTCAAGTGTGGTAAAATTCATTGAATTTATTTTCGTTTAGTTTTATTTCTTTTAATTCAACTAGTTTAATCATATATGTTGGACTAACAATTTTTTTATGCTTAGAGTAAGGGGAGCTAATTTTAAAACAAAAGTTTTTAATTGTGTCAAAATTTTTAAACCTCCTATGTTATTTTGAGCTTAGTGCCTTTTAAATTCTTTTTGATATAACGAAAAGGGGGAGAAATGATTTGAAACATTGAGTTTTCAAGTGAATAAGGGGAAACTTTAACTTCATTTAATTATTAAAATCTCTTATTCAAATTTTTAAATACTAAGGGGGAGAATCCCAAACAATTTTTCAAGTTGGTTTTATTATATCAAAAAGGGGAGATTGTAGAACTAAATGTTTTGATATGATAATTGAAAAATGTTTTGGACTAAATTGAAAATAATTTAAAACATGCTTTTAGTCAAAACAACTTGAAAATATGTTTAAGGGTTTTAAAAAGGCTTTGGAATAACTTAAAATGCTTTTAAAGTAGCCAAACCAATGTTTTTTCAAGTAACTATACTGATACGATATGATACTGTATCGGTACGCTTTAGGGTTTTAACTACAATGATTTTTCAGTAGCCAAAACCCGTACCAATACGCTTTGTCCGTATCGATACGTTTTACTTTAATAATCAACCAGCTAGTTCGCGTACCGATACTCCCAACTACCCCCAACGGTCTTTTAAATTGTATGACCGCACCGATACGCTTGCCACGAGTATCGATACACACCATTGAAAGTGCTCAACGACTATTTTCCTTATTGGGACCGTATCGATACTGATTTGAGGGTATCGATACGCTAAGCTGCAGAACTGCATTTATGGTGGGAAATAAATGCTCCAACGGCTCTAATTTAGCCTCAACGGTCCTCAACGACTACAAACTCAATTAGGAGTATAAAAAGGACCTCCAAGCATCAAGAGATGGTTAATGCTTCAATTGTAACAACATTATGATGTCAAATTGTCTTTAGAGCTCAAATTGTACATTTCTAGTATAAACAACACTTGTGAGCCAAAATTGTCAAATTTGCTCAAGTGTTTAGGATTAGGTGAGTGAGCTTAAGAGTGCAAACTATTTACCTAGTGAGGGATTTCAAGTTTCCTTAAATTTCTCTTGTAAAGAGGGTTTACTCAAGCTTTGTGTTAGAAAGCTTTAAGTGTTTAAAGGTTTCCTCCTTAGACTAGAAAAGGGGAAGCAATTCAAGAGTGAATTTGTTGAAATCCTTAGTGGGAAGCTAAGGTAGTGGATGTAGGTGCTTGTTAGAAGGCCGAACCACTATAAATCCTTGTGTCCATTGTCCAATTTTTACCTCCCACAAAATACCCAAAATTCAACTTCTCCACCACTTGGCAATCCATAATGGTTGAAGTAAATCGAGCCTATCAAGCCCAACCCAATTGTTTCGATGTTAAAATTAAGGTAATTGTGACAAAATGTACTTTTAATGATGAAATAATATTTTATTTTAACACATATTTTGTTCTTACAAGTAACATTTAGTGACGAAATAAAAGTAGTGAGAAGTTAAAATTTGTTGTAATATGTATTTTTGTCACGAAAATCTTTTTCGTTCTAATTTTAAATTTATGTTAATTGTGACAAAATTCACTTTTTTGACTAAATAAATATTTTATTCTAACAAATATTTTGTCTCTATAAGTTACATTTACTGACTAAATATAAGTAGTGAGAAATTAATTTTTGTCACAATATGTATTTTTGTCACAAACCCCTTTATATTTGTCACAAAACGTACTTCTCGTGTTGAAATAGTTAATTTATTGTGACAAATATTTTGTTAGGATAAGTTAATTATAATAACGAAATTTCATTGTTACAATAAATAATATAAAATGGTAACAAACACAATTTTGTCACAATATATTTTACATGACGAGGTTTTTCTAACAAACATGGTAATAAACAAAATTTGTCAAAAGAAATATATCGAGACAAATTTAGTACGTTTAGTGATAAATAATTTTGTTGCGATATTATAAATTTTTTGTAGTATAACCCGTTATGGCAAATAAGCCTATCTTACCTATTAATCCATTGCACCCATCGTCCTCTAATTTAACATTTATTCCTAAAATACGCTGTGAGTACTGATACTCAATCTCGAGTATCGGTACCATCCCAAGTGTACTTGTACTCAATACAAGTATCGATACCAAGAACACATTCTATTTTTCTAGTGAGCTCATCTCATACTGGTACCGATACGCTAGGTTGAGTATCGGTACTTCTTGAAGGCCATACTAGTACCATCGCACATTTTCTCTATGTTTATACGACAAGCACCCAATATCAATACCAATTCATCCGGTACCGATACTCGAGCCCATAACGACCTTCTTATGCTGCAGATTTCAGCCTAGATTTGTCTTTAAACACCCATCTTTCAAGCCAAGCAGTTATTAAAGTGCCCTAGATCATTTATGAATGTATTAGGGTCATCTAACAACTTTAGTTAGCATAAAAAATACTCCATAATCTTACAAGGCATGTTTCACCCATAAAATACCCAACAAAAACTATAAATCAAGCACTGCATCATTTTTATGAACTTCAAGAAGCATAGGGGGTCAAAGGTATACCAACCTTTAGCAAAAATCACAGATTTAAATTTCCATACAAAACTCCTAACATTTTGTCTCAAGCTTGTAAAATCTCTCTAAACCCTTCCTCTAGCCACACAATCAAGAAAAACGAATCAAAGAATGGATAAAACATTATAAAAGAATCTACTACGAATTTACAACCTTTAAATCAAGGAATAACTCCATAAATCTCCCAAAAGCTTAAAACCTCCCAAAAACCCATAAATGGTTATCTTATCTTTTCACCATTAGATTACATTTTTCTTGAAGCTTGAGTTATGAGGATTAAGAATCCATAAATCTTAAATCTCGTAGGAAAAAAATGAAAGAAGAAAACTTGAATCTTTGGTGGTTGAGAGTTATGGTATATTGGGGAAAAAGGCTTAGAAAGAAAGAAGAGAAAAGAGTGGAGAAAGTAGTGATATCACCCAAACTCTCTTGTCCCCTTAAACCCCCATGTGAAGACAAAAGTTAGATCAGCCTTTAATTTAAAAAAGGGGTAAAATCACAACATAAAGTCCTTCACTTTTTCTTTTGTCACAAAATGGTCACTTCCCAAGCCCACATAGTTCAGTCCTCACCCAAAAACCCCAAACTTGGCCCAAAGAGTTTGACTACCCAATCTAGCCTAGATCAACACCCACTCGTTGACTCAGAAATTTGGGTCGTTACATGAAACGTTAGAAAAAGAGGTTAAAATTTAATTTGAATCTTTGTTGGTTGAGAGTCACGGTGTCTTGGAGAAAAAGATGAAGAAAGAAAGAAGAGAAAAGAGTGGGGAAAGTGGTGATATCACCCAAACTCTCTTGTCCCCTCAAACCCCCCATTAGAAGATAAAAGTTATTAAGGGAAATCAGCCTTTAATTTTAAAAGGGGTAAAATCACAACATAAAATCCTCCAAATTTTCCTTTGTCACAAAATGGTCACTTCCAAAGCCCACATAGTCCAATTCTGACCCCAAAAAGGCCTAAACTTGTCCCAAGGAGTTCGATTACCCAATCTAGCCCATGCCAACGCCCACTTGTTGACTCAAAAATTTGGGTCATTACATGGCACATTAGAAAAAGAGGTTAAAATTTAATCTAACCCCTAAACTTTAGATAAAAATATTAATTTGACCCATAAATTTTAGATAAAATGTCAATTTAACCAAACCAATCCTTAGTGTTTGAAATTTATGAAAATACACCCAAAATTTCTTCAAGAATTTCATTTTAATTATTCTTTTCTCAATTATTTCATTCACAAACTCCTTTACACCAAGAATATAAGCTAGAATAAGTTTCACTTTGTCAAATAATGTCCTATAATCCAAATCCCCATTAAAGCCCTAAAAGAAAGCTCAAGGTTGAAGATGACATTGATTTCTAAAAATAATGAATTATTTTTAAGGTTTAAATAACTTGAAGAGAAGTTAAGAAATTATTTTATTATCTTGAAATTAGGTTTCCTTTAATCAAAATGGTGAATCAAGTAAAATTCTTTCTTGGAACAAAATGAGAAATCAACAACTGTAAGGGTCTTCTTGGGGTGTTTTTGATAGTATTTTTCGAACTATATATAAGATTTATGTTCATTCATGTTTGGAAAAAATGAAATGAATGGGAAAATGAAACAATCTTAGAGAGAAATGACAAGAAATATGAGCAAAAATCGGTTGTGGGGAAGATCTTGGCAATTGGATAGATACAAAGGTTAAATTGATATTTATCTAAAGTTTAGGGGTCAAATTAATATTTTATCTAATATTCAAGGTTCAAATTAAAGGTTAACTCCTTTTGCAAATGTGCCACATCATCAGACTAACAACTTTTAATGTCGCGGTGGTAAAAATGTTATAAAACAATAACATAAGCGACCAAAACATTACTGTTTTAAATTTAGTGAGCAAACGTGAACACTTATGAAACGAAAGTGACCATTATAGTACTTTACCCAAAAATAAATTGTAAAAATTACTATAAAAATGAGAAAAAAAACTAAAAAAAACATAAGAATTATTAAAAAGTTTAAAATACATAAATCATTATTGAATTTTGCTATCTGACTTATTTTGGTCACAAAAGTTTCAAAACGACCAATTCGTTCATTGAACTTTACACATTAATTTTTTGTCACTCCTTCGTTAACCCTCTAACACCATTATAGCGTAAAATAAAAATATGTTTATTTAAATAGACATCAATACTATAAAAACTATACGGCGGTAAAGCAACTAAAAGAAATAACAAGCCAAAACGATAGTGCATTGAGGCTTCAATCATTTTAACCTTTTGTTACCCTCGCCCCAAACATCTTATTCCTTTACTAAGCCCCTTACCGCCAAACAATTTTGAAAGCAAAGAGTGTGAAGTAGCAAATATCAATTCCCCTCAACTATTTCAATTTTCCTTCTCAAAATTCATGAACGAATCCATTGCATTTAGCATTATAGAAAAATTGACTATAAGAGTTGAGACGCTTTATTACGATGCAAAAGATGTGTTGGACGAATTTGAGATTGAAGCTATGAGGAATAACTGAGGATTGGAAAGAAGGCAAGCTATTTCGTTTCAAGATCAAATTCACTCTCGATTTTGGAGTTATAGCCTAGACCTCAACCAAACCTTAACTAAAAAACTCAAAACCAAAAAGTTACAAAAAGAAATTGAAATATTAAAAGCAATGAAACCATAAAAAATGTTGAGAAAGAAAGGGTGCGGTATTTAAGAGGAGTGTTGAGATATTTGATTTCGATATAACTTAAATGAAAAATATTTTTTGGATTTAAATAAATTTACAAAAATATTTCAAAAGTTCATAAACTTGAAAAATATGTTTGAAATGTTTTCAAAGGGTTTTTGACTTGTTTAAATGCTTTCAAAATAACCCAAAAGTCAAAAACAGGCCATGTGTATCGATACACTTCTTAGTGTATCGATACCCAGTCATTTGTACTAGTACCCATCATACTCGTATAGATACACCCTTTTGTTTCCCCAAAACTTAGTTTTCCAGTAGCAAAATTGGGTACGGCTTCAGCCGTACCGATACGTAGGGGTGTATCGATACATCTATATCGTGTACCAATACCCAGTGCAATTTTGCCCAGCGACTCTTTCTATTTTAAGGCATGTACCGATACCCGAAGCCCGTGCACCGATATTTACTTGCTCAAACTACATTTATTGCTGGAACTTAAGTCTCCAACGGCTTTAAACCACCCCTCCAACGGCCATAAAAGGCTAGTAGCTCATTCCACTCTTTAAAAAAAAGACTTGGGACACTTGAAGATGGTTAGAACATATCCAAGCTTCATGATTGTTGACGCTCCAAAAGTACTAATTTTTATGCTTAATTCACATGCTATTCCTTGTCTTTTAAGTACATTTAATTGCATTTAGGACGTAAAAATCACGCATTAGATAAAGAGTAAGGATTTGGTGTTATGCCAGTGCGAAGGGTTGGCATATGTAAAGTGCTCATTTGTCCTATATTTTATATGCATTCCATCTCATATTATTGCTGTTCTTAAGTACATTTTAGGCATATTTAGGTTCATGCATTGCATATTTACAGTATTTTTTACTTTGCCATGATTTTATTGATTATCTTTTATTTGGTAAGGAAAAGATGTTGTTTTAGTTTAGTTTGCATTTCAGGGCTAGGAGTTGTTAGGAGGAGGATAGACCAAAGGAGAGGATGTAGAGGCAGCAGACCATTGAGCTGTACTGATGTTGTTCCAAGTAGAGAAAACCGTTGCTGAGTACCTGCCGCCGCCATACCTGTCGCCCAGGGCAGCAAGCTGAGGAATTGGAGAATTGGAGTGCGATCTGTAGAGCGGAAAATCCTGATTCCAACGATACCACCACTCAATTTTCTAACGCCTGGAACAACAGACAGAGCTGCAAAAGGAGGAGATCAAGATAACTTGCGGTGCAAGGCAACGAGAAGAAGTCCACATTCAACTCAAAGAAGTCAGAATTAAAGGTTGCATTTAATGCAAAAGCTATTTTGAAGACTTCTACTCCAAGGAGGACTTGACCTAGATAATGCCTATATATACTTGACATATTTTGTAATTGAAGACAAGTTAGGTTTTCCTTTGGGCATAGTTTAGGTTTTCTTGCCACCATTATGTTCTATATTTTCTCTTGGGTTTGGGTTATGTTGTAAACTAGTGTGAGAGCGGTTGTTTAGGAATTAAGTTTGTTTTTGCAATAAAACTTCAAGATTTGCTTATTCCATGCTGTTCATAGTTTTTAATTAAGTTCGAAAGATTACTTGCCAACTATCTATTTGTTTGGTATCGAGAGACTCGAACTCACAAAAGAGATAAGTATGATCCTCATCCTAATCAGGTGTTGATCAATTCGGCCTATACATATGTGCGAGTTTAAGGCGGCTAAAAGAGGACGAACCAAGGTTGCTGTCTTTGCAAGATTCATGCCGTGACGAGTATCATCTGTAGTGGGCAACAACAATATTCTAACTTAGATATAAGCGGGATCAATATTGAAGCGTTCTACCGAGCCTTGAAGATCTGACGAGTTTGCCGCCGAGCCAATTGTCCGTTCCACTGTCGAGGCAACGAAAGCATCGAAGCAACCAACCTGCCATCCTCCGCCGAGGCAGCAAAGTATGGCAGCGCAAAGCAACTTATCCTATTCAACGTAGTTTTACACTACTAAGCGAAATAACCTAACCCATTCTATCATCCTGATCTTTTCTTCAATTACTTGTGTTTTATTTACTTTTAATTCTTTCATAAACTAAAATTATTCGTGCATTTAATTTTCTTTGTACAGGAATCAAAATTCGAGTAAGCTTTTCAAACCTTGTGGGAGGCAATATCTTTTATACTATAACTTGACAAGAGTGTGCATTTGCGCTCATATTTAGAGAACACCCAAACGCTCTACAAGTTTTTAGCGCCGTTGTCGGGGATTGACAATAATAAATTTGTTTTTATTTTTCTGCACTTTTACTTTAATTGCATTTAATTTTAATTTTTATTATTTTTATTCAAAAAAAATAATTTTATAGTTTTCTTGTCCAGTGCATGACCTGAGCAAATCCAAAGAGAGAAATCGTTTTCTTTGATGAGATCGAATGAATAGCAAGAGAACTTAAGAAAGATGTCAGAGAAGCCCTTGGGAAAGCTAAGAAAGAGGGAAAATAAGAAGCAACCATGCATAACGGCCAAAAAGACAACCCTGCCATTGATGCTCAAAACGGAAGGGATGGGTAGCAAGATCCGCCACCCCGACAACAACAGCAAATTTCATATAGGCAGCAACAGTATGTGCGAACCACCAGGGACTACTTGAAGCACGACTTCAGGGGATTTGACCCAACTTTTGCAGAGCCTGAAATCGAAGCGGATCACTTTCAGTTAAAGCCCGTGATGTTCAATATGATCAATACATTGGGGCAATTTGGAGGAACTACCACAGAAGATGCTCGACAGTAGTTGAGAGGATTCCTAGACATATGTAGAGCTTTCAAGATACATGAAGTCCATCAAGACGTGCTGAAGCTGAGATTATTCCCCTATTCACTGAGGGATAGGGCAAAACAATGGTTGAACAACCAACCGACGTGATCATTCAATACTTGGACGGAGCTGTGCAAGGATTTTCTAGATCGTTTCAGTCCTTCAAACGTCACAGACAGATAGAGAAACGATATCACAACCTTCTGCTAAGGGGATGACGAACCAATGTATGAAGCTTGGGAGAGGTATCAACAGATGCTGAACAAGTTCCCTACAGCCCGCCGCGGCAGCATAAGGCGGCCAGCTGTTGTGAATGAACTAGATTCTATAGAATCTGTTAATGCCCGCTTGGATAAGCTGACAGAGTTGGTGATGAATATGGCCAAAGGAAAGACATATAATGCCAAGGTTGTGGAGCCTTTTTGTGATGAGTGTGGGGGAAATCACGATTCCTCTGAGTGCAGTGAATCTGCCAACTTCATGGGAACCTACGAAAGGAGTAGCAGGCCCAACACCAACACATACAACCCAGGCTGGAAAAAGCATCCAAACTTCTCCTAGAGCAATCCAAACACAGCCGCGAATCCACCTCAGCAACCAGGAGGATACCAACAGAACCTGTCCAGACAGCCAACTCAGCAGCAACAAAATACAAGCAATAACTCACTCGAAAATACTTTCCATACTTTTATGTCTCGAACTAGTGATTTTATTGTTCGTACTAATAAATTTATTGATAAGACTGAGTCGTTTATGGACAAGACTAAGATGAGGATGAACAACCAGGAGGCTGCAGTAAAGAACTTGGAGACCCAGTTTGGGAAATTCACAGAGATCATAAGCAACATGGCAAAGGGTGCAACATCTAGCAGCGCAGAGGTAGCAGCCAAACCCACTTATGAACATTGTAAATCCATATCAACCAGAAGTAGGAAACAACTAGATGAGCCCAAAACTGAATAGCAAATAGAACAACCTGTCGTGGCAGCATCAAAACAGCTGCCCTAGCAGATAAGGCTGACATCATCCCTAAGGAGGATGATACTGAGTTTCCACAAATTAGATTTCCATGTAAGGAACACATTCAGGACATCCGTCTGCCGCCGCCTTTCCCCAAAAGACTAAAGCTACAAAAATAGGAGCACCAGTTCTGAAAATTTCTCGATATTCTAAAACATGTGCACATTAACATCCCTCTCGTGAAAGCCATCCAGAACATGCCCAATTACGCGAAATATCTAAAAGACATGGTTTCCAAGAGGAAAAGAATTGGGGAATTTGAAACAATAGATGTGACAGAGGAGTGCATCGCCATGCTGCACAAGAAGATGGCGGCCAAAAGGACAGATCCGAACAGCTTTGTTATTCCATGTAGAACTGGCAGCAACTATGCCATGAGAGCCCTGTGCGATTTAAGAGCTAGCATTAACCTTATGCCAAAGGCAGCTTTCGACAAGTTAGGTATTGGGAAAGCCAAACCCACCTTTATCATGCTGAAACTAGAAGACCATTCATTCGTACAACCAGAGGGCAAAGTTGAAGACATCAAGGTTCACATGGGTAGCCTTATTTTTCCAGCAGACTTCCTCATCCTAGACTGTGAGGCCGACGAAAACGCCTCTATCATCCTTGGGCGACCATTCTTGGCCACGGGAAGAACGTTAATAGATGTGGAGCATGGGGAGCTGATAATGAGGGTAGATAATCAAAGCATCAAGCGAAATGTTTTACAACCCTCAGCGAAGGAAAGAGTAGGATGCCCAGATGCACATGCTTCTAAGGTCAACACTGAGACAGGGCAAGATAATAGCCACTAGGGCAGGCAGCAGGAATGACAGAAGAACACCAAAGAACAATAGGACCCCCCGGGAGGGAGAAAAACACATCACCTCAGGATGTGGTTATGTCTAGGAGATGCATCCCAATGCACTCCCAACATAACTTAATTATTTTTATTTTATTATTTATTTTCTTGTTTTAGGAATATAATTTAATTTATTGCAATTTATTTTCTTTCTTTTAGGATTAGATTTTAAATTAAGTTAAAATTATTCTCCACATTTTTAGTTTTCAGAATTAATTTTATTTTTAGTATTTATTTTTTTTATTTTTATTTTAGGTTTTAGGAATAAAAAAGTAGGACCAAGAAGAAGGCCCAACAAGGAGCCTGTAAAGTGTCTATAAGTTCTATATTTCATGCACATTCCATCTCATATTATTGCTATTTTTGAGTACATTTTAGGCATAATTAGGACCATGCATTGCATTTTACAGTATTCTTCACTTTGTCATGCTTTGTATTGATTATCTTTTATTTGGTGAGGAAAAGGTACTGTTTTAGTTTAGTTTTAATTTCAGGTACTAGAGGCTAACAAAAGAAAAGAGGAGCTGAGGACATGATGCTAAGGTAACAAACTAAGGAGCTGTATTGTTGCAGTTCCAGACAGAGACATCAGCTGCGAGTAGCTGTCGCCGCCCTACCTGCCACCCAAGATAGCAAGATGAGAAATTGAAGAACTAGAGTGCGATCTGTAGAGCAGAAAATCTTGATTCTATCGATGTTGTCCACTAAATTATCTGATGATTGTAGCAACAGGTAGAGCCGCCGAAGGAGGAACTCGAGCTTACTTGCAGAGCAAGGCAACGTGAGTAAGTCCACATTCAACTCAAAGAATTCAGCATTTAGAGTTGCATTTAATGCAAAAGCTACCTTGAACACTTCTACTTCAAGAAGGACTAGACCTAGATAATGCCTATATATACTCATTGTAATATTACTTCAAAACAACTTAGGTTTTCCCATTAGGCATAGTTTAGGTTTTTTTCGCCATTATGTTCTAAATTCTCCTTGGGTTTGGGTTATGTTGTAATTAGTGTGAGAACGGTTTTTTTTAGGATTTCAAGTTTGTTTTTGCAATAAATCTTCAAGGTTTACTTATTCCATGTGCTTCATAGTTTTCAATTAAGGCGAAAGATTAGTTGATTACTATCCATTTGTTCAGTATCGAGAGAGTCGAACTCACGAATGGAGTAAGTACGATTTCATCTATAGACGGTGCGATCAATCCGACCTATACATAGGTTAGGGTTTAAGGTGGCTAAAAGAGGACGAGTTAACATTACTGTATTTGCACGATTCACGCTGCGACTGGTATTATCTATAGTGGGCATCAACAGAATTCTGACTTAGACATAAGCAGAATCACTTTCGAAACGTTCTGCCGAGCCTTGTAGTTCTGCCGAGTTTTTCACCGAGACACAAGTCCATTCCCCTGCCGAGACAGCTAGAGGGTCTCACCAGCTTACCTGCCATCCCCGCGAGGCAGTAGAGTCTGGCAGCACAAAACAACTTATCCTATTCAACGCAGTTTCACACTAAACAACAACATAACCCTGCCCATTCTATCAACTTGATCTATTCCCTTTATTTACTTGTGTTTTTTTATTTAATTTTCTTCTCAAACAACCAACTTAATTGTGCATTTACTTTTCTTGTGCAAGAACTACAAATTGAATCAAACTGTCCAATCCCTGTGGGAGATGATATCTTTTATACTATAACTTGATAGGAGTGTGCACTTGCGCTCATATTTAGAGAACACCCAAACGCTCTACAAGTTTTTGGCGCCGTTGCCGGGGAATGGTAACAGCGAAATTCGTTCCTTAATTTCTGCACTCTATTTTATTTTTAGTCTTTATTTTTAATCGAATTTTTTTTTACAGTTTCCTTTGCTAGTGCATGACCAGGGCGAATCCAAAAGGAGAAATCGTTTATTATGATGATATAGAACGAAGAGCAAGAGAAATCAAAAAGGAAATCAGAACAGTCTTAGGGAAAGCAAAAGAAGAAAGAAAAACAGAGGTAAACATGGAAAACGACAACCCTGCCAACAATGCCTAGATCGACAAGGATGGGCAGTAAGACCCGCCGCCCAGAAAACAGCAGCAAGTTCCACCTAGGCAGCACCCACAAAATCTGCCCAGGAAGCCGCAGTACGTTTGACACCTAGGGTTTACTTGGAGCATGATTTTGTTGGGACACGTCGGCACGCCCCGCGGTGTAGCGGAAAAATTAATCCGACGTAATCCAGCCAGGATCCATATACAAGAACGAATCCGGGGTGAAAAGATGAAGAGTTACCTTTTAAAACTCTGGAAACTGGAAAACCGACGGTATGTCGAAATAACCACGTCAAGTAAAACCGGAAGCGTCACAGGTTCGCAACGACCTCTACGGAGTCCACCCGAACAAAACGAACAAAGTTTCCGCCTCCCTAACACTTAGGGATAAATTTCGACAGGTTTGAACACCTTCCAAGGAGAAGTCGAAATCCCTCTAGGGATTCCCGAGGGAGTCTGAAATGGACCAGGAGTTCAACCGGGACTTGCAATCGAGCAAGGGAACCTTCAGGGATTTTCCAGGGGCAAGTAGAACACCAAAAAAATATCGAACAGCTTCTCAGAGAGCTTTCTGGAATATGTCGAATTCCAGTGGGGAATCCCTAGGGGTGTTGTCGAAATCTTCAAGAGGAGGAAGAGGGATGATTTGGTTGCTAGCCCTTGTCCCTTTAAATAGTATTAAGAGACTTAATTCTAGTTGAATACCTTAAATCCAAGTTCAACCAAAATTCATAGAATCTAATTCTACTTGAAATTGGTTTATATTAAATATACATTATATTTAATAATATTAAATGAAATATATATATTTAATTATGTAGAATCTTATTCTACATAAAACATGGATTTAAATATACATTATATTTAATCCAAATATATATATTTTATTATATAGAATCTCATTCTATCTTTACATGGATTTAAATATATTTAAATATATATTTTTAATTATGTAGAATCTAATTCTACATAAACTTGGAATTAAATATACATTATATAAATTCCAAATATATATTTAAATTTCTAAAATCTTATTATATAATATTTAAGTCTCTAAATATTTTCCATACTCTAAATAATATCTGATAAATACAATATTTATCCAATATTATTCCCATTTAAGGGGGTTGTCGATTTCCCCTATCCCATAGGGGATTTTCGGCATCCTCCCTAAAATAGGGAGTATGATTTCAAATTTTTGTTCGTTTCATTCGAAGGGTGTGACCCTTGTAGGTTCATGCAACGTTAGCAGCAAAATTAGAACTGTTCTAATTTTACAAACAATGAGTGGCATCTAGCAATACATCATTGCTACCTAAGTTGCATGAAGTCATGGTTTGACTTTCCTAATTCTTGAATAAACTCCCTTTACGTATTTCATCCTTTTGTCCTTTATATCTTAGATGAACACAAGTCATGGGTTAGTCACACTTGCGTTGTCCATCTAGTGTTTCTTGATGTCTTGAGTAGATTATGATAAACGAATCTCTATGATATCTCATATCATAATATTCGAGCATGGCCATGCATTTTCTAATCTCACTCAATCAAGTGGCCGAAGATATTTCTCCCATTATGTAAGAGGGACAAATCCTTTCTTGATCAACCATATTTCACTACATAGGTCATCACGTATCCAATCATCAGTCTTTATAATGTAGTTAGTTACGACACACGTTTGACTATGTCAAAATACATAAATCTTTATGTTGAAATCATGTTGATCTCAAGTCTGAGGATTATACATATGTTTATCATGAGCAATGTTGTGACTGTCACATAATTACCCAAGAAACATGCTCATAGCGGGTCAATCCAGTATGTTGTTCTCTAACAAATACTTATGTGTTGATTTTGACATCTTTATGTCAATGACAACACTTGTTATCAATCAACCACATATCTGTATTTATATATTATCACTGTCTATACCCGTAATAATATTCAACTAAGGATCCTATTTAACAATAATCATATTATTGTATGGACATTATTATCCAACGGTTAGTTTGATGCACAAAAACATACCAAATGATAATAACGACAATGCCATTACTTGATAAATCTAGTAAAATAGTATGTCTATTCAATCATCATATGATTGGTCTTTGGGCATACTCTAACAGATTTTAGAGAGTTCGATCCAACAGTGACAGAACCTGAGATCGAGGCGGATCACTTTGAGCTGAAGCCCGTGATGTTTAACATGATCAACACGTTGGGGCAATTTGGAGGCACTGCCACAAAAGATGCTCGACAGTAATTAAGAGGATTCTTGGACATATGTTGGGCATTCAAAATACACAAAGTCCACCAAGATGTGCTTAGGCTGATATTATTTCCCTATTCACTGAGGGATAAGGCAAAGCAGTGGTTAAACAACCAGCCAGCAGGGTCATTTAACACATGGACAGAGTTGTGTAAGGACTTCCTGGATCGTTTCAGCCCATCCAATGTGACTGTTAGATTGAGAAACGATATCACTACCTTCTGACAAGGGGATGATGAGCCAATGTATGAAGCATGGGAGCGGTACCAACAGATGCTTAACAACTGCCCGCTCCATGGTTTCCCGGCTTGGACACAGGTGTCAATGTTCTACAACGGGGTGAACTACCCAACTCGGATAATGATTAATGCCTCAGCCAACGGAATCATCCTTGATAGACCACTAGAGGAGGCACTGCGGATCCTAAACCAAGCCGCCAAGAACAACTATAAGTACCCAACAGCTCGCCGAGGCGGCGTTACGCGACCAACAGTGGTGAACGAAGTGGAAGGCTCAGAAACTGTCAAAGCCTGCCTCGACAAGCTGACAGAGCTGGTTATGACCATAATGAAACCCTTTGGGAAAGTCTATGAGGCCAAGGTTGTGGAGCCATTCTGTGATGAATGTGGGGCAACCACGATTCCTCTGAATGTACTACATCAACAAATTTTATGGGAGGATACAAGAGGAACAGCAGGCCGACCACGAACACGTACAACCCTAGATGGTAAAATCATCCAAACTTCTCCTGGAGTAATCCTAAGACTACTGCCAATCCACAACAGCAACATGGAGGCTACCAGCAAGACCAGTCCAGATAGTAGGCTCAGCAGCCACAAAACAATAATTCGCTAGAAGCAACTCTTGAAACTTTTATGTTTAATACTAGTGAATTTATTGTTCGCACTAACAAATTCATTGATAAAACTGAGTTGTTTATAGACAGGACATAGATGAGGATGAACAATCAGGAGGCTGCAATAAAGAACCTGAAGACCCAGTTTGGGCAGTTCACTGCGATCTATAGCAGTAGGACACTGGGAACAACATCCAGCAGTACAGAGGCAGAAACCAAGCCCACATATGAGCAGTGAAAAGCCATATCAACCAGAAGTGGGAAACAATTGAATGAGCCTAGAATGGAAAAATCAGAAGAAACACAGCCAAAAAAGAAAGAAGTACATCCCACGACAACATCAACACCAGTCGCCTTGGCAGCTGAACCTGAAAGCAGTTCTAAAGTAGATGATCCTCCACAGATAAAGTTCCCATGCAAAGAACGAATAGAGGACATACGCCTGCCAGCACCTTTCCCCTAGAGGCTTAAGCAACAGAAAAATGAGCACCAATTCAAGAAATTCTTGGATATTCTGAAGTAGGTGCATATAAATATATATCTCATAGAAGCCATTCAGAATATGCCCAACTATGCCAAATACCTCAAGGACATGGTTTCTAAAAGGATGAGAATTGGGGAGTTCAAAACAGTTGCTGTAACAGAGGAGTGCATGACTATGCTACACAACAAACTGTCACCCAAGCAAACAGAACCGGGCATATTTATTATCTCATGCAGAATAGGCAGCAAGCACGAAACAAAAGCCCTGTGCGACTTGGGAGCCAACATCAACTTAATGCTTAAGGCAATCTTCAACAAATTAGGAATTGGGCAAGCCAAACCTACCTCCATCATGCTGAAACTTGTTGATCATTCTTTTGTACAACCAGAGGGCAATATCGAAGACATCCTTGTTTGAGTAGGCAATCTTATTCTTCCAGCAGATCTCCTCATCTTAGACTGTGAGGCCGATGAGAAAGCCCCTATCATCCTTGGGCGACCATTTTTGGCCACAGGCAGAACTCTAGTAGATGTGGAACAAGGGGAGTTGACCATGAGAGTTGACGATCAGAGCATCAAGTTAAATGTGCTACAACCCCCAGAAAAGGAAAAAAGGATGCCCTGATGCTCTAGCCACCAAAATCAGCACAGAGACAGGTCAAGGCAACAGCTGTCACGGTAGACCGAAGGGCAGGCTGAAGGACCCAATAGCACCCTTAAAGAACAGGAGGACCCCCAGAAGGGAAGGACAAGCCAAATCACCTCAGGAAGTGGTTATGTATGGGAGATGCACCCAAATGCACTTCGAACATAACTTAATTTTTTCTTCACATTTTCTTTATTTTTATTTTTATGCATTAGGATTAGAGTTTAATTTAATGCAATTTATTTTACTTAGGATTAAAATTATGAATTTATTTCTCACATTATTTTTTTTTCAGAACTTATTTTAGTATTTAATAACCTTTATTTTTTTCCAGGATTAGGAATAAAAGAGTTGGATCAAGAAGAAGACCTAACAAGGAGCCCGCCCACCATCCCGCCAAGACAGCCAAGCACGGCCCAGCGCAGACAACGCGTAACGGCTAGTTGCCCGCTAACGGCTAGCTGCCAACAACTACTGAAATAATAGGAAGAAATCCCGTAACGTTCGCGAGACAACTTGACCGTTGAACATTTAATGTTGCCCTGACATCTCTTTGTAGTCTCTATTTAAACCTTTCTCACCTCATTCATTCACTTTACTTTCACCTCCTTGCTATCTTAACCTTGCATCCACTGCTCTCTAGCTAATTTCTGTCTTTTTCAAGTTTTAGTTAAACTTCAAATGTCTCACACATGGCTTCAACATCAGCACCCAAACCCACCTTCAAGCGCTTCTGCTCCAGGGTAGATGAGAAGAGATATAAAGATCAATTTGCTAAGCAAGCAGTTTGGGAGGAGCAAGGTTTCCACTACACAAAGCAAATAGGGGACCTTGGCTTAGAGCCCGCTTTGTTCGAGACCATCCACAATAGGGATGGGAAATATTCGCACGGTAGCCGGAGATGGCTAACATCACCATGGTCAGAGAGTTTTATACCCATCATTCCTGCCCAGAGCTGCCGTTCGTTTATGTAAGAGTGGAACATGTCAAGCTGAACACCACCGTAATCAACAACTTTTACGGCCTAGAGATGTACGACAACCCTCACGAAGAAATGGAGGCAGTCACTGACGGCTGCCAACTGCGACAGGCTCAAGGCCAAGTTGTGCAAGCCCAACACGCCCTGGTTGGCAGGAAAGCATGGTGGCTTTGCCCAACGCTGCCACCTGCTGCCCGAGGCAATGTTGTGGATAACCTTCATCAAAAGGCGTCTGCTACCCACCTCCCACAACTCCACTATCGACCGGCCACGCCTTGCACTCATCCACATCATTATGGTGAATCGGCCCATCAATGTTGGGGAGATTATATGTAAGGAGAAGACACTCCGCTGCTATCAAAGTTTATGAATCTATTTTTTTTGTAGTGACAGACAAATTAGCAAGAGTGAATGAAAGTCTTCACGGGATGACTCTACTCTATAGGTTCGGGGTTTTGTAGTTTGCTCCTATCTTAATTTCAGACCTAGAAGAGTAGTTGTGATAAGTTGAAGCCCTCATTGCCATGATTAAATAATTGTGCTTAATTGTGTTGTCTCGACAGCAACCCTATATATCATAACAACATCTTTGTTTATTTAGTAATTCTGCATGTTCAGCCTGTACACAGTTCTGCATACACTGCACTGGCATTATAGATTAATTCTAGGTTATTTCTTGCTATTTCCCCTTCACTAATCTAATATAAGTGCCATGGTCTTGAGGTGCAGAATCAAGTTGAAAACAAGTTTTTCTTTCTAGTTAATATAAGGGCAAGTATGTTTAGGTTGCATTGCTTGAGGACAAGCAATAGTTCGAGTTTAGGGGTGTGTAAAGTGTCCATAAGTTCTATATTTCATGCACATTCCATCTCATATTATTGTTGTTTTTAGTACATTTTAGGCATATATAGGACCATGCATTACATTTTACAGTATTCTTCACTTTGTCATGCTTTGTATTGATTATATCTTTTATTTGGTGAGGAAAAGGTATTGTTTTAGTTTACTTTTAATTTTAGGTACTAGAGGCTGACAGAAGGAAAGAGGAGTTGGGGACTTGATGCTGAGGCAGCAAACTGAGGAGCTGTATTGATGCAGTTCCAAACAGAGACAATAGCTGCCGAGTAGCTGCCGCCGCCCTACCTACCGCCCAAGACAACAAGATGAGAAATCGAAGAACTAGAGTGCGATCTATTGAGCAGAAAATCTTGATTCTATCGATGTTGTCCACTAAATTTTCCGATGATTGTAGCAGCAAGAAGAGTCGCCGAAGGAGGAACTCGAGCTTACTTGCAGGGTAAGGCAACATGATTAAGCCCATATTCAACTCAAAGAAGTCAGCATTTAGAGTTGCATTTAATGAAAAAAGCTACTTTGAAGACTTCTACTCCAATAAGGACTAGACCTAGCTAATGCCTATAGATACTCATTGTAATGTTACTTCAAAACAACTTAGGTTTTTCCCTTAGGCATAGTTTAGGTTTTTTTGCAGCCATTATGTTCTAAATTCTCCTTGGGTTTGGGTTATGTTGTAATTAGTGTGAGAATGATTGTTTAGGATTTCAAGTTTGTTTTTGCAATAAAGCTTCAAGGTTTAGTTATTCCATGTGCTTCATAGTTTTCAATTAAGGCGAAAGATTAGTTGATTATTATCCATTTGTTCGGTATCGAGAGAGTCGAACTCACGAATGGAGTAAGTACGGTTTCATCTATAGACGGTGCAATCAATCCGGCCTAGACATAGGTTAGGGTTTAAGGCGGCTAAAAGAGGATGAGTTAACATTGCTATCTTTGCACGATTCACGCCACGACATGTATTATCTGCAGGGGGCATCAATAGAATTCCGACTTAGACATAAGTGGAATCACTTTCAAAGCGTTCTATCGAGCCTTGTAGTTTAGTCGAGTTTGCCGCCGAGACATAAGTCCATTCCCCTGCCGAGGTAGTGAGAGGGTCTTAGCAGCTTACATGCCATCCCCCGCCGAGGTAGCAGAGTGTGGCAGTGCAAAACAACTTGTCCTATTCAACGCAGTTTCACACTAAACAACAGCATAACCCTGCCCATTCTATCAACATGATCTATTCCCTTTTATTTACTTGTGTTTTTATTTTACTTTTCTTCTCAAACAACCAGCTTAATTGTGCATTTACTTTTCTTGTGCAGGAACTATGAATTGAATCAAGTTGTCCAATCCCTGTGGGAGACGATATCTTTTATACTATAACTTGACAGGAGTGTGCACTTGAGCTCATATTTAGAGAACACCCAAATGCTCTATAGAGCCCGCCCACCATCTCGCTAAGACAGCTAAGGGGGCTCAGCACAGAAACATCATAACGGCTAGTTGACCGCTAACGGCTAGCTGCCAACGGCTACTAAAGTAACGGGCAGAAAACCCGTAACGTGCGTGAAGCAATCTGCCAGTTGGGAATTTAATGCCTTCACGACATCTCTCGGCACCATCTATATAAACCCCACTTATCCCATTCATTTACTTTACTTTCATCTCCTTGTTAACCTAATTCACTGCTCTCTTTCTCGTTATCTTCTTTTTAGTTTCTGATTTCAAAAACTGTCTCACACATGACATCAACATAATAATCCAAACCCACCTTCCAACATTTCTTCTCCCATGAAGATGTGAAACGGTACAGAACCCAGTTCGCAAAGCAAGCTATATGGGAGGAACAAGGGTTCCATTACTCACAGCAGACAAGGGACCTCGACCTTGAGCCCGCCCTATTCGAGAAAATCCACAACAAGGATTGGGAGATATTTGCACGACAGCCGGAGGAAGAAAACATGAAGTTCAACGCGACAGTGATCAACAGCTTCTATGGGCTCGAGATGGATGGAAACCCACACGAAGAATAGAGGCAGTCACTAGCGGCTACCGACTATGACAGAATCAAGGCCCTGTTGTGCGAACCCAACACTATTTGTTTGCAGACAAACATGGCGGCTCAATGCAATGCCGCCGACTGCTGCCCGAACCGATACCGTGGAACACATTCATTAAACGGCGTATGGTTCCCACCTCCCATAATTCCACCGTGGACCAGCCGCATCTCACTCTCATTCACTCCATCATGGTTAACAGACCAATCAACATTGGAGAAATAATCTGTAAAGAGATCCACAACTGCTTCCGGAAATCAAAGGGCCAGCTTTACTTCTCATCCCTCATCACTGGCTTATATGCTAATTTCAATGTCCTATCAGATCCAAACGACGAGATCACATCTTCCAAAGAGGGTTGCACCAGAAAGGTCTGCATGCAGATGATGCAGGCCCAAGAGACAGAACTGATCACTCCGAGCCAGCCATCCGGCACCCAGCCAGCCACACTAACAGCCCCAGGTAGTACTGACGATGCCCAAAACAATGACGTCATTTCCCTACTCCGCACTCTTATCGACAACAACAAACGCATAGAGCAACAACAATTGATGTTCATGAAGTACATGGGGGAGGTCCAAGAGGCCTTTGTGGCTTACCTTCTTCAGAAATTCCCAAATGACGACCCCTCTCTGCCTACCTTCCCTACAAACCTAGCCGCCGCAGCGGAACCCATAGAAGGCATATCATCAGAAGCAGTTGCCTGTCACGCTGCCAGATGCCATCGCTGACGCATTATCTATCCTACTCTGCCACCTCCACTTCCAAAATGGTGGCAAACACTCCCGAGAGGCATCAACAACATTTATCTCCTGCCCACACAGCAGAGACAGTGGAAAACAACTCCCAGTCCAACGAGGTTCAGTAGTAGACGGCAGCAACAACGACACCCATGGAAATAGAGGATCCACTGGCATAACCCCTGGTAGAAGAAACCAGGAAAAGAAAGCGGCACATCATCTCCGCTGAGCTAGAGGAAGAGGAGTCTGAATCTGAGCCAGACCAAAGTGCAGCTCCTCGCCTCACTCCTAAGAGAGTCCAGCCGTTGCGGACAGCAAAGATTTCACCTGCCAAGTCTGCCGCCCGGACACCTTCCAGCCGCCCCTTTGTCATCCAGTCTTCATCCTCTTCCTCTTCTGCCGAAAAGACCCCAGTTTCTTTTCAACCCTCCACCAACTTCTAGCGTTATTTCTTTTCTTTATTTCATTTCTTATTTTTGATGTTTTAATTATATTGTATTTATTTTTTCTGTTTTTCTTTTGTAATTTATTTTGTGCATTGAGGGCAATGTCCATCTCGAGTTTGGGGGTAGCTCTCATATTTTTGTTTAGGCATATTCTAGTAGCATATTGATTGCATTGCACTTGCCTTAAAAAATTAATCAAAAGAAAATTTTTGTTAGAACTTGTGCCTATGATAGGATAGCCGACTTTAAATTTTCGCACCAATTAAAAAGACCTTAATTTTGGGGAAAGCATGAAGTAAACTTAGAATTTTATATTAATGCCAAAAATTAAAAACACTACTGTTACTTGCTGAACTTGTTAGAATTTCTGATAAACATTGCCTGCTTGAATTATTTGTAAAATTCTAACATGGTTGCAGGAAGCTACCGCGACATGCAACAAACAGAAAAAGAAAAGCACTGCCACTCCAAGAAAGAAAATTTTTATGATGTCTTTCCCTAGAGATGCCCGTAACTGGCTCTAAGAAGAATCATGTGCAAGGACACTCTGCTGCTATCAAAGTTCATGAATCTGAAAATCCTTGAAGTGATGGACAAATTAGCATGAGTGAATGAAAGTCTTCACGGGATAACTCTACTCAATGGGTTTGGGGTTTTGTAGTTTGCTCCTATCTTAATTTCAGACATAGAAGAGTAGTTGTGATGAGTTGAAGCCCTTATTGCCATGATTATAAACTGTGCTTAATTATGTTGCCTAGGCAGCATCCTTGTTTACTTAGAATATTCTTCAGATTCAGCTTGTACATAGTTTCTGCACACACTGCACTGACATTGTAGTTTAATTCTGAGGTAATTTATGCTCTTCTCCTTTCACTAATATAATGTAGGTGCCACGACCTTGAGGTGCTAAATCAAGTTTCAAATGGGTTTTTTCTTTTTGATTAGTTCAAAGGGCAAGTATGTTTAGGTTTGCATTGCTTGAGGACAAGCAATAGTTCGAGTTTGGGGGTGTGTAAAGTGCTCATTAGTCCTATATTTTATATGCATTCCATCTCATATTATTGTTGTTCTTAAGTCAATTTTAGGCATATTTAGGTTCATGCATTGCATATTTACAATATTCTTTACTTTTTCATGATTTTATTGATTATATTTTATTTGGTAAGGAAAAGATGTTTTAGTTTAGTTTGCGTTTCAGGGCTAGGAGTTGTTAGGAGGACAGACTAGAGGAGAGGATGTAGAGGCAGTAGACCAGGGAGTTGTACTAATGTAGTTCTAAGTAGAGAAAGCCGCTATTGAGTACCTGCCGCCGCCATACCTGCCGCCCAGGGTAGCAAGCTGAGGAATTGGAGAATTGGAGTGCGATCTGTAGAGTAGAAAATATTGATTCCAACGATGCCATCCACTCAATTTTCTAACGCCTGAAATAGCAGGCAGAGCCGCCGAAGGAGAAGATCAAGATAACTTGTGGTGCAAGGCAACGAGAAGAAGTCCACATTCAACTCAAAGAAGTCAAAATTAAAGGTTGCATTTAATGCAAAAGCTACTTTGAAGACTTCTACTACAAGGAGGACTTGAACTAGTTAATGCCTATATATACTTGACATATTTTGTAATTGAAGACAAATTAGGTTTTCCTTTGGGCATAGTTTAGGTTTTCTTGCCACCATTATGGTCTAAATTTTCTCTTGGGTTTGGGTTATGTTGTAAACTAGTGTGAGAACGGTTGTTTAGGAATTAAGTTTGTTTTTGCAATAAAACTTCAAGGTTTGCTTATTCCATGCTCTTCATAGTTTTCAATTAAGTTCGAAAGATTAATTTTCATCTATCTATTTGTTCGGTATCGAGAAAGTCGAACTCACGAAAGGGATAAGTATGATCTTCATCCTAATCAAGTGTTGATCAATTTGGCCTAGACATAGGTGCGAGTTTAAGGCAGCTAAAAGAGGACGAACCAAGGTTACTGTCTTTGCAAGATTCACGTCGTGACGGGTACCATCTGCTGTGGGCAACAACAATATTCTAACTTAGACATAAGCGGGATCAATATTGAAGCGTTCTGCCAAGCCTTGAAGATCTGTCGAGTTTGCCGCTGAGCTAATCATCTGTTCCACTGTCGAGGCAGCGAAAGCGTCGAAGCAACCATCCTGCCATCCTCCACCGAGGCAGCAAAGTCTGGTAGCGCAAAGCAACTTATCATATTCAACGCAGTTTCAAACTACTAAGCAACATAACCTAACACATTCTATCATCCTGATCTTTTCTTCAATTACTTGTGTTTTATTTACATTTAATTCTTTCATAAACTAAAATTATTTGTGCATTTAATTTTCTTTGTGCAGGAATCACAATTCGAGTAAGTTGTCCAATCCATGCGGGAGATGATATCTTTTATACAATAACTTGACAAGAGTGTGAACTTGCGCTCATATTTAGAGAACACCCAAACGTTCTATAGCATAGTTGATGACATAATAGCCGGTGGAGCAGGAGCAGATTAGCTTAGGAAGGAGACGGTGCCAAGTCGGATGATGAGTAGCTGTTGGAATAGAAGAACCTCTAATGCCAAGCATCGGTTGGCAGAGAAGAGCATTTGATGCCAGGCCAAAAAGATGTTGACCCCCAAAAAATAGGACCAGATTAGGCTGCGAGAAAATAAGGATTGGATCAATCCCCGAAGAAATAGCGGACAAGCAGTGCCAAGCGCGGTTGGCAATACCATGCTGAGCTGCGATGCCAGAAGAGCTATGGCATGATGATGTCAACCTTAATCTAATCAGCGTTAGGATTCAAACGCTGGATAAGTTGATCACCTTTCTTATCTTCGCTCGTTCAAATTTAAATTCAAGATAATCCTAGGCTACCCATAGAGTCCTATTTAAATCTTGATAAAAGAGAATTTGAGGCGTTCGGAAACGAGGAGAGTGATTGGAGATGAGGTGCAACATTTGGAAGCCTGGCTGTGAAGAGCTGCATCGAGAGACCCTTTTTTAGCCCATCCTCTTTGTTTTTATTTTTCTTAGTTTGGTGATGGATGTTAAAAACGATTATGGTTTTTTGGTTGATACCCTCACCATAAAATAATTTCATAGTTGGCGATGGGTGTTTGCGTTTGAACACTATTTTTAATGTTTAGTTTTTAATAAATCGAAACTGTCTCGGCAATGTTTTTCCTATCTAGCATGTTTATTATGTTTAAGTGTGCTGCCAAGTGACAGCTGACACTCTCTTTTTAAAATGTTATGCCAAGCGGAATCTGGCATAGTTGGCCTATTGCAACTCAATATCATAACTGACTTGGGTGGCAATGATTAGTTGCTGGATACTAAGGAGAAATGCTTCGAAAGAAGACGTTCAAGTAGATGAACTTACTTCGGAAGTGAAATCTACCCCTTAAGAGTAAAAGATTGATACTTAATCAGATTGAATTATGTAAAAACACTCACTATAGACATATAGGGGTTTTTCCATGATTAATTTAAGTCAATGCTATCGATAGAAACATTTCTACCTTTGAATCTGCTCGGCAAACAATGCCAAGACATGATTTATTAAAAGTTAGCATGATATGAATAGCGTGAAAACCATGCACTTCTTGCCAACGCTCATCATTTTCTAAGACACTTTCCTTGCTAACGTTTTAATTTACTTTTCACATTTTCATTATCTTTTCATTTTCAAAACCACTCTACATCAAAAACAACTCTTTTCTTTTACAAGACAAGTAATTGGCAACGCAATCGAATTCCTTACGCAATCTCTGTGGGATCGATACTCAGCTTAACTGTTGTATTACTTGCAGACCATGTATACTTGCACGCAATAAATTTTCTTGGCACCGTTTTCACACTTTTCCAACATCTTTTATGCCCTACTGCCAGCATTTATTCATCCTTGCCGAGAGTCTACAAGTTTTTGGCGTCATTGTCGGGGATTGCAACGAATTTGATTGTTTTTAGGTTTTTACTTGTTTTGTTTTTGCTTTTATTTAATTTTTTTTCATTGGTGTATGACCAGGAAATGAGCTTAGAAGGAATTTAGACCAATAGACCTTGAGATTGAACGCACCTTGCAAAGATTGAGAAAGAAGATTCGAGAGATGAATAACGGAAATCAAGAAAACAAATGAGTAAATGGTGTTCAAAGCAATCATGAGAATCAACCAGGAAATGGAGGAATACCATTACAGAATAATGATGCCATCAACAATGCCGAAGAAGAGAGACCCGTTCGAGAGCAATCAACACATGACATCACAGGCTTAATGCCAGGAGTTATTGGCAATGAGGTAAATGCATCAAAATTTGAAATCAAACCCGTAATGATCTCAACTCTTTTGAATGTAGGACAATTCGATGGAGCATTGACTGGAGATCTAAGGCAACATTTAAAGCAATTCATGGAGATATGACAATTGTTTCAGCAACCTGGGGTATCTGAGGATAATGTGAAGCTGAAATTACTTACTTTTTCTTTAAGAGACAGAGCAAAGACATGGCTCAATTCCTTGCCACATGGTTTAGTTACTTCATGGGCAGATCTATGCCAAAAGTTTCTAACATGATTTCAGCCGCCGACACTCACTGCCAAGCTGCATGGTGAGATCATTACCTTCAGGCAGGCTGAGGATGAGACCTTGTATGATGCATGGGAAAGATTTAAAGACTTTTTGAGAAGGTTTCCTATGCACAGGTTCCCAAATTGGACCCAGATACAAACCTTCTACAACGAATTGAATGCGCATACAAGAACTGTTGTTGATGCTTTAGTAGCCAGATCATTGCTTGACAAAAATTACATAGAATATTTTGGCATCCTTGAAAGGATAACCATAAATGATTTTGAATATCCTTTGCTAGACTTGGGGCCGAAACCAAAGTAGTGGGAAGCTTCCATTGGATAAGCTAACATCCATTCATGCCGAGATTTTCAACCTCACTAGCGTGGTGAGAATTTTACAAAAAAGAAACGAGTACCAAGCAGTCAAAGAATTGGAGCCATTTTGCACTATTTGTGGAGAGAACCACCATGTGGATGAATGCCCTGCCAACCATGTGTCAGTAACTTTTATTGGCAATTCTGGACGTTATTATAATCCTAACTCCAACTCTTATAATGCAGGTTGGAGGCAACACCCTAACTTAGCTTGGGGAAATCAAGGGGGAAGCTAGTACAATGCACAATGCCATAATGCTCAGAGGCAAAACTAGAATGCCATGCCAACATTCTGCCAAAATACCATGTCGCGGAGAGTTCAAAATAATTTCCAAAACGGGAAAAGACTAAATCAAGGAAGCAATCTTATGGAATACATAGAACAGAATGATGTCACAGTTCATAGTTTGGCGGCTTCAATATGGAATTTGGAGATCCATATGGGACAACTTGCGAATGCCGTCAACAATGGTCCACAAGGAGCTTTGCCAAGTGACACCGAAGATGCTCGGCACAAAGGTAATAAGCAGTGAAAGGCCATAACCCTTCGAAGTGGTAAACATTGTGAGGCAGAAACATCAACCAAGCAGATGGTCGACAGCCAAGTTGGCAAACCAGTGCCAGGAAGATGATGCCAGTAATGATGCCCACAATGATGCCAACAATCATGCCAGAGCTAGTGCTCAGCTGGATGCTGGTTCCAGTGCTAATGATGATGTTAACAAATATGACAAGCATACTGAGGTTAAAAAGCATGCTTATGCCAAAGTGGATGCCAGCATTGCCTCAGCAAAGCCGACAGTGCCAGCATATGTGTATCCACCACCACCATTTCCAGCCAGACTTCAAAAACACAAGCAAGACCAGCAATTTAAGCGCTTTTTGGAGGTGCTTAAGCAATTTCAAATTAACATTCCATTGGTAGAGGCCCTTGATCAAATGCCCAACTATGTGAAATTCATGAAGGACATCTTGTCCAAAAAGAGAAAGTTGGGAGAATTTGAAATTGTCGCCCTTACACAAGAATGCAGTGCAATGATTTTGAATCGATTGCACCAAAGCTTAAGGATCCAGGGAGTTTTACTATCCCTTGTACAAATGGCAATAAGTTCATGGGGGAAGGCATTGTGTGATTTAGGAGCCAACATCAATTTGATGCCACTATCTATTTTCAAGAAGCTCGGCATAGAAATAAGACCTATCACAGTGACACTCCAGCTGGCAGACCGATCATATGCACATCCCAAAGGTAAGATTGAGGATGTGCTGGTAAAGGTAGATAAAATTATATTTCCAGCTAATTTTATCATTTTGGATTATGAAGCTGACACTAATGTGCCAATTATTTTGGGTAGGCCATTTCTTGCCACGGGTAAAGCACTTATTAATGTTCATGAAAAGGGGCTAACCATGCGAATGAAAGACCAACATGTTACTTTTAATGTGTTTCAAGATTTGAAATTTGCAGTTGAATCAGATGAATGTCAAGCCGAGGAAATGATGGAGGCCATTTATATTGTCGATATGGTACAATTGTGCCAGGATGCAGAATTTGATGCCAACATGCTAGATGGCATAGCTGAAGTGTTTGAGGAATCTAAGGAACCAGCCTTGGAGACCGAAGATGTGAGTTACTTTGAGCCACTCCAATTGGTTGGTAGAGAGATAACGAAACCGAAACCATTAATCGAGGAACCACCAGAGTTAGAGCTTAAGCCACTGCCAGAACATTTGAAGTATGCCTATCTAGGTGAGCACTCAACTCTGCCAGTGATTATTGCCACTGTTCTAACCAATGATCAGGAGGAAAGATTGCTGGCAATATTAAAAACTTATAAGCAAGCGTTGGGTTGGAACTTGGCAGACATCCGAGGTATAAGCCCAACCATTTGCATGCACAAGATTATTTTAGAGGAATATCATCGCAAGACTATTGAAGGTCAAAGGAGGCCGAACCCGAGCATGAAAGAAGTTGTAAAAAAGAGATTATCAAACGGCTTGATGACGGGATAATCTATCCCATATCCAATAGTTCTTGGGTTAGCCCGGTGCAGATCGTTCCAAAAAAGGGTGGCATGACTATTGTGCAGAATATAGAGGATGAGTTGAACCCCTCCAAAACAATCATAGGATGGAGAGTGTGCATGGATTATAAGAAGCTCAATTAAGTCACGAGGAAGGACCACTTCCCTTTGCCTTTCATCGATCAGATGTTAGACAAACTGGCAAGTAAAGCTTTCCATTGTTTCTTAGATGGTTATTCAGGTTATAATCAAATTGCAATAGCCCTCGAGGACCAAGAGAAGACAACATTCACCTGTCCATATGAGAAATTTGCCTTCAGAAGAATGTCATTCAGTTTGTGCAATACACTGGCAACGTTTCAACGTTGTATGATGTCTATTTTTTATGATTTGATCGAGCACAACATGGAAGTGTTTATGGACGACTTTTCGGTGTTTGGTAACACATTTGAGGAATGCATTCTTTAACCCTTTCTACCCGGCCTAGGCGGTAGTCCGAACCGAATGGGTCACAGGGGGAATATTAAAGTAAACCAGGAAGGTTTACCTCAATAAACAACCCTATTTTTTCTTTTTCCTTGTCTAAATGTTCATTAGAGTCTTATGTGTTTGTCATTGCAACGTAACATACATAACATCAATTTCATTTAATTACCGCTTTCAGAGACCAATTTGTAAACTTATCAAATTACAAGGGTTTCCCCTAATTTTAGATTACCATCTTTAAATTAATCATATTACATGCTACCCAATCAAATTCTAGCTCAAAATAATCATTCATGCTCATTTAATTACATTCACAACATTTAAGGACCAAAACGCAAAAAAACAGAACTTCAGAATATTCCCTCAACTAACATAACAACCAGTTGTTTCAATACAAGCTAGCCATGTATCAAAACAGGTGTATCGAAATAGTACCTCACGGCTCGAAACACGGGCCCGTATCGAAACACCCTTGAGGTGTTTCAAAACTCTGGTTTCCGGTAGCAAAACGTACCGGAACAGACCTACCCTGTTTTGAAACCATTAGGCATTTCAGGCTCACTGTTTCGGTACAGGCTCGAGTGTACCAAAACACTTGGGCCTGTAATGACACATTTTGCTGGTTTTTCACACTTAAATTCAGCCTAAACCAATCCAACATGTTTCCAACGTGCATACGCATACTTAAACATTTATCCTCAAACATTCATGGCATACTTAGTGTCAACACATGACAAATCGCATCAATGGTAAACTATAGGCACGGAACCTAGCAAATAAGCCACACAAGAGTCAAAACTCAAACCAATGCATAAACCAACAAATATAGCACTTTAAAAGTATAAAACCATAAAGCAAACATGCTCAAAAGGGGTGTTCATACACATCACCCAAATAAACCATGGGACCCCAATTGCCCTTATTACTCTAGTCTATAACCGAAACATACATTCAATCAAAGTCTTTCACCGATCCCTTGCAAGTGTTACCCTCAAAGCTTTAGTTGTATGCATTGATGAACAAAAAGAGCGTAAGCACAAAAGGCTTAGTGAGGAATATTCATAACCAAAAACACCATCAATGCATTAAAATCGGTTTCCAAAACCTCATTGACATCTCATTTCAATAAACATATGTATCATTTAAAACTCATCATGCCACCCAAAAACCATGCACTTTTTTCATTCAAAATCAACATGAAAACCTCACGCGACATGTTTTAACAAACCAACAACAAATCTCATTTGCTAAACTCAATTTAAGTCTTCCCAAGCATTTCCGCATATGCTAAGGCTTAAAGAGTAAAACATGCATTTTCAATATTTTGCAACATAACACATTTCGAATTACATCACTACTCATATTGGCTCACAAGTGATTAGCAACAAGAACATTTCTCAAAAACCACATCAGATACACAAATTACCAAGTGTTGTCTCAAACACTTCATACACTCTCACCAGCATCTCAAGGTTCACACACGGGAACTGCCCTCCACCGTTGTGACACTCGTGGTGGAGTAATCGGTACAATCACAACCCCTCAACACCACTCATTGGTAGATGTATAGCCCACTAACGAAAGACAAGACACTATACAAGGTTCACACAGGAGAGCTATCCTCCACTGTTGCGACACCTTAAACATTACTCTATCGTTAGGGTACTTGGATGGAGTATTCGGTACAATCTCAACCCCACAACATCCAAGACGACTTTTTTACAGTGTACTCAATCCTATAGTCGGCTCACTATATCCGATAGCATGTTTTTAAAACCATTTTCATATCATCACTTACCAATATGATCCATATTTTATCACATATTCCACTATTTTCAAAGCATCAATTACCAACCTCATTCACAAGCATCAAATCATGCTTAAAATCACAAGTATAAACGTATACTTACAAGGCATAATCCATCACTTCCATTCATTTTTAACCCTCAAAAATCTCGCCGCTCTGCCCTAAAGCACCAAAACACCCATCCAAAACAACCGAAAACTCAATCGATCTTACTCGAAACTTAACCCAGCCATAATCCATCACTTCCATTCATTTTTAACCATCAATTAACAATAAAAACAGCCTAATAACATCTAATAACTCCCAGCAACACCAGATTCACATTTCCAAGCCAAAAACCCTTAACTAACAACCTAAACTTTTAGAGATCCAACCTAATCTAGGATTATTATGATTAATCCTTTACTTTAACATCCAAAACAACTTTAAAATCATTCTCAAATCAATCAAAACAATGCACAAGCGAAATACTTAGAAAATCATCAATTAAAGCCATTTTAACAAATTTTCATTAATCAAATCATAAAACTTAGTTAATAACAATATTTAGGAAGCACAAGACTTGGGAATTTCATTAAAGAACCTTGATTACAGGGTTGATCGGCTCTTACCTCCAATCTTAGCTTTTTCCCTCAATTGACAAGGATTTTGCAAGAAACTTCAAAGCTCCATTGATTTAAATTGATAGATCACTTTTAGGAAATCAAAAGAAAGAGTAAAAAGTTATAGGATCTGAGATCTTTGAGAGAAAAGAAAGTGTTTGGCTGTTTAAAAAGTGAGGAAATGAAAGTTACGTAAAAATCTTCTTGATGTCCAAAAACCCCTTTTAATTAAAATCTTTTTCTTTTTATTCCTTTTTAATAATGCTATTTAAAATTGGTCAAATTAAGGGAAAAGGATTTTAAACACGTGTAAGCTCCCTAAAGATTCTAAGTCTTGTTCCCCTATTTAATTTAGTCCTTAAAACCCAATTTTTCACTTTTTACAAAATGGCCACTTTCCGAAATCTCGACTTTCCAAGACTCATTTCCTAAAATTGATTTTACCAACCTTCAATATATATTTTGAAAAGATTTTAGCAATTTTTTCTCATAATTTTATCGCATCTCGGACTATGTTTTCCTTGAACCGCTTCTAAAGGCTCGGATCTCTAATTCTAGGTTCGACTAACCTAAACCGATGCCTAAAACATCTAGGCCCAAAACCAGGGCATTACAACTCTCCCCCACTTAGGAAATTATGTCCTCAAAATTTTACCTGAAGGAAAAAGGTGTGAAAACTGCCTCAACATGTCTGCATTACTTTCCTATGTGGCCTACTCAACTCCTCGATGTTGCCAGAACACCTTCACAAGTTCAATCGTCTTACCACGCAGATCTTTGCTACTAGAATCAAGAATACCAATTGGTTCTTCATCATAAGACAAATTCGAATTCAACTCAATCTCTTTAACAGACATAACATGAGATGGATCTGATCTATACCTTCGCAACATTGAAACATGAAACTAATCATGGATTTTCTCCAACTCGGGAGGCAACCTCAACCGATATACAATAGGACCAACACGCTCCACAACCTCATAAGGTCCAACAAACCTTGGACTAAGCTTACCCTTACATCCAAATCTCATCACCTTCTTCCAAGGCGATACCTTTAAGAACACGCGATCTCCAACCACGAACTCAATCTCCTTACGCTTTAAATCTGCGTAGGACTTTTGACAATCTGATACAACCTTCAATTGTTCACAAATAAGCTTTACCTTTTCCGCCGTTCCCTTAAGCAAATTTGGTAAGGAAACCAACTTTTGCCCCGCCTCCGCCCAACAAAGAGACGTTCGACACTTCCTCCAATACAAAGCTTCATACGGAGCCATTTGTATAATCGCCTGAAAACTATTATTATAGGCAAACCCCACTAAGGGAAACTACTTTTCCCAAGAAACTTGGAAATCTATAACACAACATCTCAACATATCCTCCAGCACTTGGATAACTCGCTCCGACTGACCATCCATCTAAGGATGATACGAGGTACTGAAATTAAGCCTTGTACCCAAAGTTATATGCAAGCACTCCCCAAAAACTTGATGTAAACCTCGAATCTCTATCCAAAGATATAGATTTAGGTACACCATACAAACGCACTATCTCTACAATGTACAACTCTGCCAGCTTATCCAATGTACACGTAGTATACACAGCTAAGAAATGCGCACACCTCGTAAGGCGAACCACAATCACCCAAATAGAGTTCTTCTTTGACGGTGTTAAAGGTAAACCGAACACAAAATCCATCGTAATCCTCTCCCATTTCCATTTCGGTATCCTCAAAGGTTGCAACAAACCGAAAGGAAACAAATGCTCAGCTTTCACACGCTGACAAACCATACACTTGCTCATAAAATCAGCAGCATCATTTTTCAACCCAACCCAATAGTACTTATCTTTCAATCCACGATACATTTTTGTACTATCAGGATGCATAGCAAAAGGACTACTATGAGCTTCAGTCAAAATAGTGCGCCTCAACTCAACACCCTCTAGCACAACTATTCGACTTTTAAAGCACAACACACAATCATCATTGAAACAAAAAATTTGTTGCATTACCATTCGCTATATCCTGAACATGAGGCACCAAAGAATCATCAAGCAACCGCTTCTCCTTAATCAACTGAATTAAGGAAGGTTTCATTTGTAACTCGGCTATCAACCCACCATCTCGCGATAAGCTCAGCTGAGCAAACTTCGCTCTCAACTCTACAGCCACTTTTCTACTCAAAGCATCAGCCACAACATTGGCCTTTCCAGGATTATACTCTATCGTCAGATCATAATCTTTGAGCAACTCCAACCACCTTCGTTGCCTAAAATTCTACTCTCTTTGGGACATTATATATTTCGAACTCTTATAATCTGTGTAAACCACGCACTTCTCATCATAAAGCTAATACCTCCAAATCTTCAAAGCGAACACAACTAGAGCAAGCTCTAGATCATGAGTAGGATAGTTGCGCTCATGCACCTTTAATTGCCTAGATGCATATGCCACAACCTTCCCACCTTGCATCAACACACAACCTAGACCAGCATATGATACATCACTGTAAACCACAAACTCCTTACACGATTCAGGTTGAATCAAGACATGAGCTTCTATCAAAGTTCCTTCAACTTCTCGAAAGCTTGTTGTCTAACATCTGTCCACTCAAAGAGAACATTCTTTTGCAACGACTTAGTCAACGGTGCAGCAATCTTAGAGAAACCCTCCACAAACCTCTGATAATATCCATCCAAACCAAGGAACTATGCATTTCTGTTACTGATTTAAGCATTTTCCAATTCATCACTGCCTCGATCTTGTGTGGGTCAACACGGATACCCTCGGCCAACACTTTATGTCCAAGGAAGACAACTTCCCTAAGCCAAAACTCGCACTTACTCAACTTAGTATAAAGTTGATTCTCCAACAACACTCGCAACACAATCCTCAAATGCTTATCGTGATCCTCCTCGGTACGAGAGTACACAAGAATATCATCAATAAACACTACCACGAACTGGTCCAAAAACTCATGGAACACGCGATTCATCATGTCCATGAATACAACTGGTGCGTTTGTCAAACCAAATGGCATCACCAAGAACACATAATGCCCGTACCTTGTACAAAAAGTTGTCTCATGCACATCTACATCCCTGACCTTCAATTGATAATATCTAGACCTCAAATCGATCTTAGAAAACACTAAAGCTCCTTGAAACTGGTCAAACAAATCATCAATCCTTAGCAAAGGGTACTTGTTCTTAATTGTCAACTTGTTCAGTTGCCAATAATCTAAACACATACGTATCGTGCCATCTTTCTTCTTTACAAACAAGACCGGTGCCCCCAAGGTGAAACACTTGGCCTTATGAACCCTCGATCTAGCAACTCCTAAAGTTGTGTTTTCATCTCCTTCAACTCCTTAGCTGCCATCCGATAAGGAGCAATAGACACTGGAGTAGTATTTTCATACAACTCAATGCCAAAATCAACTTCTCTGTTCGGTGGCAAACCAGACAACTCTTCTGGAAAGACACCCAGAAACTCACATACCATTTGTATGTCTTGTACTCGTACCTCCTTCGTACCAGGGTTCATTACATAAGCTAAGAAAGCTTCACAACCCAACTCCATCATACGACTCGCTTCAAGAGCTGAAATAGAAACAATAGGCGCAACAATAGATCAACTGAAAACATATGGCCTTGAACAGATAAGGCAAGTCCATCAAATCAACTAAAAACATATGGCCTTGAACAGATAAGCGACATCTCCTATATAACTTCCTCGCAAAAACAATTTCACCAAGGAAACTAATTACTTGCATTCCCACTTCTGACACTTCTAAAACAATCGTTCAAGCCACAACTCCAAAAAAACATTAGCAACAATAGGCGCAAAAGGATATGCCCCACCGATCAAACATGGACAATCTCGCCTCACTTGGTCATACAATTCAGATACTCAATTGGCATCAAACGCTACTCAAGCCTTGACACACTGAACCTATGGTCCTTGTCCCACATTACTACAACCTCGCCTTAACCCAGGCAATACCCATTTTGCATGACTATTCTTACACTGGCTACTGTTAAAACCAGAGTCTGCAACTCTTTTTTTAGAGCTAGGACCTCTCACATGAATTACTAAACCCGGGTTCTGCTCAAAGCACCTCGCCCGTGTTACCAACACGTCGAAAACGGTGTAGCCAATAAAAATATCTATAGGCTATCATCATGACTGACTCTTTAACAAAAACATTTACGTCGAGTCTCACGTCCAATTCCAATCTAGGAGCATACCAGCTCAACTAAACAATATGAGCCTTAACTCGACTATAAACTTATGATTTTGAACTCAAACCATGAATTCACATTCCTTGTCCATCAAGTATCTAATTCTCAGATACATCTCATTAAGAATAGTTCAAAAGAATTCCCAAAACACAACATCGGGTTCCACGCCGACAACCACAGTTGTCCACCAACAGTACACATCTCCAAACAACTGAGATACAAATCATCTTCAATCTACGGGCATCATTACACACCATTTGTTCCACAATCCTATTAGTACAAGTCATCCACTTCATGGATACCTCAGGTGACAACTCTCGAGCTCAACTTCTTCCAATTTACGTAAGCTCTCTAACAGCAGTTCACAATCTTCCACTATCTAGTGCAGTCTCATGCACTCCAGCATTAATAGCTTCCCAAGCTCTGGACATCGTCTATATCCCAGGCACCATGTCATCCACATTGGCCCAGCTAACACAGGTTGTTCTTACATCGGAGCATCAAACCCTCAAGAGGCATTACACACTCCTTTATTCCTTGCCCAATGGCAACAACAATCATACCAGATTACTACTATCTCCCCGGTTTATTGTGCTATTATAATTAAGGCATGATAACAACTAACAAAACAAAACAAAACAAAACACTTAGGCTAGCTCCAAGCAAGGATCCAATACTTCAATTTCAGTTTAAAAACACTTTACTATAGTAATAAGGCAATGGACTTCCCAATTCCCCCCCCCCCACACACAGCATAAGGCATACAAGGTACATGTCATAGCCATCCCACATCAATATCAATCAAATTCAGCCCTCAACACCATTATGTGTATAACAGCTCATACATACATCACAATCATTATACATGATATTAATATCATTTAATCATCACTAACATGCTTATAACAATCACTGTGCAAAGCAAACATCATCAATCATTTAGAATCACGTCACATCAACTTACCGTTAACTTACCATCATCCCATTCTTTCAAAACATGGCTCTGATATCACCAAATGTAATCCCCTCTACCCGGCCTAGGCAGTAGACCGAACTAAACGGGTCACACGAGGAATATTGAAGTAAACTAGGAAGGTTTACCTCAATAAACAACCCTATTTTTTCTTTTATCTTGTCTAAATGTTCATTAGAGTCCTATGTGTTTGTCATCGCAGCGTAACATACATAACATCAATCGAACATCAATTGTATTCAATTACTACTTTTAGGGACCAATTAGTAAACTTATCAAATTACAAGGGTTTCACCCAATTTTAGATTACCATCTTTAAATTAATCACATTACATGCTACTCAGTCAAATTCTAGCTCAAAATAATCATTCATGCTCATTTAATTGCATCTACAACATTTAAGGACCAAAACACAAAGAAACAGAACTTCAGAATACTCCCTTAACTAACATAATAGCCAACTGTTTCGGTACAGGCTAGCCATGTATCGAAACAGGTGTATCGAAATAGTACCTCACGGCTCGGAACACAGGCCCGTATCGAAACACCCTTGAGATATTTCGAAACTATAGTTTCTAGTAGCAAAATGTACCGAAACAGACCTACCTTGTTTTGAAACCCTTAGGCCATTTCAGGCTCACTATTTCGGCACAGGCTTGAGTATACCAAAACACCTGGGCCTGTAATGACACCTTTTTACGGGTTTTTCACACTTAAATCCATCCTAAACCAATCCAACGTGTTTCCAACATGCATACATCATACTTAAACATTTATCCTCAAACAGTCATGGCATACTTAGTGTCAAAACATGGCAAATCGCATCAATGATAAACTATAGGCATGCGACCTAGCAAATAAGCCACTCAGGAGTCAAAACTCAAACCAATGCACAAACCATCAAATATAGGCCTTTTACAAGTATAAAACTATAAAGCAAACATGCTCAAAAGGGGTGTTCATACACATCACCCAAATAAACCATGGGATCCCCATTGCCCTTATTACTCTAGTCCATAACCGAAACATACATTCAATCGAAGTCTTTCACCGATCTCTTGCAAGTGCTGCTTCCAAAGCTTTAGTTGTCTGTATTGATGAACAAAAAGATCGTAAGCACAAAAGGCTTATTGAGGAATGCTCAAAACCAAAAACACCATCAATGCATTAAAATTGGTTTCCAAAACCTCATTGAAATCTCATTTCAATAAACATAAGTATCTTTTAAAATCCATCATGCCATCCAAAAACCATGCACTTTTTTTCATTCAAAATTAGCATGAAAACCTCATGCAACACGTGTTAACAAGCCAACAGCAAATCCCATTTGCTAAACTCAATTTAAACCTTCCCAAGCATTTCCACATATGCTAAGCTTAAAGAGTAAAACATACATTTTCAATATTTTGCAGCAAAACACATTTCAAATTACATCATTACTCATATTGGCTCACAAGTGATTAGCAACAAGATCATTTCTCAAAAACCACATCGGATACACAGATTACCAAGTGTTGTCCCAAACACTTCATACACTCTCACCGACATCTCAAGGTTCATACACGAGAGCTACCCTCCATTGTTGTGACACCCGTGGTGGAGTATTCGGTACAATCATAACCCCTCAACACCACTCATCGGTAGATGTATAGCCCACTAACGAGAGACGGGACACTATACAAGGTTCATACATGGGAGCTATCCTCCACCTTTACGACACCTTAAACATTCCTCGACCGTTACGGTACTTGGATGGAGTATTCGGTACAATCTCAACCACTCAACATCCAAGGTGACTTGTTTATAGTGCACTCAATCCTATAGCCGGCTAACTTTATCCGATAGCATGTTTTTAAAACCATTTTCATATCACCACTTGTCAATATGATCCATATTTCATCACACATTCCACTGTTTTCAAAGCATCAATTACCAACCTCATTCACAAGCATCAAATCATGCTTAAAAATCACAAGTATAAACGTATACTTACAAGGATCACTTACCACGTGCATCCTTCATCATTATATCATCAAAATAGGAATTTGATTTACCTCAAATCATGCTTTAACAGTGACAATAAGCATTTTAAAACAAGTGCATCAACAAACTCATAATAGCACATTCCGAGTGAGAAAATCCATTTACTTACTTCCGAACTTAGCAAAGCGTTTCAAGCTTACACTAAGTTCTCAAACCCCCTTTAAAGTGTTTCAAATCCAAAAATCACGTTTCCACTCACCGACACGCAAAACCACAAATGCCGACGCGAAGATCAAGCATCTGAAATCCTTGAAACTTCACCGATTGCTTCCGATGATTCCTCCCATGTTTATACCACACAAGAACATAAGGTTAATGCATCTAAATGCATTAAAATCACCAGCAACTCGAACAATCTCGCTGCTTTGCCCCTAAAGCACCAAAACACCCATCCAAAACAACTGAAAACTCAATCGATCTTACTCGAAACTTAACCCAACCATAATCTATCACTTCCATTAACTTTTAACCATCAATCAACAATCAAAAACAGCCTAATAACATCTAATAACTCCCAGCAAAACCAGATTCACATTTCCAAGCCAAAAACCCTTAACTAACAACCTAAACTTTTAGAGATCCAACCTAATCCAGGATTATTATGATTAAAAATTTACTTTAACATCATTTAACATCCAAAACAACTATAAAATCATTCTCAAATCAATCAAAATAGTGCCCAAGCGAAATGCTTAGAAAATCAACAATTAAAGTCATTTTTAACAAATTTTCATTAATCAAATCATAAAACTCAGTTAATAACAATATTTAGGAAGCACAAGGCTTGAGAATTTTATTAAATAACCTTGATTAGAGGGTTGATCAGCTCTTACTTCCAATCTTAGCTTTTTCCCTCAATTGACAAGTATTTTGCAAGAAACTTTAAAGCTCCATTAATTTAAATTGATAGATCACTTTTAGAAAATCAAAAGAAAGAGTAATAGTGATAGGATCTGAGATCTTTAAGAGAAAAGAAAGTGTTTGGCTGTTTAGAAAGCTAGGAAATGAAAGTTACGTAAAAATCTTCTTGATCTCCAAAAACCCCTTTTAATTAAAAGCTTTTTCTTTTTATTCCTTTTTAATAATGCTAATTAAAATTGGTCAAATTAAGGGAAAAGGCTTTTAAACACATGTAAGATCCCTAAAGATTATAAGTCTTGTTCCCTTTTTTAATTTAGTCCTTAAAACCCAATTTTGCACATTTTACAAAATGGTCACTTTCCGAAATCTCGACTTTCCAAGACTCGTTTCCTAAAATTGATTTTACCAACCTTCAATACATATTTTTAAAAGATTTTAGAAATTTTTCTCATAATTTTATCCCATCTCGTACTACGTTTTCCTTCAACCACTTCTAAAGGCTCAGATCTCTAATTTTAGGTTCGACTAACCCAAACCGATGCCTACATTGAGGATGGACCACTCCCCTTTGCCTTTCATCGATCAGATGTTAGACAAACTGGCAGGTAAAGCTTTCTATTGTTTCTTAATTGGTTATTCAGGTTATAATCAGATTGCAATAGCCCCCGAGGTCCAAGAGAAGACGACATTCACCTGTCCATATGGGACATTTGCCTTCAGAAGAATGCCATTCGGTTTGTGCAATGCGTTGGCAATGCTTCAACGTTGTATGATGTCTATTTTTTCTGATTTGCTCGAGCACAACATGGAAGTGTTTATGGATGACTTTTTGGTGTTTGGTAACACGTTTGAGGAATGCATTCTGAGTTTGGAGCAAGTTTTGAGATGATGCATTGAGATCAATCTAGTCTTGAACTAGGAGAAATGCCACTTCATGGTGGAGGGCATTTTTCTCGGGCACAAGGTGACCAAGAATTGACTAGAGGTCGATCCAAAAAAAGTTAAGGTAATCAAGCACTTACCACCCCCACAAGTGTTAAAGGTATAAGAAGTTTTTTAGGTAATGTAGGTTTTTATCGACGAATTATTAAGGATTTTTCTAAAATTTCTAAACCTTTATGCTTGTTATTAGAAAAGGATGTCGTTTTTGCATTTGATGATTCTTGTTTGAGAGCGTTTCAGGTCCTTAAAGAGAAGTTGGTTAATGCTTCTATAGTCGTGGCACCAGATTGGAGTGAGCTCTTTGAGCTCATGTGCGATGCTAGGGACTATGCCATCGGAACAGTGCTTGGACAACGACGTGGCAGAGTTTTTCACACCATATACTATGCTAGCAGAACACTTAATGAAGCACAACTAAGAAAGAATTTCTTGCGGTTATATTTGCATTCGATAAATTTAGACCTTATTTGATAGGTAATAAAGTTGTTGTTTTTACAGATCACTCTGTATTAAAATACATTTTTGCAAAAAAGGGTGCCAAGTTGAGATTGATCTGATGGACGCTTCTAATACAATAACTTGATCTCGAGATCCCGAAAAAGAAGGACAGTGAAAACTTAGTAGCTGATCACCTATCACGACTAGAGCACAAAGAGATGAATTCCCAGATGAGTATTTACTCACAGTGGATGTCGTGCCATGGTATGCTGAAATCGACAATTATTTGGTGAGCAATGTCATGCCACCAGATTTGGAATACAATACAGGAAGCGTTTTTTTGCGTTATGTTCGACAGTACTATTGGGATGAGCCTTTTCTATTTAAGCAATGTGCCGATCAAGTGATCCGTTATTGTGTGCCTGAGGATGAGCAGCATGCTATTTTGCAATCGTGTCATGTCATGCCATAACGGTGGGCACTTTGCTGGACTAAATACTGCTACCAAGGTGTTGCAGTGAGGGTTTTATTGGCATACACTGTATAAGGATGCTCATGACTACACCAAGGCATGTAATCCATGCCAACGGACCAGAAATATCTCCGGCAGACATCAACTTCCGCTCCAAAACATTATGCCGGTGGACCTATTCGATGTTTGGGGGATAGACTTTATGGGTCCATTTCCCCAATCTTTTGGCAATATATATATATATATATATATATATATATATATATATCCTAGTGGCAGTCGATTATGTTTCTAAGTGGGTAGAGGCTACTGCCTTGCCAGCAAATGATGCCAAGGTTGTTGCCAAATTTTTGCACAAACACATAGTTACCTGCTTTTGTGCTCCTCGAGTGATCATTCATGATGAGGGCACCCATTTTAAATGCAGTCTAATTTCTAAAGCTTTGTGAAGGTATGGGATACAAAAGAGGATAGCCACGGCCTACCATCCACAAACAAATGGGCAAGCTAAGATTTCTAACAAGCAAATCAAGAATATCCTAGAGAAGTTTGTGAACCCTTTGAGGAAGGATTGGTCTTTAAGACTAAATGAGGCTTTGTGGGCCTATAGAACTACTTTCAAAACTCCGTTGGTTACTTCACCTTTCAAGCTTGTATATGGTAAACCATGCCATTTGCCCGTAGAGCTTGAACATAAAACCTATTGGGCAATCAGATCACTTGGCTTGGCATGGCATGGTCTGCAACGGGAGAAAAAAGGATGCTAGACCTTAATGAGTTGGAAGAGTTCCGAGCACTCGCCTATGAGAATTCCAAGCCATATAAGGAAAGAACCAAACGTTGGCATGGCAAGAAAATTATGCCAAGACATTTCAAGGTTGGCCAACTTGTTCTTCTTTTTAACTCACAGCTTAAATTGTTTCAAGTTAAGCTTAAGTTGAGATGGTCGAGCCCTTTTGAAGTAGTACAACCCTATTCCCATGGTTCTATGGACGTCAAGGATTTGAAAACTGGAGAACTTTTTAAGGTAAATGGTCAGTGCTTGAAGCATTATTTTGAGGGACATTAGAGAAATGCCAAGGAGACTGTTCTCTTGGATGAAATACTATGACACCCTCAGCAGGTTTGAAATTTTATAAATATTAGGTTAGTTGTTGCTCTTTGTTTTTTTAGGATTTTTCATCAGTTTTTGTTTTTCTTTTAGTTTTTTCTATTTTTATTTTTTATTTTCATTACTGGGTTGAAAGGTTTCATTTAAGTGGGTGTAGATTTGGTACTAGACAAATATATTAAATTTTTGATGAGTGGCAGGATTAAACGATGTCGCACCCAGGAGTAGTGCCAGCAGCTGAGCTTGGCAAGCGGCGAAAATAACTTGGGAAAAAGAATTAACCTAGCTTAATTTAATTTACACCATGAGAGAAAAAAATAAACCATAGCCGCCCAAAAATTAAGGTAATTTAAATTCAATTTAATTACCTTATCACTCCAAATCCTATCACCTTAAAATTTATCCTTATCACTTATTCTTTCCATACTTATCACATCATCCCTTTTTCCCTCCCCCAAAACACACCACCTTTTTCATCATTACCTTCTTTAAACCCATCATAATTACCCTTTTTACAACACTCAACCTTTCCATCTTTCAAAACCCTTAAAACCTCCTACCATTTTTACTTCATCTTCTTCACCTAGCTGATTCAGTCTCTCTTACCATAAAAAAGAAAATCAAGCTTCAATTTTTTCTTTTTCTTGATTATAACCAAGCATAAATTCTTCAAGATTTTTCATGGCATCTTCTAGACCCTTCAAGACGTTCTTCAACGAATAGATTCAAAAGAGATGTGAAGATCACTTTGCTTCAAAGACTTTTTGCTTCGAGTGAAACTTCAACTTTAACCCTGAGAAAAATCAAGTCTTTCCCCCTAGGTTCATGGAAATCATCACCAAGCACAAATGGCTAACGTTCCGCCAACAAAAGGGTGAGATCTTTCCAAATCTGGTTCGTGAATTTTATGCACATTTAACTACTAAGTCGAATCCATTTTTAAAGATCGGGGTGGATGTGTGAGATTTGATGAAGGGTCCATCACCATTATGCTTAAGCTGAACGGAGAGGATGAGCATGGCGCATTTGTTGCTAGCATGATTGATGCCAAGCGCAAGACATTATTGAAGGATCTATGCGAGCCAGGAACGGAATGGATTGTGTCCTCCAAGGGGCACCGAATGGTTAAGAGAGTATTCCTAAATCCATAAAAAAGGTAGGAACCATTTCCTCAAGGCGAGTTTGATGCCAACAACCCACAACGAAACTGTTTCGGAGGACCGCCTAGCATTGCTACACTCTATCCTAATGGGCCAGAAAATTAATGTTGGCCGGATTATCATCAATGAAATAAAAAAATATGCTCTCAAGCCGACTGGAGGTATACTATCAGGCCCACAATCGAAGAAGATATTACCCTCGAGAAAAAGGGCTATACTATCAGGCCTGTCGGCTGGAAGAACCTCATGGGCATTACTATAAAGGATAAGGGCAAGGCAGCCATGCCAACGCCCAAGGCCATGACATCGAAAGTCAAGTCAATAGCCTCAATGCCAGTGGACTCAACGCCATCAGATTCGATGGCATTGCTCGCTCTGATACATCAACGCCAGGAGATTATTCTCCATAAATTAGAGGAGGCTGAGGAGTAACAAAGAAAGCTCTTGCGATATGACCAGGCTAGAGACCTTGACATTAAGGAAACCATGGTGAGCCTTTTTTCGGGCATCATGCCAACATTTCATGCCTTTTCAGAGGAGATCTTTGTTGAAGATGATGTCATGCCAACCAGCTTAGTGCCCAGTCCAGTCCATAGTCCAGTCCCTTCTACTGCCTCAGAACCGCTTTCCCCTACTAAAGAGGAATCTTCTAAGTCTGCAACACCACAAAAATCCGACGATGGAAGTGAGAAGAAACTTGAGGCCCCTGTCGAGTCAGCTGCCACGCCAACCTCATCTGAGTTGGTGAAGGTTTTCAAAGAAACCCCTGCCTCCACTGCCGCTCAAGTATGGAGCAGGAAGAAGAGGATGGCTTCTGATCGTGGAAGCTATTCTCAGAGAAAGACCCGACCCAAGTTAGCAACTGAAGCCCGTGCCACCCGAGGAGGAGTCTCTTCTAAAGGGGAGTCTTCTTCATCCTAACTCTTTGCATTTCATTTGTATTCACATGTTCATGCATTTATTTTTTGTTTTTTATTGTATATATGTGTTGTTTCATGAATTGGGGACAATGCCCATCTTGGGTTTTGGGGTGCACATTTCCTCACATTTATGTCATGTCATTCATGTTTATTTTCTGCACTGCATTCTATTTTCATAACATGCCATATAGGATAGATTAGGATTAATGTCATGCATACCGAACCACTAAAAATGAAAAAGAAAATTTTGTCTCGGCCGAATTTTGAAGCATGTTAACATTTGTAAGGCAAGCTTAACTTGACCTAGGTTTCTGTCCAATAAAGAAATTTAAAATCTTTAGATGCTTATGACAGCAGAATAGTAATGTCAGGATTGCTTGTCAATTGATATCTAGTTTTGGGAATTTATTTTCACTTAACACGTATTATGCATCTAGTTCCCTAGCGAACTTATAATTTTTTGAAACTATGCTCAGAATTGAAAAAAAATGATGTCAAGGTAAAAATTGAAAAGGAATAAGGCAGTAATGCTCTGCTAAGGCACTGAATTTTTTTTCGAACTCTCATCTACCTGGAGATAATAAATTACTTGGAGCTTCATGGTATGCTCCCTCTTAGTTCTCAAGTCCAAAACTTTAGGTAAGAGTTGAAGAGAAAACTTAGTGATGTCTGGATTAAGGTGGGGATTCGTGGTATGCTCTCTCTTATTACTCACGCTAAATAGTATCACGAGGTTAGCTTAAGTTTTTTTTATCGGCAAATGCATGATTTTATTAAGGGTAATCATACAAAGCAGCACAACCAACTGGCCTCATTAAAAAAACCCCTAAGCCTAAATGGGGGAAAAGAGTACTGTCGGTTGTGATAAAGAAACCAAAATACACGACAAAGATCAACAAGCACGCTCCCATATCCATGTGGTCCTGACAACACCACCCTTAGCAAGAGTATCCGCTAAGTGATTAGCCTCACAAAACACATTCGAAAAGCACACCCGTGGCAAAGCCTCACATGCCTCATCTATCTGATAAAACCAACGCCACAATCTCCAAGGTCGACGCTCCAAACCCTAAGCCCACGCCACAGCCACCGTCGAATCTGACTCAATAACAACCGATTGTACCCCGTCCCACGACATCTCCCGTAACATCTGCAAAGCAAAGGCAATCGCCTGTAATTCAGCCTCATTAGAGTCCGCCATCCCAATCGCTCTTGAAAAAAGCCCTATAATTCGACTATCCCAGTCCCGTAACACTCCTCCACATCCCGCCAATCCCGGTTTACCCCGGGATTCCCCATCCACATTAAACTTCCACACGCCCCTTAACGGAGGTGACCATACCACCCCCCTTCGCTCCGATGGGGACACCCTCAACTCCACTCTACACTTAAGCGGACATTCCCACCACGCCACCTCGCATAAGTCAGAAGGCCCAAACCGTATCTGAGTCCAATGAAACAATCGTAGTTGAGCTAGGAAAAAATCCCCTAACTCATATGTCGCTTATCCTGAAACATAAGCTCGTTTTGTGCTAACCATAACGACCATAAAACACTCGCGCATCCGATAATCCACCATTGTCGCATATCACTATAGAAAAAGTTGTGGTAACAGTGACTGATAAACTCCTTGACCTGCCAAGGTCTCACCACCATCACCCCCCACCAGGCGAAAAAAGAATTCCATACCCTCCAAGAAATCTCACATTGCCAAAAGATATGATCGATATCATCCTCGCCAACTCCACATCCGCGGCACAGAAGCGAGGTGTCCCCCAACGGCAAACCACGATTTGCTAACATACGCAACATTGGCAAACGGCCCACCAAAATGAACCAAAGGAAACACTGAATCTTCGGCAACAAAGGCAATCTCCAAGACCAACTCACCTCTGATACGTCCGATATGCCAAATGACGACATTAGCTTATGCAACGCACCAACCGAAAATTTTCTTGTCGTCTCATGAATCCAAACAAGGCGATCCTCCACCCCGCTTCGCAACGAAAAACCTAACGCACACGCATACATCTCACGAACCAACCCCACCTCGAAGGACCAAAGGTCACGTCGAAAACAAGTCCCCCACTCCTCGAACGGTATGCGTAACATATCACATACCCTCACCACCTTGTCGCTCACCAACCCAAACAATCGAGGAAAAACAAGCTTCAAAGGCTCCGAAATACACCAACAATCATGCCAAAAAAGAATAATCTCGCCATTACCTAAAGTCCAAGAGAACTGAGCCACATTCAAGAACCTCGACACACACTCATCTTGTTGAACTTCCACTATTTGTTTCCACATTGCCGACATAGACCCCTTGCTTTTATGGTGAATCCTCCACTTTAGGGTCTCCGTCCTATACTTTGCATCAATAATCGCCCTCCAAAGAGAGCCCTTCGCCTCAGCATATCGCCACGCCCATTTCGCCATCAAAGCCAAATTCCGAGCATGCAAATTCACCACTCCTAAGCCTCCCAAACGCTTCGGTCTACACGCTACTTCCCAATTGACCCAGCTAAGCTTTGATCGCTCCTCCTTACCTCCCCAAAGGAAGTTCCACCGAATACGATCAATTTTCAAAATAATTCGCCTTTGGACTAAAAACACTCCAATGTAATACACAGACAAAGTAGAGAGAACTGAGTTGACCAACACTAACCTTCCTGCAAATGAAAGCGAGTCACGTTTCCATCCTGCAAGCCTCTTGCGAAAACGTTGTACCAACGGATCCCAAATTTCCATACCCCGTGGTTGAACACCCAACAGTATACCCAAATACCGTATCAGTAACACACCCTTCGGACAACCCATAATACCCACCAATGTGTTCATCACCGACTCCTCAATGCCAACTCCAATAATGCATGATTTATCATAGTTAATCTGTAAACCGGAAACAACCTCAAAGCAAGTGAGAACCCTTTTCAAATTGCGTGTACTATCAACATCCCCCTGAATGAACAACACCATGTCATTCGCAAACTGAAGATGCGACATCGATACATCCCCCACCACACACACACCTCTAATCAATCCCAGTTGTTCTGCATTCAACAAAAAATGATGAAGAATCTCTGCTACCATAACAAATAAAAGAGGTGATAGCGGATTACCTTGTCTAAGCCCCCGCCTCATAAGAAACTCCTTATTTGGACTACCATTAATAAGCACCGACAACCGAGCCGTCTCCATGCAGTCACTAATCCAACGACACCACCTCTCCCCAAAACCCATCCGTATCAACATGAAATTCAAGCATCTCCAATCGATACAATAATAAGCCTTAGCAAAATAAAGCTTTAAAATTAAACCACCTGCCTACCTTGATGCTTCTTCATCGAGTGGATTACTTCGTTCGCCAAAAGAATGCCATCAATAATTTGACGTCCATTGATAAATGCAGCCTGAACATCGCTTATAAGTACCGGCAGCACCACTTGGAGTCTTCTTGCCAAGCACTTTGCCAAGATTTTGTATATGGAATTTAAGAGGCATATTGGGGCGATAGTCCCCCAACACGCGCGGGTGTTCCTTCTTCGCTACTAACACAACTAACGTCGAGTTCGATCCCTTCAGCAACCTACCCGAAATATAAAAATCCTCCACAAACTGTATGATATCACTTCGAACGAAATTCCAACCCTTCTTAAAAAATTCAAAAGGAAACCTGTCCGGCCCCGGCGCCTTCGCCCCCTCGCTACTCCACAACGCTGCCTTCACTTCGCCCTCGGAAAAAAATCCTCTCCAACAAGTCTCGTTGTTCAACCGTTAATCTACTGAAATTCACATCCGGCACTAATTCCCCATCATTCGAACATCGAGCAAAATGCTGAGTAAACTCCCTACAAACCAACCTCTTCAATTTTAGCGAATCAGTCACCCATTCACCTCCAATTTACATCCCCCTGATAGTATTATGCACTTACCTTATTTTTGCTGCCTTGTGGAAGAAGCTAGTGTTGCGGTCACCCTCGACCAACCATACCACCCTTAATTTTTGTCGCCACGACTCACACATTTGGGCCAACTTCCAAAGCTTCAAATGCAATTCCCTACGTTCCACTTCACCGGCCGCGGACAAATTACCAATCCCAACATGTGCATCTAATTCATCTATCTGGTTAGACAGAGCAACAAATTGCTTATACACATCCCCAAATTGTTCCCTATTCCACCCCTTCAACGCATCCTTCAATCCCTTCAATTTCAGCCGTATCGAGGAGCCACTCTCCCCCATTGACAAAAGCTGCCATTCATTCTCTAACAACGGTAAATAATCCAACCAAGCATTGACGAAACGGAACGGCTTCAGACCACTATCCCCCACGTCACTTTCCAATACAATTGGCGAGTGGTCCGATAATTCTTTAGGAAGATGCACAACCACTAATGAATGAAACCGTTGCAGCCAACCATTTGATACCAAAAACCTATCTAACCGGCTGCCCTTTCCACCTGGTCTGAACTATGTGAATTGCTTCCCTTTCAACGGAACACCCAGTAGTGCAGCACGTTCGATGAAGTCACAAAAAGAATCCATGCCTCTGCTTAGCTGAACACACACGAGACGTTCCTCTTGGAACTTCACCATATTGAAGTCGCCACCAACACACCACTCAATCGATCGTGACAACACGACCTCAACAATCCCATCCCAGAACATAAGCTGCTCCGCTAATACACAAGGACCGTACACCCCTACAATCCCACACAACCAGTCCTCGCGGATTCATTTTCCTTCTAACACCGCCATATTCTTTCAAACATCAGAAACTATAGCTTGAAAACCCATAGGATCCCATATAACCAACACCCCACCTGATCTACCATCGGACGGAACAAAAACAAATTCAAACATATCCGAATACCACAATTGACTTACTAACCTTTCAGTGACGCATTCCGTCTTGGTCTCTTGGAGTAGAGCCAACACACATCGTCGTTGTCGTAGTACCCTTCTGATTGACCTCCTTTTCGCGGCCGCACCAAGCCCCCTAACATTCCACGACAACAGCCTCATTCGTCGCTATGCATGTATCTCACACGCCTCCAATAAACGCGCTATATCTTGTATCACGTCCTCTTCCCTTCCCTTTGTGACAGCTCCAATTAAGTTCCCCAATCGGATGGTCTTCGTCGCCTCTCTTAGAATTGCATGCTTTCGGCACAAGAAGTCCGAGTCAGACAGCGATCCATTAGCAATATCTATCGGATCCGATTTCTCCTCTGTTTTGTTCTTCCTCGAACGGCCACGACCCATTTTTAGTGCTTTGTCCACAACCGTTGAGTCTCCTACCGTTGTATCAACTGAGTTGAGTTCCGATAGAAGTCTAACTCTTCTATATTCACCATTCAATTCAACTAAACTTGCCTTATTAGCCATGCTTTGATCACCACGTGGCCTAATTACCCCCGGGCTCGGTTCAATTTCTTTGTTCCGATCACTCGTATCTTGAACCGTGCCACATCAACTATCACCACCCTGTTCAATCTCTTCAATACTACACCTTACATCGCAGCACATGCCCTCCCCCACATCTCTGTTCTCCATCCCTAGTGTTTCCTCCTCCATCCAACTCTCCGTCACCTTCACCCGCCAATCCTCCCTACGATTGTCCTCCCAAATTCTATCTAAAAAACTCTTCTCCAGCACCTGATTCTCCTCTAATACATGTTGTTGTTCCTCATTAGTGAAGGAATTTGGCACTATCGTCGCATCGGAATCATCATCCTTTTCAACAAACACCGAATGCGACTTCCAATCTACCCCTCCATCCCCCAACTTCTCTCCCTCATCCGAGCACGACCCCAATTCACAGCAAAAATCACATTTTGGGCCTATCGCCTCCTCAAATTTTGTAACCCGAATGATGAAAGTCTAATCCCCCATATTTAATTCCACCAACTCGTCAATGTGGAAGGTCCAATCTGTCTCTATTTGGAACCTTGCTCTCTCAAAGGACGATGGAGTTATCGTCTCCATATCTATTCGTACCAATTCACCCCATTGTACCGCAATATTTTGGAACATTTCATCCGACCAGACATGTATCGGCAGTCTTTTAACTGTCAGCCAAGTGCGTCGGTTAGGAATTACCATCGTAGGCGACCACTCCACTACATTTTCGAGCCATTGATCCAATCTGCCCGTTGCGATCATCTCCGTCCGCAAGAGGTTGTTCTTAAACATTAACAAAATTAGCGATCCGGCAATGCGCATCACTGAAAAACCTTTGAGGTTAGCACGTTGAAACTCCTTGGCCAAATCCGCAACCTGACTAGGCTTGCGACAAAATCCCAAAACACAAGATTGGAGAATGTCCCATTTTTCCTTGTCAATAATGCCCAACACATGTCTGTGCTATTTATTCCTGGTTTCCACCGCACTGGCACTTCCTTTTCTCGGCACATTCGCATCTACCCTATCGGAATTCACCCATGATTGTCCCTTTGATTGTGAATTTCCAATCGCCTTATCACAATTGTTGTCCTGGGTTGACTTCCCTCTCCTCTGGTGACGTTGCCAATATCCCGAGCGACCCTTACCCCTAGCCATGGAAACCTTAATTCTCGAACCATATAGCCAAAACCCGTCAAATCTCTCGATTACTCGGTCCGCATCCTCCCTCGTTCCCATCCTCACGAACCCGAATCGCACTCCCTCCCTTGATCCTTTCGTAGGGACAAAGACATCTACCACAACTCCATGGCGATCGAAAACCTGCCAAACGCCCTTCTAATGTAATTGCTCCGGGAGATTGTAGACGAACAGTGTCCAGACCCTCCTTCGATGTGATTCCCTTCGCGATCGATCGCTGCGCTCGCTTACTCTCTCCCCCAATTTTCTTTCTATTAGTTGGATTTTTAGATTGATTCTTAATAAGACTGTCGATAATATCTGTATGATTTTCTCATCTATAAAATCATATTTTGTTAGCTTAAGTTAATGCCAGAAAAAAAAACCTAGGCAAGAAAAGAGAAAAGAAAATATTATAATTCCGAGTTTAGGTAGTAGATTTGACTAAGGAAGTTAGTGGACACTTGATGTATATTGCCTACACTTTATGCACTTTCATGCCCTAAGACTAGAGTTATTTTGTTGCTTTTGAATTCTATCTGCTTCGCATTACTGCACTAAGATGACTGAGCACAGACCTATGCCAACTTATGCTAGCCAACATCTGTTGGCATGCCAACCAAAATTTAGTCGAGGTACTATTTTCACCGTTTTTATTTTTGTTTTTATTTTTCATTACTTGATGACAAGCAATGAGCTAGGTGTGGGGGAGTGTTGACGCTCCAAAAGTACTCTTTTTTATGCTTAATTCACATGCTCTTCCTTATCTTTTAAGTACATTTAGTTGCATTTAGGATGTAAAAATTATGCATGTCGTAAAGAGTAAGGATTTGGTGTTATGCTAGTGTGAAGGGTTGTTTTTGGCACCTTTTTGCAAGTTGGCATAGCTGATGGCACAATAGCTGGTAGAGCAGAAGCAGATTATCCCAGGAAGGAGACGACGCCAAGGAGGATGCCGAGTAGCCATTGGCATAAAAAGACCTTTAATGCCAAGCATCAGTTGACAGAAAAGAGCATTTGATGCCAGACCAAGAAGATGTTGACCCCGAAAAAATAGGACCAGATCAGTCTGCGAGAAAATAGGGATTAGATCAATCCCCGAAGAAATATCGGACAAGCAGTGCCAAGCGCAATTGGCAGTACCATGCCAAGCTGTGATGCCAGAAGAGCAATGGCACAATGACGTCAGCCCTAATCTGATCAGCCTTAGGATTCTAACACTAGATAAGTTGATCACCTTCCTTATCCCAGCGCATTCAAATTTAAAGTCAAGATAATCCTAGGCTACCCATGGAGTCTTATTTAAATCCCAATCAAATAGAAGTTGAGGTGTGCGGAAACGAGGAGAGTGATCGGAGAAAAGGTGCAACATTTAGAAGCCTGGCTGTGAAGAGCTGCATCGAGAGACCCTCTTCTAGCCCATCCTCTTTGTTGTTATTTTTCTTAGTCTGATGATGATGGATGTAAAAACGATTATGGTTTTTTGGTTGATACCCTCACCATGAACTAATTTCATAGTTGGTGAGGGGTGTTTGTGTTTGAACGTTATTTTTAATGTTTAGTTTTTAATAAATCAAAATTGTCTCGGCAGTGTTTTTCCTATCTGGCATGTTTACTATTTTTAAGTGTGCTACCAAGCGACAGCTGGCACTCTCTTTTTAAAATATTATACCAAGCGACAGCTGACATAGTTGGCCCATTGCAACTCAATATCATAACTGGTTGGGTGGCAACGATCAGTTGCTGGATACTAAGGAGAGATGCTTTGAAAGAAGACGTTCAAGTAGATGAACTTATTTCAGAAGTGAAATCTACCCCTTAGAAATAAAAGATTAATACTTAATCAAATTGATTTATGAAAAAACATTCACTATAGACATATAGGGGGTTTTCCATGATTAATTTAAAGCAATGCTATCGATAGAGGCATTGCTAACTTTGAATCTTCTCAGCAAACAATGCTAATATAGGATTTATTAAAAGCTAGCATGACATGAATAGCGTGAAAACCAGGCACTCCTTGCCAACGCTCGTCATTTGCTAAGACACTTTCTTTGCCAACGTTTTAATTTACTTTTCATATTTTTATTATCTTTTCATTTTCAAAACCACTTTACATCAAAAACAACTCTTTTTTTACAAGACAAGTAATTGGCAACGCAAACTCTGTGGGATCGACACTCAGCTTAACTATTGTATTACTTGCAGACAGTGTATACTTGCACGCAATAGATTTTATTGGCACTGTTTTCACACTTTTCCAACATCTTTCATGCCCTATTGCCATCAATTATTCATCCTTTCTGAGAGTCTACAATGATCAAGAGAAATACTCTTTAAGTCTTTAAGTCTTTATTTCTTTATTTATCTTGTATATAGTGTATAGACAGTGCTTAATTGTTTTTATCTTTTGTACTCTTGTGAGCATAAACATTTGTGTGAACACCCACCTTGTGAGGTATTTAATTTACCAAACAATCCTTGTAAAAGTGAGAGGTTCTAGTTTAGCCTAAGGAAAAACCAAAGTGGTTCTATCTTAGCCATTGAAAAGATAGGGTTGTAAAGGTTACCCCTTTTGGCTTGTAAAAAGGAAAAATTCATTGTTAGTGAATTGGGAAATCCTTAGTGTTGATGATAAGGTAGTGGATGTAAACCTTTGTTAGAAGGTTGAACCACTCTAAAATCATCATGCAATATTGTCCACTATTTTTCGATTTTAGCCAATTCATTCGGGAAGCAAATTCAACCCTCTTAGCACAATCGGTTGGAGTGCATTGAGCCTACCAATTGGTATCATAGTATTATCTCCATCAAAGGACTAACATACAAGAGTAAAGATCGATTGCTCGAAGTTCATCGATTCAATATTTCAAATGGTAAGCGGTTCTACAATGATTTCATTCGAAGAAGGTCGCTCTATCATGTGTCCTCCTCTTTTCAAAGGGTAAGGTTACTTCCAATTGAGCAATATCATGAAGTATTTCATATGAGGCTTCGATTTCGACATTTGGATGATTATTGAAGATGGACGTTTAGAAGCACCTAAGAAGAAGAAGAAAATGAGTGTCAAAAACACAAAGAATGACCAACTCAATGCAAAAGCTATGCACATTCTTCTTTGTGCTCTAAATGAAGAGATTTCCAAGAAGATCTCCTCATCCAAAAGCGCCAAAGAAATTTCGGAGAAACTTGAGAACTTCTATGGGAAAAAAGAGAAGAAAGATGGAGTTTCATCAAGTGCAAACCTCCTCTCATCAAAGGTGGATGGTGTTATGGCTCTCAATGAACCCAATGTATCTTCTAACTCAAATGATATAAATTCATATTCTTTTGATGAGTTACAAGATGCATTTGATGAATTATTTTTGGAATTTGAGACCATGAATTCCAAATTTAAGAAAATAAAAAACTTGAAATTGAAAATGATTTTCTTTTGCAAACAAAATTGGAATTTGAAAACCAAAATGTAATTTTGAAAAAATGATTTAGAATTTTCAAAATTAAGCAATTGAGTTTTAGAAAAGAAAATCTTGATTTGAAAGTCAAGCTTGAAAGCATAACAAAACAAAATAAAATTATTTCAAATAATTCATCTTGTCACATAAAGGCAAAATGCTCACATTGCATTATCATGGTCATTCTTTGCATACTTATTCTATAAAGAAAAGAAAATCTTATAAGGTTAGAAAAGTATGGGTTCCTAAGGGAACTAGGGACATTGAAACTAATTTCAAAGGATCCAATGAAATTTGGATACCAAAAATCAAGTAAATGTCTCTTGTATGTGTGTTTGAACAATGGCAAAAAATATGAAAATGCTCTAGTCACACAAGTGAAGAAGATGGGTAACCTCTAATCTTAATGTACTTGATTATAAATCATTTGGTTTCCTATTTTGATGATAAATGTTCATGCATTATTGCTTATTTATATTTATAAGTACATGACATTTTATGATACTTTATGCATACGAGTCACATTGTTTCATTCATATGTTTGCATAAAAATTTTAAAAGTTTTGGATAAATTAAATTTCATGTGATTTTAAATTGATTAGATTCAATGGTGAAATTCAATCTCTTAAGTGTCAAATTTTGAACAAAATCTTTAAATGAAATGCTTTGATTAAGGGGGCTTTTGATTTTAAAAAGATTTATCTTATTCTCCATTGTTATTATTTTACTCCAATAGTTGGTATTTTCTATCAATTGGTAGTCAATTTCCAACGATTGATATCAACCTTTTAAAAATTGGTGTTTTGAACTTTAATGTGATTTCAAACTTTGTTTTGAAACTATTTTTGATATAACAAAAAAAAGGAGAGATAAGTTTGAAAAATTCAATTTCAAAAAGAAAAAGGGGAGCTTTAACATTTTCTCAAAATATTCTCTTTTTCTAAAATTATTTTTTAAGGGGAAAAACTTCAAAAACAATTTTCCAAATGGTTTTGTTATATCAAAAAGGGGAGATTGTTGAAATACTTGATTTTTGACATAACTTAAATGAAAAATGTTTTTGAACTTAAATAAATTTGCAAAAATATTTCAAAAAGTCCATAAACTTGAAAAATATGTTTGAAAGGTTTTTAAAAAGGTTTTTGACTTGTTTAAATACTTTCAAAATAAACTAAAAAGTCAAAAATAGGTCATATGTACCGATACACTCCTTAGTGTATCGATACCAGTCAGTTGTACCGGTACCCATCTTACCCGTACCGATACACCTTTTTCGTTTCCCCAAAACTCAATTTTCCAGTAGCAAAATTAGGTATTGATACGGCTTCAATCGTACCGATACGCAGGGGGTGTACCGGTACACTTGTATCGTGTACCGATACCTAGTGCAATTTTGCCCAATGACTCTTTCTATTTTGAGGCAGATACCGATATTCGATGCCCGTGTACCGATACCCACTTGCCCAAACTGCATTTATTTCTAGAAATTAAGTTCTCGATGGCTCCAAACCACCCCCAACGACCATAAACGGCTAGTAGCTCATTCCACTCTTTAAAAGAAGACTTGGGACACTTGAAGATGGTTAGAGAACATATCCAAGCTTCATGATCAAGCAATTGCATGAAACTTAAATTTAATATTTTCTCAAAGTATTCTCTTTTTCTAAAATTATTTTTCTAAGGGGGAGAAACTTCAAAAACAATTTTTCAAGTGGTTTCGTTATATCAAAAATGAAGAGATTGTTGAGATATTTGATTTTGATATAACTTAAATGAAAAATGTTTTTGGACTTAAACAAATTTACAAAAATATTTCAAAAGTCCATAAACTTGGAAACTATGTTTTGAAAGGTTTTTGACTTGTTTAAATGCTTTCAAAATAACTCAAAAGTCAAAAACAGACCATGTGTATCGATACACTCCTTAGTGTATCGATACCTAGTTAGTTGTACCGGTACTTGTCTTACTCGTACCGATACACCCTTTTATTTCCCCAAAATTCAATTTTTCAGTAGCAATATTGGGTATCGATATGGCTTCAGTCATATCGATACACAGGGGGTGTACCGATACACTTGTATCATGTACCGATACTTAGTGTAATTTTGTCCAACGACTCTTTCTATTTTGAGGCAGGTACCGATACCCGAAGCCTGTGTACCGATACTGACTTGCCCAGACTGCATTTATTGTTGGAAATTAAGTCCTCAATGGCTCCAAATCACCCCCAACGGCTATAAACAGCCAGTAGCTCATTCCGCTCTTTAAAAGAAGACTTGGGACACATTAAAATAGTTAAAGAACATATCCAAGCTTCATGATCAAGAGAAGTACTCTTTAAGTCTTTATTCCTCTATTTCTCTTGTATATGGTGTATAGAGAGAGCTTAATTGTTATTATCTTTTGTACTGTTATGAGCTTAAACATTTGTGTAAACATCCACGAGGTATTTAGTTTTTCAAACAAATTTTGTAAAAGGGAAAGATTCTAGTTTAACCTAAGAAAAAATAGTGTGGGTCTATCTTAGCCATTGAAAAGGTAATATTGTAAAGGTTATTCTTTAGCCTATAAAAAGTAAGAATTCATTGTTAGTGAATTGGAAAATCCTTAGTTTGGATGTAGACCTTGGTTAGAAGGTCGAACCGCTCTAAAATCATCGTGCAATATTGTCTACTATTTTTCCGTTTTAGTTAATTCATTCGGGAAGCAAATTTAATCCTTCTAGAATAATCAGTTGTAGTGCATCGAGCCTATCAAGGAGTAAGACACTCATAGGATATCTCAAACTGAAAACAGACAAAAAGGACAATGGGTTATCCAAAACGCTTAAGTTAATAATATTGACGGCACTCATTGTCTTGAATCAAAGAAAAAATACACTATTTACAACTCGATCAAACCAAACCCAAGCATCTCGAAAATTCATCAAACTCTAAATGAAAACCTAAAGTTAAAAAAAGAAAGGCAGGAAGAAATAGAAGACTGAAAGAAAAATAATTAGAAACGTGGAAAAGAAGTAGATTTTGGAGAATAAGTAATTGTTTTCTTTGAGTGGGGGGTTTTTGAGGTTTGTGGGATTTGGTGTTTAAGAGAAAACTTGAAATGAGAACGGAATTAATAGATTAGGTTTGGAAAAAGAAAAGATGTGTTTGGGTTTGGGGTTTAACATTTTAATTTTTTAATTTTAAATTATATTCGACGTTTAATGTTAATAAAACTGATATGTCATAATAAAAATGATAAAATAATCCATGTCATCAAGGAATAACCAAAAAAGTTTAATTTCTAAAATTCAGTGAGTAAATTGAAAATTTTAAAACTTCAAGAAGTGTCGAAATAGATTTAAGAGTAAAGTTCAATAATGATTTATGTACTTTACCTTTTAAATAAACATTTTGTTATTATTATTTTATTTTACATCATAACAATGCTAGAGGGTTAACGGAAGAGTGATGAAAAAAAATTAATGTGTACTGTTCAACGAGTAAATTGATCGTTTTGAAATTTTAGTGACCAAACAAATAACAAACTTCAATGATGATTTGTGTATTTTTACTAAAACATAAATTAGATAATGAAAAGGTTTAACAACAAAATAAGTACTTAAATTATACTCTCTCTTTTTTTGCAAATAGGTGTTTAAAATATTTTTGGCTGACATATGTGCCTAACATTTCATTTTGATTGGGTGATGAATTTCTTTTAGCGTCATTATCTTAAAATAGTAACAAAATAAAATTTTAGAAAAACATTTTAAACACAAATAAAACATTAATCACATATTTTAACCAAAATAAAGTTAAGCACCTATCGCAAAAAGCATGTGTAATTTAAGCACTTATTTTATAATTAAACTTAATAAAAATGTAATGGAAGTCAGAGGCACGTGTGCCGAAAGCAAAGCAATAGCAGTTGTATCCGATTGTACTCTTAATTCTTAAACATCTCCTTTAGAAAAGTAAAAAAGAAAAATTAAATTATAAAAATTATCACTAACTTTGTTTTCTAACCTATTTTGGTCACTGAACTTTTAAGACGATCAATTTATTCACTAAATTTTATACATTGTCCTATTTTGGTCACTCAATATTATTTTATTAATATTTTGGTATGACTTGACATGATCAAATATAAAAACAATTTAAAATAAAAAATAAATTACTTTTATTAATATATTTAAAATAAAAAATAATTAAAATCTCTAAAAACACCTAAATTTCACCCCAAATCAGCTCTCATGAAATCACACTTGCTTCATGGTTGTGGCATGGATCCAGTCCTTCAATATCCAATCGTGGTTCATAATCCAAGCATTCAAGGTTGAGCTAACCCAACCATATTCACCTCTCTAAATCCAGAGCCTTACCTATCCTTCACTAACTCGCATACTAGTGGGCATCGCCATTTCAACCTGACTCATCACCTCTATTGTGGATTGTGTGATTGCAGAAAATTAGGGATGTAAATTCCCTAATATCAAGTTGCTATTAGTTAGCAATTATCTTCCTAATATCTTGTTAATAGCTGTAAATAAGGAATTAGATTCTTGTAATTTATTTGTAATTCCTTTTCCCTAGATTAGGCTCTCTTTGTAACCTATAAATAGGTGCTATTTTATCAATAATAATTAGGAAATAGAGAACTGTTTTCTCTACCTCAAAATCTCTGTTTTTCTACATGGTACCAGAGCAGAGAAACAAAGACTAACAAAAAGCTTCTTCTTTTGTACCCTTTTGCTCTTGTTTCTCAAAAGTTTTTTGGGTTTTTGTTTTGTGTTTCTGTTGCAAGAAAAAAGAAGAAGAGACGCAGCAAGGAGCTTAGTTTAACTGGACTTGAAGCTTAGCTTTTTTTGTTTTCACAAGGGGACTGAAGTCGTTTGATGGGGTTCAAGGAAATGAGTTTTGGATCGTGAAGTAAAGTTTAGTTTTTTTCCTGAAATGGGTGAATCAAGGATGGGTTCAGCGTTAAAGCAAACACTAAAGAATCTTTGTTGCAGTAATGGCTGGTCTTATGGTGTTTTTGGAGCTTTGATCACAGAAATTCCATGTTGTTAACAATGGAAGATGCCTACTATGAACAACAAATGGGTCCATTAGTTGACAATATGCTTCTAAAATTCCACATCCTGGGTGAAGGGATAATTGGCCAAGCCGCTTTCACAGGAAAACATCAATGGATTTTCTCTCAACCCCATGGTCAAGGTTCGGACTCCACTCAAAATGAAAATATATTTCAGGATGAATCTGAGTTACATGAGCAATTTTCATATGGGATCAAGACAATTGCAGTAGTCCCTGTAGGAAGACGGGGAGTGGTATAGTTTGGATCCACACAGAAGATTTTTGAGAGGTTGGAATTTTTGGCTGAAACGGAGAAGTTGTTTTACAACATGGTATCAGTCTGATTTCTCGATCCTATCAACTCTCAACATGGTTGATATTTCTACTTCCGCTAAAATCAGTTCTGAAACAGAACAAAATCCTATTCTTGATGACACATCAAATATCTCCACCACCCAAATTACTTCCATAAAAATTCCAGAAAAATCTGCATCGACCAGTGCTGCTATAACCCCAGAAGGTAGTCAATTTTTTGCGTCCATGGCTGGTACTACTGACTGTTTCGAGTGGATTGTGGATTCAGGGGCCTCAGATCATATGACTGGCAATGCCTCCCTTTTCCATACATTTCAGCCTTCATCAATCTCCTCTCAAATAAAGATTGCTGATGGCTCTTTCTCCTCCATATCAGGAAGTGGCTCTGTTAAAATATCTCCGAATTTAATACTCCAACATGTGTTATATGTTCCTAAATTAGCTTGTAATCTCATCTCAGTCAGTAAAATTTCTGCTGACCTAAAATGCACAGCTAATTTTTCACCTTTTGGTTGTAAATTACAGGCTTTGGACTCGGGGAAAGTGATTGGCAGTGCTAGGTTGTGTGGTGGCCTCTACATTCTTCAAGGGCAGCCTTCTCAAAGTGGACAAGCACACTCAAGCTCTATTTATCCTTTTCCTTGTTTTTCCAATATATCAGAATCCTCAAAAAATGTTCTTTTATGGCATTACAGATTAGGGCATCCTAGTTTTCAATATCTTGCCAAATTGCTACCACAATTGTTTATCGGTAAAAATCCTCAATCTTTTTCTTGTGAAATTTGTCCTCTTGCTAAGCATACAAAGAACTCTTATCCTCCCTCTAAATATAAAACCTCTAAACCTTTTTCCACCATACATAGTGACATTTGGGGCCCTTCCCAAGTTAAGAATATTGATGGTTCTAGATGGTTCATCATTTTTGTCGATGATCACACTAGGCTCACTTGGACATTTCTTATGAGAGAAAAGTCAGAAACTGAAAAAGTGTTTAAGAGATTTCATAGTCTAATAGAAACTCAATTTCAAAGCAAAATTCAGATCCTTCATACTGATAATGGTAGTGAATATTTTTCTAGAGCTTTGGGGGATTTTCTTCAAGAAAAGGGGATCGTTCATATAACTTCTTGTGTAGATTCTCCTCAACAAAATGGCATTGCCGAGAGGAAAAATAGACATCTGTTAGAAGTTGCTAGGTCTCTTATGTTCTCTACTAATGTGCCTAAATTTTATTGGGGGGAAGCCATCCTTACAGCAACCTTCCTCATCAATAGGATGCCTAGTAAACCTCTTAATTTTAAAACACCTAGAAATCTTTTTCTTCAATCCTTTCCTCATTTTCAGCCCCTCACTTCCTCTATCCCAGTAAAAGTTTTTGGATGCACTGTCTTTGTTCACATTTATCCTCATTCTCGGTCTAAGTTAGATCCTAGAGCCTTAAAATGCATCTTCTTAGGTTATTCTTCTACTAAGAAGGGCTACAAATGTTACTCTCCCATAACTAAAAGAACCTATACCTCAATGGATGTCACCTTCATTGAACAAAAGCCATATTATACCAAGCATGAAATTCAGGGGGAGCGCTTAAGTGAATTCCAAGCTTTTGACATTTTTCCTATCACTAAAATTCCCACTATTATTTCTTCTGAACATGAACCCATTGTTATTACTAAAACCAATGAACCTTCCATCATTCCTAACTCCATTGAAACTACTGTCTTGGAGCCTCCAAGTACACCTCGCACACCACAAAGAACCCAACCAGAGCAACTTGAGGCCAAATAGCTCAGTGTCTATAAAAGGAGAACAAAGCCCAATAAAGAGACCGACATACAACCTGGTAACTTCCAAGAGCTGGAACCTACTCCTACAGCCTCAGAGAATCCACAAGGTATGAAAAATTCTCAAAGTATTGCTCCGACTGTGGATACTGATGATTTGCCTATTGCACAGAGAAAAGGTGTAAGGAAGTGTACAACACATCCTATTCAGAAGTTTGTGGCATATGGAAACTTAAAGCCTGCCTTTAAAGCCTTCACTTCTAGTGTTGATAACACTTTCATTCCAAAAACAATAGAGGAAGCAATGAAAGACATAAGATGGAAGAAGGCTGTTGAAGAAGAGATAAGGGCACTAGAAGACAATAAAACCTGGAAAATCACTGATCTTCCACCAGGAAAAAGGCCAGTGGGTTGCAAGTGGATTTTTACTGTCAAGTATAGATCTGATGGGAGCATTGAACGTTATAAGGCAAGATTGGTGGCCAAGGGATTTACTCAGTCCTATGGGTAGACTACCAGGAGACATTTGCTCCAGTAGCAAAGCTGAATACAGTGAGAGTTCTTTTGTCTTTGGCAGTTAACAAGGACTGGAAATTACATCAACTTGACATCAAGAATGCCTTCTTGAATGGCAATCTTGAAGAAGATGTATATATGGAAATTCCACAGGGGTTGGGATATCATTCTGACAAACAGAAAGTTTGTAAACTTGAGAAGTCATTGTATGGATTGAAACAGTCTCCTAGGGCTTGGTTTGATCGATTTGCAAAGGCTATTGTGAAGAATGGGTACAAGCAAGGCCAAACCGACCACACTTTGTTCATCAAAGAGGGATCAGAAAAGAAGAAAGCAATCCTCATTGTGTATGTTGATGATATCATCATCACTGGTGATGACAATGAAGAAATTGGAAATTTAAAGAAATTGCTTGCAAGTGAATTTGAAACCAAGGATCTTGGTACTTTAAGATACTTCCTTGGCATGGAGGTTGCAAGATCAGAAGCTGGTCTAGTAATTAACCAGAGAAAATATATCCTAGACTTGTTATCTGAATCTGGGATGAAAGGCTGCAAACCAGCTGAGACTCCTATGGAGTTCAATCTCAAACTGAAGAAGGATGTTCTTGGAAGTCCAGTTAATAAGGGATTGTATCAAAGGCTAGTTGGGAAATTAATTTATCTTTCTCTTACTAGACCTGGTATATCTTTTCCTGTGAGCATTGTTAGTCAATATTTGAGTGACCCTCGAGAGGAGCATCTTGAAGCTGTCAACAGAATACTAAAATACCTAAAGATGACACCTGGCCATGGGCTAATTTTCAAGAAAACCAATGACAGATCAGTAAAAGTCTTCACTGATGCTAGCTGGGCTGGAGAACTGACAGATAGAAGATCCACCAGTGGGTACTGCACTTTTGTTTGGGGCAATTTGGTAACTTGGAGGAGCAAAAAGCAGTCTGTTGTGTCTCGGAGCAGTGCTGAAGCTGAGTATAGAGCTATTGCACTTGGAATGTGTGAGGGAATATAGTTACAAAGGTTACTTGTTGAATTGGGCTTCAGTGACTCTAAAGAGTTTGAACTATACAGTGATAGTCAATCTGCCATCAGTATAGTGAGAAATCCAGTCCATCATGATAGGACTAAACATGTGGAAATTGATAGACAGTTCATTTCAGAGAAAGTCAACAGTGGTCTGGTAAAACTAAACTTTGTTTCTTCTAAAGATCAACTTGCAGACATTCTCACCAAGGCACTTCCTAGAGTAACCTTTGATGAGTTTACATGCAAGCTGGGATTATATAATATATACTCTCCAGCTTGAGGGGAAGTGTGGATTGTGTGATTGCAGAAAATTAGGGATGTAAATTCCCTAATATCAAGTTGCTATTAGTTAGCAATTATCTTCCTAATGTCTTGTTAATAGCTGTAAATAAGGAATTAGATTCTTGTAATTTATTTGTAATTCCTTTTCCCTAGATTAGGCTCTCTTTGTAACCTATAAATAGGTGTTATTTTATCAATAATAATTAGGAAATAGAGAACTGTTTTCTCTACCTTAAAATCTCTGTTTTTCTACATCTATCCCCAATACTAAACTACCCATTGCAAAACATGTACATCCCTATCTCCAAACCATTATCACCAAATACTCATTGCCCTCAATTTTAAACCATATCAGATTATTTTCAGCTTTCTTGAACGATAATCATAGCAGCCAAAGAAGAGTAAATCGATAGGCAAAAGAAGAAAGATGGCTTACCCGTTTCGGCCACCTCAAGCTCCAAAAACTGAAATGTTGACAGACGAATCCCAATGGTGAGGACGAAGCTCAGAAAAGGAGAGATAACATAGCTTGGTTAGGACTTCATCCGACGGTGAATAGTGGAGTTTCGGTGTGAGAAAGATTCGAAGTGGGAATCCATTTTCGTGGATCTCGAGTGGGTTTCGGGTAATTCTAATCGGAGGAAGAGAAGGGTTTCGGTGTGGCGGCGTTGGTTTGTCGGAAGATGTTGTGAACACTTCAAATGCTATTGTAAACACTTCAAATGGGCTTGGTCTGGCATCGAAATCAGTATAGCAAGAACCGAGAAAAGGATTACGCTTAAGGAAGCCTTCTACCAAGTTTGCTGATTTTGTGATAGGCGCCACATCAGCAAAGAAGTAACGATTTTGAGAGAGAATATAGTGAGGAGAAATAGGATTGAGAAGTTATCGAGTTATGTGGATGTTTCAGTTATTCTCATCTCCTTCTCTTGTAATTCTCATCTTTTTTATAATTTCTTTAGTGGTTTCAATAATAATCAAGAATCGTCTTCCTCTTCAATTTATCCGAATTCATTCTAATTTACAGTTTGCAACATTGGTGCTTTCATTGACCATTGGCAAAGATGGTTGATGGTACTCGACTCAAAACTCTCAACGATAACGTGAAGGCGATGCAGGATTCTCATTCTCAACTTCGACGGGATATGGAGAACGTTTCTTCTTCTTTGGACGATCAGAAAGTATTGCTACAAGAGATGCTTGGGCATTTATCGGGTCTTGCGGCTCACAAAGAGGTTGTTGTTGATCAAAGAGATTTCTAGTGCTTCTGTAAGTTTGCAGGATGGATCTAGTATTCTCAAGCATCACAAACCAGCCCCGGTACAACTAGCTCGTTTCTCTGGTCTTAATCCTGAGCATTGGGTGGCGCAAGCGAACATATATTTTGATTTCTATGGTATTAAAGAAACTGATCGCTTGATGATTTCATCTTTTTATCTTGATGATTCCGCGGCAGATTGGTATGATTGGATGTCTCGTAACCATCAACTTGTTGGGTGGACTTCTTTTACTGAAGCACTCATTAAACGTTTCTGTGTTCGAGAGTTGGAAGAACCTGAGGGACTTTTGGCGAAACTTCACCAAATATCAACAGTCAGTGAATATCGAGGTCGTTCCGAAGCAATTTCCAATCAAACCATGTATTTACCATCATTTTTCTTGGTTCATTGTTTTGTCTCAGGACTTCGAGCTGATATTAAACATGTTGTCCTTATACACAAGCCTACGACATTGGAGGATGCTATGAATTTAGCACATTTACATGAACAGCGGATCGCATTAGAAAAGGGATCAGTTCAGCCTTCTTTGGGTAATTCCAAACCTCTATTACCTACACCCAAAATGGCAGCGAGTGACTATGTTCTTCATCCCCAACCGTTTCGTAGCTTACCCTCTAACTCTTCCAACCAAAAGGATTTCGTCGTTTGACACATGCTGAAACAGCTCAGAAACGTGCCCAAGGGTTGTGCTATCGTTGCGATGAGAAATATACATGGGATTATAAATGTGAGAATGGTCTGCAATTGCTTCTATTTGATGATGAACCTGATCCGCCTCCTCCTCCTAATGACTCCTCTATCGGTTCTTCTCAGAGTGATGCTCGTGTGGCTGAAACCTTGCAAATGAAGGAAGTGCATACCCATTCGACCATTTCTTACAATGTCTTAGCTGGGGGTTGCTCTATTTCTACACTTCGCTTCACTGGTTATGTCCAAGGTAAACCGGTTCAAGTTTTGTTGGATGGTGGCAACACTCACAATTTCGTTCAAACTCGGATGGCTCAATTTTTGAATCACAATATCGAGACAGCTCCTCCTTTTTCTGTTTTGGTAGGGAGTGGGGGAAAATTACTTTGTGTCGGTATTGGCAAACAAGTGTCGTTGGTGATTCAAGATCATAAGATTATGGTTGATTTTTATGTGTTGCCTTTACAAGGATGGGATATGGTACTAGGCATTTCTTGGTTGGCTACAATAGGACCGGTTATAACCAATTATGCTACATCTCAATTTGAATTCACACTTAATGGTCAACGAGTTCTATGGCAGGGTGATATTACTTCTGTTATTGACCCGATTCATTTTAATATTTTCTGTCGCGCGAACGCATGCTATTAGTGAGTTTTATCGGCTGGAATTGGCTTCCCAAGAGACTAATTCTCCTCATCCATGTCAACTTGAGATGACAATGTTATTAGATGAATTCGCTGATGTTTTCCAGCAGCCCCGTGGATTACCTCCACCCCGTACTCAAGACCATGGCATCTCTTTAATGCCTAATGGCGTGTCGGTAAATGTGAGACCCTATCACTACCCGCATTTTCAAAAACAAGAGATTGAAATATTAGTTTCCGATATGCTTCAACAAGGAATCATTCGTCCTAGTGGCAGCCCATTTTCTTCCCCGGTGTTATTGGTTCGAAAGAAATATGGTACTTGGCGATTTTGTGTTGACTATCGCGCTCTTAATGCTATTACAGTACGCGATCGGTTTCCTATACCTTCCATTGATGAATTATTTGATGAATTACATGGTGCTCAATTCTTTTCTAAACTTGATCTTTTGGCGGGCTATCATCAAATTCGTATTAAAGCCGGAGATGAGGAGAAAACGACATTTCGCACACATGATGGGCTTTATGAATTTTTGGTTATGCCTTTCGGTTTAACTAATGCTCTATCGACATTTCAATGACTTATGAATGATGTATTCTGTCCCTATCTCCGCAAGTTTGTTCTTGTGTTTTTTGACGACATTCTTGTTTATAGTGCTACGTGGGAGGAACATTTGCAGCATGTCTGTTTGGTTCTACAATTGCTTCGTACGCACCAATTAGTCGCCAAGCTTTCTAAATGTGTATTTGGGCAATCTATGGTTGGCTACCTTGGCCATATCATTCTTAAGGATGGTGTTGTTGTTGATCCAGAAAAGATTGTTACGATCCAACAATGGCTAGTTCCAAAAAATGTTAGAGATGTGCGATGGTTTATTGGGTTAGCGGGTTATTATCGATGATTTATTCATCATTATGCATCCGTTGCTGGTCCATTGACTGATTTACTTAAAAAATATGCATTCTTTTGGTCACCGGCAGCAACGAAAGCATTTAAGGAACTTAAACGCTTGTTGAGTTCTACCCCCGTTTTATGATTACCAGATTTTACCAAGCCTTTTACTATTGAAACGGATGCCTTGGGGATTGGCATTGGAGCGATTCTATCTCAAGATAACCATCCCCTTGCTTTCTTCAGTAAGAAATTATGTCCTTGTATGCAAAATGCTTCTACATATTAAAGGGAGATGTTTGTTGTTACTCAAGCAATTGCTAAATGGCGTCAATATTTGTTGGGGCGAAAATTTCTAGTCATTACGGATCAACAATCACTGAAGAACCTCAAGGATCAAGTTATTCAAACTCCCGAACAGCAAAAGTGGCTTAGCAAGCTTGTTGGATATGATTTTGATATCATGTATCGTACGGGTAAGCATAATATTGCTGCGGATGCTTTGTCTCAAGTTCCTTCATCTCAATTATTTGCTTGTTCTCGACGTGAGTTAGCCTTAGTTGATGAAATTCGATCGGCTAACATGAATCATCCCGAGTTACTTGAACTTCAATCTCGTTGTGCAGCTGATCCTTCTAGTCTTCCTGATCATTATTTCAAGGATGGTTTGATGTTCTTTCGGGGTAGGCTTGTGATACCCTTTGATTCACCATTACGACAACAACTCCTTGCTGAGTACCATACTTCTCTGGTAGGGGGGCATGCAGGAGTCACACGTACTTACCATCGAATTTCTTCAAATTTCTATTGGAAGCATATGCGCCAGGATGTTAAAACCTTTGTTGCAGCTTTTCAAGTTTGTCAGCAAATGAAATCATCATTTTTGCCACTAGGGGGATTACTTCAACCGTTACCAATACGCCAATTGGTCTTTGAAGGGATTTCAATGGACTTTATTATAGGTCTGCCCGCTTCTCATGGCAAGACAGTGATTCTAGTTGTGGTTGATCGACTGTCTAAGTACGATCATTTCATCGGTTTGTCGTCTAATTTTACTAGCATCACAATCGCAGAAGTTTTTGTCACTGACATCGTTCGCCTTCATGGTGTGCCAGCTGAGATTATTACAGATCGGGATGCTCGTTTCATGTCTGAATTTTGGAAGGAGTTACATCGATTGCAAGGTACTACCTTAACTTTTAGCACATCCTATCATTTGCAAACTGACGGACATTCGGAAGCTCTTAACAAATGTCTTGAGATGTATTTACGATGTTATGTTGCGGATTATCCGAAGAAGTGGCTACAATTTTTACCGTGGGCGGAGTATTGGTACAATACTTCTTATCAATCATCTGCTCAAATGACTCCTTTTGAAGTGCTTTATGGACGACCACTCCCATCCATTAGTCGTTACATTCATGATTCTGCAGGTAACCCCATGGTTTATACTTATATGCTTCAACGTGATGAGGTACTTGCCTTGCTCAAGACAAATTTATCCAAGGCTCAAAGTCGCATGAAACTACTTGCGGATAAACATCGTCGTGAAGTTAATTTCAGTTTGGGGACTAGGTATATGTTAAACTCCAGCCTTATCGCCAGGGTTCTCTACGCTTGCAGCAACACCACAAGTTAGGTCGTCGATACTTTGGTCCATATCAAGTTTTGCAGTGCGTTGGAAATGTCGCCTATAAGTTGGATCTTCCAGACACAGCTCAGATACACCCTGTCTTCCATGTTTCATTGCTTCGCAAATGTATTGGCACTCCAGATCACCAAGTTACACCATTACATTTGGTTGACTCCACTTCAACTTTGATATTGCAGCCAAGAGCAGTGTTAGATACACGTAAACTTTCTCGTTCGGGCCAGGTGGTTGAGCAATGCCTTATTGATTGGGATGGTCTGCCTCCTACTTCAGCAACATGGGAAGATGTTAGTCATATATCGCAACAGTTTCCAGATTTCAACCTTGCGGACAAGATTCGAGTTAATGGGGGAAGTATTGTTGTGAACACTTCAAATGCTGTTGTAAACACTTCAAATGGGCTTGGTCTTGCATCAAAATCAGTACAACAAGAATCGAGAAAAGGATTACGCTCAAGGAAGCCTTCTACCAAGTTTGCTGATTTTGTGATAGGCGCCACATCAGCAAAGAAGTAACGATTTTGAGAGAGAATATAGAGAGAAGAAATAGGATTGAGAAATTATCAAGTTATGTGGATGTTTCAGTTATTCTCATCTCCTTCTCTTGTACTTCTCATCTTTTCTATAATTTCTTTATGGTTTCAATAATAATCAAGAATCATCTTCCTCTTCAATTTATCCGAAGTCATTCTAATTTACAGTTTGCAACAGAAGAGTCGCCGAAGCAACGATGACGGTGGTGGTTTATAACCGGCCGCTTGGGTTCTTAGTTTGAGTTTTTGAGAGCTATGTTTATAATTAATTTTTTTATATTTATATTTGTAATTAAATATAAATAAAAGTAATTTATTTTTATTTTAAATTATTTTTTATATTTAATGATAATAAAATATGCTAAATTATATTAAAATATTAATAAAATAATATTGAATAACTAAAATAGGTGAATATATAAAGTTTAATAAGTAAATTGATCGTTTTAAACGTTTAGTAACCAAATCAGTGATGATTTTTGTACTTTACCGAAAAAAAAAACACTAGAACAAAGAGACACACTGCGACGATCGCCTTCTTTCTGCGGACTGATACTATATCCACGAAAGCCCCCTCCCACCCCTTCATTTATCTATTTATCATAAAATACCCAAACCCCAAAGCGCTGGTTCCCGTAATCTGCCCCATCATGGACGTTGATCCTCGTATATACGAACAAATTGTGAGTTTTTAATCTTTTCTACCCATTCTGTTTTCAGTCCTGAAATTTGGCTTCTTTTCGCCAAATGGTAATATAGTTTTATGATTTCATTAATTGCATTGTTGCAGAAGAAAATTTATTTATTTTCTAGAATAATCCCAAGCCTGATATATTTTCTTTTTTATTGAATTATTAGAAATTAGGGTATTGTGCAATCATGCTGTTTAATCAGTTTGTTATTGTTTACTGGGTTTATTATAAACATGGATTTTTGTTAACTTTGAAGGTTCGTTAGGGTTTAATTTTTTTTCAACTCTATTGGGGTCGAAACTAATTCCAAGAACAATTTTGTATTAATGGGTTCTGAATTAATTGTGGGTTATATTACATATGCATTAGCTTGGTTTTGTAATAGAATCAATATGTAAGGCTCTGGGTGTTATCCTGTTATGGTTGACCGATAAATGGGTTAGCAAGTAAAACCTTTATTCTATGGATGGACCCTTCGTTTGGACGGTTAGTAGTGCTCCTCCACAAGTTCAAGTGTTGAATATGCAGCTGGGAAGATAGTTTTGGTATAATTTTATGCCTTGGTTGCAGATTGTTTCGGGGTTGTTTGGTGTAGTGTGCATCTAAGTCTTGACCCTTGTTTCATGATTTTGGGAGCGATATGGAGTTGTTTCAGCTGTTTCCTATAGCAGTAATTTATATAGTTGATGTAAGTTTACGCTTTCCTGTCCTAGCCTATACTTTATAGTGTCTCAACTTAAAATGGCATTCTTCATCTTCAGTCATTTTTTGATGAATCGTCCAATTTGGTTTTTAAGATTTTTCAATCTACTGCATAGTACATATTCTTATGGACTCCTTTTCCATATCCTTTTTGATAATGACACACCAGAATGGCATTATCGATTAATCTATGTTGTACTTATTCCCCTCCAGTTGACTTAGCTTCTTATATTTGGGCTTCCATTTCCATATGTATTTTACAGGCAGTCAATGATAATGACATCCACAACATTGTTATGTCTTATCTTGTGCACAATTGCTTTAAAGAAACCGTGGAATCTTTTATTTCTTGTACTGGGATGAAGCAGCCTTCTGATCATCTTGAGGACATGGAAACACGAAAAAGTCGGTGAAGTTATTTTCACTTGATTAATTTTATGCATAATATAGATAACCTAGAATTACTATTCTGCTGCGCATTTCTGCAACTATGCCATTTGTTAATTTTCAAAGATGTAAGTTTTTCTAATAACGGGGTCTATCTTCTGCATTAAAGTTTCGAAAGTGAACAAGCATGCTATGTTACTCAAACTCAGGTGTGTTGGATATGGCTATGTTTCCAACACAGGTATATTCATATTTTCATGCCCATGTTTGTATATGTGCCGGACAGTGGACATGTTTGTCAGATAATGGTACCTCAAGAAATTTGACGAGTTGGAGCAACATTGCTAGCATGCATGTGGGAATGTGTCTAGAAACGCTAAAGAGCTTTGAAGTATTTGACAGTGTAGCTGAAATATGGCTAACAGTTGGTTCAGTAGCCCAGCTTACTAAATTTCTGCAAAAACCAAGAGCTTACTTCTGCATGCTTGTTGCCGATAATTTTTCTTGAAATATTTTCATGAAATTACAAAAAGAGCAAACATCAATGTTTCCAACAGAGTATTGTACTTAACAGTGATCTTATTACCATGAATTGTATCTTCTCTGTAGTAGTTTGCTGTCACTTCTCTTTTAATCTCAAAATGATGATAATTTTGTTGTGATTTTGTGCAGGAATTTATCAATTTGCTTTAGAGGGTAATGCACTTAAGGCAATTGAATTAACTGAACAGCTGGCAACTAACTTACTAGAGAAAAATAAGGACCTGCATTTTGATCTTCTAAGCCTTCATTTCGTTGAGCTTGTATGCTCTAGGAAATGGTGAGATGAGAATCGGATATCCCTTTTTGGCCAAAAGAAAACAAAAAAGGATGTGTCTTGAATTATAAATAGCAGATATTCTATAGTTGAAAATATTCACTTCTATTGCAGCACAGAAGCTCTGGAATTTGCACAAATGAAATTGACCCCTTTCGGGAAGGAGCAAAAATATGTTGAAAAGCTTGAAGTATGTAAATTTAGCAAATTTTCACACCTCTTATCTATGTGTCAGCTATTGAAAGATATGCTGTTACTGCAGGATTTTATGGCTTTGCTTGCATATGAGGAACCAGAGAAATCTCCGATGTTTCACCTGCTTAGCTTGGAGTACCGGCAGCATGTTGCAGATAGTTTAAACCGAGCAATTCTTGGTATGTTTAGTTCTTACAAATACTTCTTGCAACAGATTATCTTTTAGGATGTCGTATAGATTCTTCTTATCGCTATCTTCTGTGTTTAATGTCACTATCTGATTATTCATTATGCGTCATGTATAATGTCAGCTCATGCAAACCATCCAACCTACACGGCAGTGGAAAGGCTGATACAACAAACAACAGTAGTTAGACAATGCTTAAATCAAGAGCGTGGAAAGGTAATCCATAGAGGTTTCTTTCATGAGTACCTGGTCCGAATGTGACATTGAACTCGGTTCTGGTTTTTTAGGATGGGCCTCATCCGTTTTCTTTGAAGGACTTCCTGAAAAGCTGAAGAGCGGGGAATTTGAAGAATTTCTGCAGAAAACCGTTAAAGGGTGCTTATATCTCTGTTGCCGAATGTGGTTTTGCTATAAGGTCGTCATCGTGGTAGACAGTGTAGTCGTTGCTGCGTCTCTGTAAAGGTTTTGACAATGGCCCTTTGGGTGCATCTAAATGTTCATGCAGTTTCTGAAGTTTGCCTCTTTTCATGAAAGGTCTTTTAAAGCTCTGATTTTGCAATGGGGCCTTTTAAAGTTAAAAGTTTTTGAACTTTTTTTGTTTTGATTTTTAGTTCTATTTGTATCTGATTGTTAATATTACATGACTATCAAATCTTTTTAGGCTAGATTTACATTTTTCTATAATGAAAAAATATATATATATTATGGTAATTTTTTGGGTGAATTTGTGCATTCATTCCCGAGCAGCAGAAAACTGCAACCAATACACTATAGTCAATATATGTTTAATTTTGGCTAATGGGGTTATTTTCGCTCCGGTTTCGACTCAAATTAGCAATGTTGTCTATCGCGCGAAAACGCGTTCAATTAGGTATTTTTGTTCGTACATTATATCAAATTAGCCTTTTGAGCAACGTTAATCGTTCCCGTACTGACGTGGCAGTTAATTGTGTTGACGCGATGATCCATGATGCCGATGTTACAGTGGATGTGTGATGATGATGTGGTAGAGGGGTGAATTGATTATTTAAACCAAATTTGAGGGCATAATTAAATTTTCTGTCGAGTTCAGAAGATAATTCATTTTAATTGAAAGTTCGATAACTTACTTAATCTTTAAGCTAAAAAATAATAAATTACTAAAAATTTAAAAATATTTAAATACTAATAAAATATTTAAAAAAACTATAATAAATTTAAAAAATTAAATAAAAATATGAAAATTTATAAATATAAAAATTCAAAATTTTAAAATATTTATAAACCATTAGAAAAGTTTTCAATTGTTTCTGGTTATATTTTGTCCCTAGTCCCCAACTTAGACATGAAGAATGTTTGAGTTTCCGGGACAAATTGCCTATTATCCCCCCTTAATCCTTTTTTCGTAAGCTGAATATTACTCTCTATACTCTTCATGAGCGGTTCCTTTTGACTATCCCCTTGAATTGGGGGAAATGAAAAAGGAAAAGCAATGTAAAATTACAGGTAGATGTACGCTATTCGGCTCCTGTGTCCTCTGCAATGAAAAAGGAAAAGCAATGTAAAATTACTCTCTATACTCTGGCTTAAGTTCATAAGTTCCTTGGTTGGAGCCTCTCTTATTGTACACGCAAAGCTCATTCAGTATCTCCTTCAGGAATTGCTGCAAATAGAGTAAAGCAGAAACTTTCAAACATACAAAATACCTGCTAATAAATGACATTCAGACATTAATGTAAAAGGTAAAAACAACTACTACAGAATATCAACCACCAAAAAGAGTAGTAGTCTACGACTTCTTGGAAACAAGTCCTTTTCTTTTTAAAAGCAATTTGCAATTTCTAAGATATTGGTACAATCAAATAATGCAACATAAACTCAAATCACCATTATAGACGATAAGATATATTCAGTTTGAAGAGGAAGAGAAGAAACATAGCTAAAAACAATAGGAGGGAAGGTGAGAACTGAGAAGCTTACAGCAGGCTGATCAGTCTCTTGGACAAGTTGTTTCAAAGCCCAATTTGGTTGTCTTTCAAACAGCTTGAACATTATATCTTCCAATTCCCCGCGATCCCTTCTGGTTCTTTTCACTTCCGGTTGTTTAACAGGCGTTGTTTTCTTCTTATCCTGCACAGGGATGATTGAAAATAACAAGTGTTAATGTATCCGACCATTCCAGGCATTGGCCTCATGTGCACTCCACGGTCATTATCAATAACCTTTATAACACATCAAGACACATAAGTAACAGATTTGGCACCATAATAAGTTGAAATAAAAATGCCTTAGCCAAGCAATGCATACTCAATGACCTACCTGTATTTGTCTATTCTTGACCATGGACTTATTAGCCCTTTCACGACACAGCTTCCCATACTCCGCAAGGTTTCATGTCAAATTTATGCTCGATTTTTCCCTCCATTGCAAGCCTACCTATAATGAAAATAACCCACAAAGATAGCTTAAGTAGAATCACAGATGCAATTCTCGACCTCCCTCCAAGAGAGAGAGAATGAAAATGTACAAGCTCCTACCATGCCAAAGTTACAGATTGTTTGTTTTCCAACAAATATATGCAGTAACCTTCTGCACATAGCCCCTGAGTATGTTTCCCCACCCTTGATTGTGTCGGTGAAAGGTGATAGACTAGCATCAGACATTTTAGAAGAGTTTTACTCCTTGAATAAACTCCAACTTAAACTAATCAAATTTTCTTCAGAATACAAATTCAATCTCCAAATTAAGAACAACTCCAAAAACATTCTAAATACATATTTAGTATTAGCAAGAGTGATGAACTTAATAGCACTAAACATTTTAGAAAGAGTTGCACTCCATGAAAAACCTCCAACTTAAACTGATCAACTGTTCTTCACATTCAACATGCTCATTAAAGAACAACTCCAAAATAAATACTAAATAAGCATTTAAGGTAAACATAATCCCCCCATATTATCTCTTTACCAATAATAGATCCCCCATACTAAACTTTGTGGACAGGATACCAATTCTTAATATGCACATTGCACATTATACTGATGAAACCCTCCTTGCCATTCAACAGCAAGTGCGCCATGTAACTACGAAAATATTAACTAAATCATGGGAGTAAGAGAGACTAGTGTAGTTTTTATAAGAAAACTGCAACTTGGGTTAAACCGTCTCTTCGAGTAACCGAACAAAGTGACAATGCAAAAGGATTGAATCATATAACACACACAAAAGTTAATATTTGTGAAGCAAGAAAAACAAAAAGGCCATAACTCATACCCTGAGTTGTTTCAGAAAAGACACACATAGGAACAAAGTCTTTAAACATATTCAAGTCGTAACTTTTCGGTATATTTCCAAACTCAGATCCAGCCATCTCCATAGTAAACTGATCATCAATTCATAAAGTCGTAAGAAACAAGAGAAATCCAAAACCCAAGCAAAGCATGCCAATTGCAATATCAAATCTTTTACTACAATTAATGGCCCAATTCATGATTATTCCAAAATGGGTGCACCTAAAACTGGTAATTAAGTGTTAAAGTTGCAAAATTATGGCAAAAAAAAAGCTGATCATCTTCAAGTGTTTAGGGTTAAGAGTACCTGCATAGAAGAAGGGTCGTCGGGCTTGCGAGGGTCGAGAGAGAGGACGACCTTGGCAACGGGCTGAGGATCGGAAGAAGAAGCGGTGCGAGCCTTGCATGATTTGGCCACCACGACGGGGCACTTCATTAACCAAACTGATCTATCGGCTTTTCCGGTCTCCACAAAGCCGGCATTACTGAGATGGTCGTCCATCTTGTTCAGCCTCTGTAAACTGCTATTTCAGGTTTACTTGTGAGGGCAATGTCTTGGGGTCACTTTCGCGATTGCTTCTGCTTTCCCTTTCCACGAAACTGACAGAGTTTTATTGACTGTTGTTTCACGGTGTTTAGTGGGATGAATCGGATTCGGATCCCTAACTCACAGCTGACCGATCCGGAGGGAAAGAATTTAGGGGGGAAATTAAATGAATATACATATTTTTGAAATTATCTAGAAAAATAACCTTCAACTAAGATTATGTAGAAAAATTCTCTTTTCAGCCCACCCAACAACAAGAGAATATTCATTTAATTTTACTGAATTTAGAAAAGTGGCTCGGCTTTGTCATAAAAACTAAGGGTGCGTTTGGTTCACGGAATATATAATTACCTTTGGGAATGAGATTCCCAGAATGAGATTCCCGGAATGTAACATTGCCTTGAGAATTTTACATTATCTTGTTCGGTTTATTTGATAGGAATGTAAGATTATTGTGTTTGGTTGAAGAAATATAAGATTACTTAGAAGTAAAATTTACCAAATTATCTACGTGTTATATTTTATTTCTAACATGTTAAACTTTCAATATTAAGTTAAAAATGTCTACATAAAAGTCATAGAACTACTTTTGTTATACTATCTAAAATTTGCAAAAATTATATATTTATCGTATCAATAATATAACTATTAGATTAAAAAAAATTAAAAATATTTTTTATATTTTCATATCTTTGTCACTCTCTATTAACATAATTTTGTGATTTTTCAAATGTTAAACGTTTAACATTTCATTTTTAAATTTTTTATTTTTTATGATAGATTGTCAAATAAATTAAAGTAAATAATAAAATAAATTTAAAAGTTGTAAAACAGTAATAAAAAATTTAGATCATAAATTTAACATACTAAAATGTTTTATAACATGATAAACATCTTAGAAATCAAAGAATAAAATTAAAAACATCAGGTACTAACTTATTAATTCTCAAGCAAATATGCAATCCATCATATAACCTATAATCATCATAAATATAATATTAATAAAAATATATTAAATACTAGAACAATATTTAAATAAGTGTAACGCTATTTAAATATTAAATTACTATTGTGTAAAAATATTTAATTAATTTATACCACAAATAATTAATCATCTAACTAAAAATTCAAATAAAAGATCTATATGAACAAAATTTATTAATTTGAGGACAATATAGTCCAAATGGGTGGGAATTGACAAATACCTAAGAAATTGGTGGGAATGATATTCCCACCATTTAGGGGGAAAAGTGACACTATTTGGAAAAGATTATTACCCCATAGAGGGAATGCTCTCAAACCAAACATGGGAATGTTATTCCGGAAAAGATTATTACCAAAAGTAATAATCTTTTCCATGAACCAAACGCCCCCTAAGGGTAATTTGATATATATATATATAAAATTAAGGGTAAACTACTGCGGAGGTTATTCAATTATAGGTAAGGTTACATTTGATTTATCTAATTATTAAAAGGTTATATTTAGGTCACTTATTTATTAAAAATTATATTTGGGTCACTCAATTATGGGTAATGTTACATTTGGGTCATCTAATTATTAAAAGTTACACTTAGGTTACTCAATTATTGGTAAAGTTACATTTAGGTCACCCTTCATATTTAAAAATATATGCATTAGATTAATTAATGATTTGAAATGAAATACTCTAGTGTTAACAAGGGTATATAAGTGATTTGGAAGAAAAAATGACTAAATTGATATATATATATATATATATATATTTTAAATATGAAGGGTGGCTCCAATTTTAACCTTATCATAATTGAGTGACCCAAATGTAACTTTTAATAATTAGGTGACCAAATGTAACTTTAACCATAATTAAATGACCTAAATGTAACTTTTAATAATTTGATGACCTAAATTTAGTCTTACACATAATTGAGTAACCTCCGTTGTAGTTGTAGTTTACCCAAAAGCTAATAATTATTAAAGGGTAGAGTGAGCAAAACTATCTCCAAAAACTGAATTTTTCAATTCAGCTCGACGCAAAAAAATTGATTTTTCATAACTTGATTCAACTCGAAAATTTTAAAATAAAGTTTGCGTTATAAAATAAAAATTTAAATAACTCAAACAACAATAAAAATAGTGGATCAATTTTCAAGCTCGAGTCGAGTCCTTTCATTCTGCCTGATATATATACATATATATATATATATATATATATATATATATATATATATATATATATTCATATATAGATATATATTCATATTTTCTCATATGTAATGCGATATGAGAAAAAAATAAAAAAATATATGTGTATTGTATATAGTTATAGAAATACGTTTAAATTAGAACAAATTAGTATCATAACATTATAAATATTTATAATTAAATTTAAACAAAAATTCGAACAACTAGACTTGACTCAACATAAATTTATTAAATTAAACTCGACTTGAAAAAAATTAAAATAAAATTTGAATTATAAAATATGACTCATCAGCTTGACTATTTAAATTTTTTTTGACCCGACTCTAAATGATCACCCCTAATAATGGGCCTAATTAATGCTCACATAAAATTTAGGTGAAGCTGAAGCCTCTACGGATCTCATGAGCTACTTAGGTTTTGGTTCATTTGGGATCTCAATTCATCGTGTACTATTCTTTTTGTTCTTTCTAAAATTTTAGGTAAAATATTAAAATAGTCTCACGATAATATTAGGTTTGTTTGTTGAGTCATCTTACTTATAAAACTAATGAATCGATTAATTCCTGTTAAAAATTAACGGTTGATAATATGCTTGTTAATAAATTGACATAATAAAAATTTGAGTAAACTACATAATGGTCTCTAACTATGACCCAATTTTTTATTAAATTATCTTATTATTAAAAGTTACAAACTGATCATTTAACTTAAAAAAATAACGAATTAGTTTGATGCCATTAAAAATTTAACGGTTGTTAACAAAAATTATCATAATAACACATTTAGTCTTCAACTTTTACACTTTATTTTAACTTGGCTCTAATTCTAAAAACATAACCTTTAACATTTTAAAATTCTATCAATTTAGACCCTTTGCTTCTCCCCACTCAAAGCTCCATTAACCCCACCATAACCGGGCGCTAGAAAACCCAAACCTCACCAGAAAAGATAATCAACTTAGTTTGTTGCTTGCAATTGTAAATCTGGAGTAAAACTTTAAGAGTCGTTTACTTGAGCATTAACTAAAAAAATAAAGAAGCCGACTGAAACTGTAGAAAAAGATATTCACCGTGGTTTCTTGCTTACAATTGCCACTGGAAATTACAATCCCAATACCTAAACTTTGAATCCACAAATTATATACATTTCAGTTGGATAAATTCAAACCATCATATTAACGGAAGTCTTTTTTTGAAAAAATATTAACAGAAGTCTTTGTCTCAAAACAATGACTGAAATTGAACCATATTTCACTAGAATCTAATAAACCAAAGATCGTCTTTTCGATTTCCAAGTTGCAGCCATGAATCCTCGAGCTTCATCAACTCTCTGTGCTACCTAATTATAGACCCAAACTCATATTTTAAAGCCAACAAAAAAAAAAGTAAATCCAAGACCTATAATTTATATTGCAAATGAATGCGGTTCTAAAATTAAACATGCCTGAATATTAAACTAAAAAATACCAAGGAATTACATGTCTCCTTATTCACTATGTCTGACGAAATCGAGATTCCATTGGAAGACCCTTTGCATGGAAGCATATCCACCAATGGCGAATGCTCTAAGGAGATTCAAAGTACCAACATATCCTCCAGCTTCCTCGCCTCCCTACCGAACACGATTGGCGGGAACCGCATGATCGTTTTCAGTACCGAATCAAGCTCCCCCTAGAAAAATCTCGGCACTTAAATAGATCTTGGGAGTGAAAATGAATTAAAGGATTAAAAGAGAGAAGAAATAGAAAAAATAAGTTTGACTATATTGATAGAATATTAAAATTATGTGAGTTAATTTTAAAAAATTAGGGTCAAATTAAAATAAGTGTAATACTTGAGGGATAACTATGTAATTATACTAATTTATGTTAATCGTCACATCATCAGACGTTAAATTTTTTACAGCAACAGACCAATTTGTTAATTTTTTTAAGTTGAGAAACCAGTTTATAACTTTTAATAGTCGGGGGACTCAACAAAAATTTAGGTCATAATCGAAGAATCATTTATGTAGTTTACCCTAAAAATTTAGCCTCTTCTAATACATGGGAACGGTGTAGTGGTGGAGGATGATGGCAAAGAGGATAATGGTGAAAATGGATTAAAAGAGGGATTAAATTGGTGTAATTTAAAATTTCGAGGGTTAAAATTTTTGGAACAATAACTAAATTGTAACAATGTGAAAAGTCGAGGCCTAAATTTTTAGTGTGTCAGTTTTATTTACTGTCACATTATTTTTCGTTACATTTTTTAACAAAAAAGATTAATTTATTATTTTTTTTAAATTAGATGACCATTTTGTAATTTTCATAGTAATAAACACCTTATAGCTGAGGACTCAACAAAAAACACATTATAATTGGTGGTTTCAAAATTTTGATTCAATGGTTAAGCAAAGGGTAGGAGAGAAGTTTTTGAGTTCGAGTTTCAACCCTCTTATTTATTTCGAATATTTTTTACCAATCAGATGGTGACATATATCGTTATCTAATCGGGGAGTATTAATATATTTAAAAAACACCATGTCATCATCTTTTGTTCATTATCTTCAATGAAGAAATGAAAATAAAAACCAACCAATCAATAGTTAAATTACATTGCACAATACAAAAAAAAAAGTGTGTCGATATTATTTTTATTCAGCAATTAACAGACAAATACAACAATTATCAATGTGGAAACACAATGCCTAAGTTAACAAATTACAACATTCACTAATGGGAGAAGTGGGGGAGTGAACAAAGGTTTTGTAAAACAATTCTCTAAATATTTCTAAAAGCAAGTTCACCGCTTCATATACAAATGTCTAATACTCTAATTTGAGTTTGAATTCCTACCTTTTGGGCCAAGGAACAAATCTCTTTTATATCGTTCTTTTCATTCATCTTCTGTGTCGAGTGATGTGAACGAAAATGGCTGAAATTTATAACCTTCTCCTTCATAGAACTTACCCTGAAACTCGACCCAATGAAGCCTCAACGCGTGTAAGAATGCGCTGAGAGTTTCCATCACTAATAACACGCCGACTGTTGCGCATATAAATACAAATAAACCTATGATAAGAATGATGATGTTGTTGAATCTGTGCAGCAAATCAGATGGAAGTTGATTAGTACTTTTGTTTAAATTCAAAATACTTACTAATGTGAGAGAAAAAGTACACTACTTACCCCCAGGCCAAAAGTAAAACCTTGTCATAAAATACACTTGACAACTCTGAATGGGCTAGGCTGTGAAATGTAAAATCAAACCAATCAATCGGTTCAGTTCAGAAAAATAAAGAACCAACTTAACCAACCTCCCCAAGATATTAACCGACTTTTGAGTATAACCGCAATAACCTATTAAAACACACCATTCTAATCGAAACTAAAACCAAATAGCATTAGTTAAGGTGGGTTAAATTGGTGTTAACGGACTTTTGCTCAACCCTAGAAGGAAATGAAGAATTCAAGTTGTTACAACCTACCTAAGAGCCCATAACCGCAGATATGATGCTGTATTGGACACTGCTCCAAGCACAAATTCAATAGTGTGTATAAGTTGGTGAACAAAGACTTCACTGAACTGAAACTCTTCATGGCTACTGGAACCATCATGCAGTTCCGTTTCATCAGAATCGTCGAGGCTATTTCCTAACAATGCATAGGATTGACCACGGTGCCTCTACATCAATAAGAAATGATATAGTAAAGAATTTGATATAAGGAATGGAAAGTAATTAAATTTTATGAAGCATGGGCTAACAATGAAAGATTTCGTTCATAGAGGGAAGAAGAGTGTTGTCCACATACTTCATCATGTTGCTTCTTTAAAAGAAAAGGCTTTGGAAATAACATCCATGGTACAGAAACTAGAGCTGCTAGCAGTAATAAAATCTGTCAAGAGACGTTAAAAATCCATAAATCCGGTGTCAAATAGAGTAAGAGAAAGCATTTGCATGGTTATCAGGACATGAAGTAAACCTGGAGAAACTTCTGACCGAAGAAAAGCTGGTTTTCACCAAGGTCATCTGTGGGACTCAAGAACATATATATCATCACATGATAAAGATCAGCTTGAGAACCAGTGCACCATTTCACAACTATTAGGAGTGACAAGTAGCCGAACAGACTGTTCAGAAATATCATTTGGGGAAGAAATTGGTGCCTACAGTGTTGCAATTCATTGCATAAACAAGTTAGTCCAAATCACCATTATTGTGTTAAGGCAACCAACAAAAAAAAACACATTTTCAAAAGAAAAACCAACACAAACAAACTTTGTTTCTTGTCCCAGGGCACACCAAGACACGAGTATGTTCTTCACAAGTAATTATAAAGAGAATTAAAGTGAGTTTTCATGACAGTTTTGTGATAATCACTACAATGTTACCCTCTTTTTCCGGTTCATTTTCTTTGGTTAAACTTCATAGCATTTAAATTGAGATAGTATTTTACCAAGCATTCTACAAAATGAATCATTGTGGCTCACCGAATGTTGAGTTCATTTCCATAAAATTTTGCATTGAAGTAGCTCAAAATGATTCCAAGATTCATCTGAGCTACTCCAATTAAAATTGACATCTTCATCTTCATTGAGTTAAGAAAAGGTAGTTCACTCCGAGTACCATGCCATGTAGGATCCACACCAAAAGGATAAGTGGCATGGACTTTTACTAAACCTGCTGTAGAAGCATCTCTGCAATGCAAAGAGAAGGATGTAAGTAATTCAGAAGGGAGGACAAAAAATTTGAAGGTTCTCTCAAGACACTCATCATACAGACAAGTACCTACCTGCAAGAAGGATCATGACATCCATAAGCAGAGGGCCCAAACAGTTCAAACGGGACTGAAAAAAACTCATTGTATAACAACCCTGTGTAGATTGAGAATAATGCCATCATCAAGATAACATAGCGACCCCCAAAAATCATTTCAGTGATGTCTCCAAGTTTCTGTTTTTGGTGGGAAGAAAATAAAAATTAAATAAGTACAATACAAGAAACAGTACAATTACCAAGAACACGAAGCACGTTGTCAAATAACCAGGAAGCCGTTCATCATTTACCTGACTAGAAAATTTTTTTTCTCTGATTATGAAATATGATGTTGCCAAAAGCAGGCATATACCATGGCCCCAGTCACCAAACATAACAGCAAAAAGGAAAGGGAATGTGATGATTGTGAAAACACCAGGATTTGCTTCCTGATATTTTGCAATCCTGCAGTATAATTAACTATGGTCAGTTATTTTCCACGATAACTTGGTTTAAAAATGGCATAAACAGGCCATAGCAATAGAATGTCTAGGTTAAGAAGAAAATATCTCTTCTATGGCTGAGGACTTTGGGACAGTGATTGCCAGATACAGGACAATATGAATTTCAACAGAGCCAGTTTATCTCCTTGAATGAAATGGACTAACCCATATGCATCCACGATTTCTTGAAAAGCAGAAGTAAATTTGTTGGTGTGGAAATAGGTAGGAGGTGATTCCTTTGTTTGGAGAACCTGAAATATGGTCCCAATTTGTGAGTTGCTGTCAACAGTTGCCCGCTGTAACACATTTTGAATCTGCAAAATTGTGCTAGATGATTCATTTATCATTTTTCAAATTGGTTACTGCAATTAAGCAGGAACACTATGCAGCAGAGAGGCAAGGATTACAGGTTCAAAAAACAGACCTTGTTTGTTGCGAAAACAGGGCACCAACCTTCTGCAACAAGACATTTTCTTGTAACATCTATGCTGAGCATGTTCAAAGTATGATAAATGGATATTTCTTTCTTCACCTACATAAATTAGAAAAAATGTTCGGTGAGTTAAGAAAGCATAGTGTTCAAAGGAACTTAATAGCAAACTGTATGTTTCGAGTGGTTTAGTGTTCAGCCATTTTGAGTTTAGGTCATTTCAAGTTCGGATCATTTTGGCTTCAAGATAGGTTTATGAAAGATTTAAATTTCGAGTGGTTTAGTGTTGGGCCATTTTGAGTTTAGGTCATTTCAAGTTCGGATCATTTTGGGTTCAGATAGATTTATGAAAGATGTAAGCATTTTAGCATGCTTTTAGAGATCATATTCGGGTTTCGGGCTCGGGCAATTTCAGGTTCGGATTTTCTCCAGTTCGGTTTTTGGACAGGTTTTGGGGTTCAGTTCACAACCTCCAAGGTTAAAACCAGCCACAAAAATGACAAACAATTCATGTAGATATGAAGTTAAAATATAGAAACATATGCTTCAAAAAAAAAGGAATACAATCAATTTCAACCAACCAAATGGCTCCACTGCTCAAAGTTATGGGCAATTGTCCGTAACAAGTTGCTCTGGTGCACAAGTCCAAAATCAATAGTAGTTTTAAGCTCTTCAAGTCTTCCAGATACCTACACATGAGAGAGGTTAAATATTCAGCTCTTTATTTGACAAGAACATAGTACCCCAGATACCCATTTGCGAAGCAAATTACAATGATAAAAGTATGCATAAAATTTTAAAACTGCAAAATGTTCACATGAAAGGTTATTGTTACGATTTCTGATTATGTTCAAGCATTAGAGAGAGAATGAGAGAGATCTGTGCAACTTTTAAATGCTACTAAAGTCAAGATCTATGCATATCATTAGCTTGTTACCATCTTTCAGCATTATGATATAAATAGCTTCCTTTCAACAACACTACCCTGCTCCATGTGCTTATTTTTGCTTCTCTCACAAATTCAGTATTGCCACTGCCCTATTCTGTTAACCAAAGAGTGCTAGATTATTCAAACCTTACAAGAATAATAATAAAGTTAAAAACCGACACAGGCCAACAGAAAAATTAAAAACTCCACTAAATGAGCAAAGTCAAGTACCAGTTGCAGCACATAGATTGACTGATTAATTCCACTATTTCATAATTGTTTCAACCCCTTTCAAACCCTATATATATATATATATATATATATATATATATATATATAGAGAGAGAGAGAGAGAGAGAGACCACAAGATAGACATAGAAACAATAAAAGGAGGTAACAACAAACTGCTTGCCCTATCCTTAAGCTTCAAATTCAATTTATGTGTGACTCCTGATTCTCCCCAATGCCAAAAGCATATGAAACATACCTCTGCAATGATCTGAAATTGTTTGCCTAGATCTTCTGCGAATGGATATCTGTTTGCTCCAAAAGCTTCACAAATTTTCACAATTTTGTTCCTCACCATTTCACCAGAATAGAAGACGACAAACACATTTTTCTCAGCCTGAAATTGCAAATAAAATGGTAAAGGTCTCTTATCTCTGAACATAAAACAGATGCAAAACAAGCAAGATTAACTGGAGATGATTTCAGAAATACAGAGACCACAAGTTGCATATTGATGTCGTGCAAACAAATCTAATGAGTGAAGACAGAACTAAAAGAAAAAGTAAGCAAAGATAGAACCATAAGTGAATGACTCAGAAATTCTAGATCTACAATGGTAAACAGAGGTATTAACCTTCTCCCCAGATGCAGGATCAGTCACAGGACCTTCAACTACAGATTGCTTCAAGAAGACATTCCCTCTGGTCGCCCGGAATAGAATTCTTTCAAAAGCCAATGATTTCTCTCTTGGGATAATACCACTGACAAATCCCAGCTTAACTTGCTTCGATGGATCAGTGACCATTTCCTACAAAAATAAACACCCTAAGCAACAGTAAAGAGGAATAAAAGGCATCAGATAAAACTAATATAGAAAATGATGAACCAGCTGAAAACATACTTGCTCCAATAATAATGGACTGTCAATGGATCCTTCACCACTTTGCTGAGCTTCAACTTCTTTCTGCTTAGCTGCAGCACTGTTCTGAGCTGAGTGAAAAAACTCACCGGCCTGAAATAAGAAAACAATACCACTGCAATCAATCATTTCAGAGCTCATAAGGCTCCTTGTTTAAGTTACAAAGCAAGTTGATAAGTCAATCATATGGAAACAGCTAAATAAAAGTACACTTCTACAGCCTTAATAACCAGATAAATGCAAGAAATGTCAGCATACCTTCTGAACAACAAGCTTATATTCTATTAGTTCATTATAGCTATGTTGTAACTTCTCATGATTTGCATTCATCTCTATCAACTCGGCTTCAAGCTCTCCAAGTTTCACCTAGAAATACAACATATATAGTTGTGTTTCTATACCAAATAAAATGTTAAAACCAGAGGATCCATTTACCTCTAAGTTATCTAAATCAACATCATCACTTATTACAGATCTGGCCGAGGGTGATAAACCAGCCTTCATCATCTGTTCCTTGAAAAAACGTAGCTTCCGTGCCATTTCCCCGCATCTCTTGATCTGCACGATATAACAACATATTAAAGTACATTAAATTTCCTAAAATCAACTCTAAGTAAGCATATATCTCAAGTATTTAGAAGATTAATGAGATCACAATGAATTTATGTCTACTATCTAGGTAGAGTTTCTTATCTAACATTCAACTAAATTCCCCAAATTTATATTTTAATTCCAAATATGTAAATTCTATAAGAATGAAGATATCAAATCAGGATTCAAAACGTCCATTTGAGGGAAGAATCTCATGGAAAAATAAATTAAAATTGTAAAATATAAAGGTTGACCTGTGTAGCATATGTTCGTTGGAATGGGCTCTTCTCCGAATTAAGCTGCAATAAAAAAGTGAACAAAAAAATCATTAAATCTAAATCTAAAGATTTTTCAACGAAAATTCAAAATTCAAAAAGGAAAAAAAATCAATGAATTGGAAGAAACTAACGTCTTTGAATTGAAAGAGGCCGAGATCACCGAGATAAGAAATGGAGCGATGAGCTGATTCAACCGGGATGATGAGTTGCACCAATTGCATTGGCTCCGACCTCAGCAGATCCATCGTCGGACGCTGTGTTCCCCCTCCCATTATTATTATTATTATAAATCTAAAATGTTTTTTAAAAAATTGTTAATTTGACTTTTAGAACAAATCTACATAAAAGAGCGTGATTAATGTACAAAAAAATTCGTAGCCGGAGAAAATTCGCCGGAGATCGATCCTCAGGCGACTCACGACTACTGGTGAATGGGAGGTTGGGCTGCTTTGTTCGTATTCTATTTTTTTCCAACTTTATTTTTTCCAGTTTATAATGTTTCCGTTTCACCGTCACTTTCACGCGCATGTTTTTTTGGAGTGGACGGTAAGAAAGTTGAAAATAGCAGGAAAATTGAAATTCTAAATACGGCGTCGTTTTAAGGCAATCTCGTTCATTGTTCAAAACGCGGTATCTTGACATTTAGCTTTGCGGTGCGACGGTGGCTTACTAAAAAGGTCAGACGTCAGCAATTCCCTTCCTCTTAAAGCTTAAATGTGAATTTGATCCTAAAAATCTAGTGAATATCACTTTTAATTATGAATTAAATTAGTTCATTAAACTTTTCAATGTCATTATCATTAATCACACTAATAATCCTGAATTTTACTAATGTAATAGCATATGATTGGTAGCAATTTGTTTGTTTCCTTAAAAATTGTTTAAAATAAAAAAATGAAAATACAATAAAATTTATTAAAAAATTCCTTACAATAATAATAAAAAATCTAACACTAAATTTTAAATTCTAACACACTCCTTAAATTCTAAGGACATTGTTGCCATCAATAGGTGCGATAACGAAACTCAGATCAATCGAGTTAAAAAAGCTTATTGCGAATTCTTTTGCGTTATGCATACTGTCACGGACCACAGGCCTATGATCGCGATGGATACCAATGGGTCCAAACAAGCACACCACGTGCTACACAAAATCGAGGGATCCAAGTCCACACCCTACACACACCAGGGGCAGAGAGAAGCACCCCATGTGTTGTTCATGATCAACATGCCCGAGTCAGCACCCTCTACTAGGGATGGGCACGGGTCGGGTTTTTGGCCCACCCGGACCCGACCCGATCCCATTCTTTAAAAACCCGACTTCACCCGATCTGAAAATAAATATTCTAAACCTGACACGACCTATAGAAAAAAAATAATTTTAGGGATCTAATTGTAAAAAAATAATTTTAAGAGACAAAATTATGAAAATATTAAATTTAAGGACTAAATTGTAAATAAAAAACTAATTTTAAGGACCAAATTATAAAAAAATATATAAAGAATGGGTATTATTACAAATATCCCTAAAAATTTAAGGAAAAATTACACTATTAGTCTCGGGTCGAATTTTTTCACCCTAAAACCTGAACCCGACCCGACCTCGACATACACAAAAACCCAACCCAACCCGACCCGATCGAACCCGATTTTTTCATAAAAATACTCGACCAGATCGGACCGGGTCAGGTCGGAACCCGTCGGACCTGGGTGAAATGCCTATCCCTACAGGCCTCTACGCACAACAGGGGCCTAGACAAGCACACACCGAGCTGCTCAAGACCATTGGGTCCAAATCAGGACCCATTATGTTGCCAATGAGGTTTTAGACAAGAAATTAAGTCCATACATGTCTAATCTACCCAAAAGATCAAAACCCATGGATGGAGTTCATCTTGTTGACCAAGACACTTATAAAAAGAATCCTTACCAACTTGATAGCAACAATCAAGTATTGACTAGATATGATTGGGAGTGATTCTTCTCTAACATATTTAGCATCTTTGTAATATATGGATGATCCATAGCCCTTAAATTATTTTATTCTAGACCCTTAAATGCAAGAGGGTTCATCTGTAAATAGAGACTCACACTTACTATTTGTAATCATTTCGAATTTATTTTTTACTTGAGTAGAGAGTTATTCTCTCCATATCCCTACCAAAATTTTTGCACATTCTAAGCACTCTCTTAGTGTTTTGAAGGCTGACTTAGTTTTCGACTAAAAATTATCGACTAAGGCCACATGGTTAAGCTAGTCAAATTATAGTCTCGTAAAAATACTAACAACTACACACTCTTAGAATGCCATCAATCATGCAAAAAAATCGAAAATACATTACAAAAAAATATCAGCTTGAAAAAGATACAAAGAAAAAGAATATAACAGAAAAAATTGAGGAGGAAGAGGTTATTAGGCTAGTGGGTTAGATAACTTGAGACAACAGAATAGGCTGTTGGGACTGGGGCTCATAAACTTGAGTCAGATCAGGTTGCTAGGGCTGGACCTCGGGAAGTAGAGGAGGCAGACCAGCCTGCTAGGGCTCGAGTAGTTAAGGAGGCAAAGGCTGATTACTCTATTACAATATTTCGTCACATTCGTTAAGTTGTTACCACATGTTGTTCAAGTGTACATTATCAAAACCTCCATTTGACGTAACACATTTGTAAACTTCGAAAAAGTTGACACTTTTTTTGCTTTTTAGGCCTAGAAATGAGAGCATAAAGAAACAAGTAATTATTAAAGTAAATATTATATTAAGAAGACAATTTTAGAACAGAAAACTGTCATTATCTCTTTTGGCATTTTAAATTTTTAATTATAGTTCTTAACCCAAATTTTTAGGAAAAATTTCATGATTTCATTTGATAACTTTGAGGCATATATAGTACAACCTTAAACCATTTGTTGTTATAGTAATCTTAAGGTTGCATTCTCTCCTTTGGCATTAATCTACTTATTATTTTTAACAAACTAATCATAATAAATAATGTTTTACACTAATCAACAAATTTTTAATAAAAAATTAAAAAGTAAAGAAATCATAAAAAAAACTTCATAAAATATCGAAAAAGAAATAAAGAAATCTAAAGAATGCAGCAAAAGAATCACCGATCGACTTAGGTTCCCATAGAGACGTGAAAACTCTTCAAGGAAGTCGCAAAAGCTTCTGGGTCTTGAATAATTTGAACGTGAGTATCCAACGACAAAAGATAGTGTTGTATTAATCTTTCTATCCTTCGGTTTTCCATGAGAAAAGAATAGAAAGATCTTGTAAACAGAAATAGAATGTTACGAGGCATTCAATAACTGATCCCTCTCGTAGATTAGTAACATAGAAAAATGGGTCAGCATTCAGAGCACAATGTCACGGGGCTAGCTTTACGATTGTTGATTTTGTGAATCTAGGGTTTTGAGGAAAGGAATAGTCACACATGTGGCAAAAGTAAAGTGTTTTAGTAAAAGAGTAAAAAGAGTTATTTTACAAATAATTAAATGTCCTATATATACTAATAAAGAAACGGTTTAAAGATCCTAACTAATATCCCTCAAAACAGTAACTAACCTAGCTGTACAAAATAATCTTAATAGCCCCCTCAAGTTGGAGCATACAAGTTTTGTATGCCCAACTTGAGCACTAAGTTTCTAAAAGATGTAGAGTGCAAAGCCTTAGTGAAGCAATCAACCAGTTGATGATGTGTTGAGATAGGCAGAAGAGTGATAATCCCATTTTGAATCTTCTCACGAATTAGATGGCAGTCGATCTCAATATGCTTGGTCCTCTCATGTTGGACGAGACTTTCTGTATTTTTTTATAGCAGACAAGTTGTCACAAAACAAATTTGCAGAAGAAGAAAGTATTTGTAAATCAGATAAAAGATAATTCAGCCATTGAATTTCGCAAGTTACGACTGCCATGGCTCGATATTCTGCCTCACTGGATGATCTAGAGATAGTTGGTTGTTTCTTAGATTTCTAAGATACCAAGGATTTACCAAGGAAGACACAAAACCCTGTAACTGATCGTCTAGAATCAGGGCATGTAGCCCAACCAGAGTCTGAAAAAGCATTTATCTTTAAATCATTTACAGCAGGAAAAAACAAACCCTGCCCAAGAGTCCCTTTGAGATATCTTAAATGTAACACCTCAATTTTGGGCTTAGAAGTTTTGGGTTTGAACCGGACCGGTCGGATTTTCGGTTCGAATATAAAAGTGGTTTTAGGGAAAGCCTAGTTCGGGATGCATTAAAAATATGGAAAAAATATCTAAAAATCCTCTTTTAATATATATAAGAGAGTGGTGAAATCAATTTTACAAAATGAGGTTTGAAAATATGACATTTCGAGTTAGTGACTAGAATGTAATTTTTGAAAAGTTCGTGACTGTTTTAAAAGGATTGAAACTTTGAATCTTTAAGGAGCTAATTTACCCAAGGGAGGATTTCTCCAGATTTTTCTTTAATTTTAAAGACTCATTTAATGTTAATTAATAAAAAGAAAAGAGGGAAAAGTGATATTTTAGTTTCATAACTAACTTTTACCAAAATTTTTCCATTTCATTTTCTCTCAAAATTCCCTCAGCCAAACACATTTCCAGAGCAACTTTTCCTTTGATTTTCACACCTAAAGTTGAGATTTCAATCCCTAAATGATTCCTAATCATTTCTACACCAAATCCTCATCATTTGCTTATTGAATTTTCAAGGATTTTGGCTCTAAACAAGGAGAAATCCACATTTAGAGGTATGAACGTCATTCTCCTCTAAATACTCAGTTCTTTACTGAAATTTCCAATTCTCAATCCTTAAATTGAGTTTTATTAAAGGTTTTAATGTTGTGATCTTGATTTTGGCTTAAAATGCAAGATTTGGATTTAATTTTGAAGAAATTCGTAATAGATGATTGGGCTCTATTTTGAGATGTCTTTTTGATGTATTTTGGATGTTTAAAAGATGTGAAATGGAGGTTTAATCAATGCAATCCCGAATAGGTTGATTTTCCTAAGTTTTTACTTGTGAAAATGGTGGTTTTTGGGGTGATTTTGGTGTTCTGTTAATGCTGGAGGTATAAGGACGAGTTTGGGATCATTTTGGATGTTTATTGATGTTTAATAATGGTTAGAAGTGATGGATATTGGCTGGGTTAAGTTTTGGAAGAGTTTGGAGGTGATTTCGGTTGTGTTTGGTAGCCGAAATGTTGGATTTGTGTAGAGCAGCGAGTTTAGGTGTGTTGCTGGTGATTTTAATGCATAATGATGCATGAATCCTCTGTTGTTATGTGTTTAAAATAGGAGAGAATGATCCGGGGGCAATAGAGGTGGCGTTGGAGGTTTCGGATGCTTGGAAGGCTTGACAGCTAGCGTAGTTTGTGTATCGGTGAGTGGTAAAGAGTTTTCCAACTTTGAAACATTTTGGATGAGGCTTTGGGAGCTTAGTTTAAGTCTAAACAACTTAGCTAAGCTCAAGAGTAAGTAAATGGAATTTCTCTCTTGGTTTGGGCTATGCTTTGGTTTTTAAATGCACTTAGGATGATTGTGTTTAAATTACTGTTTTTAGCATTTTGGACATGGTTTAATGTCGGTTATTAATGCCATTATGTTTAAGATGCATAAGGTAAGTAATCCTTGATTTGCTTGTGTTGTGTGCATATGATTCTAAGCATGTGATGCTTGTGGATTTGGCATTTTGGTTATGCTTGTAAAAACAGTGGATCAATGTGGTGAAATGGTTATATTGGCAAGTGATGTAAGTGGTTCTTGGTTACTTTAATCGGATATAGTTAGCCGGCTATAGGATTGGGTTCACCGTGAATTGAGTCGCCTTGGATGTTGAGGGGTTGTGTTTGTACCGTAAACTCCATCCAAGTACCCTAGCGATCGAGGAAATTAGTGTCACCACGATGGAGGATGGCTCTCGTGGGTGGGCTTGTTAAGCGTCACCATGATGGAGGATGGCTCTCGTGGGTGGGCTTTGTTAAGTGCCACCGCGATGGAGGATGGCTCTCGTGGGTGGACCTTGTTAAGCGTCACAACGGTGGAGGGTTGCTCCAGTGTGTGAGCTTGGTTAAGGTGATACAATGGTTGAGGTAGCTCCCATGTGTATGCCTTGTGGTGTGTCCCGGCTCTCGCTAGTGAGTTATACAACTTCCGATGAGTGATGTTGAGGGGTTGTGATTGTACCGTTAAACTCCATTACGGGTGTTGAGGGGTTGAGATTGTACCGGTAAACTCCACCTTGTGTTGTTCGGTAGTGTGTATGAAGCGTGTGGGACAACGCTTGTAATCCGCGTATCCGGTTGTGTCTTGTGTTGTGATGGGTTGTGATTTATCACTTGAAAGCTAATATAATGTGTTTGAATGTAATGAAGCAAGAGTTGCTTGGAAATGATGCAAGGTGCATGGGTAATCTGTAAATGATGCAAGAATGCATGTGACACTTGTTAAGGCTTGACCTTAAGTGTGTTTATTGTTGTGAATGGTGCATATGTGCATAGAATTTCATAAATGCATTGAAGTCTTGTGAAGGCTTGTTTTAAAAGGCATGTAATGCAAATGTTGCTTTTGTGGTTCATGTGTTGCATTTGTTTAATGCATGAGATAGATTGAAGGAGTAAGTGGTTTTCAAAAGGTTTCTTGCTCTGAGATGATTTTCAAGAATGAGAAAAGTATATTGTGAAGTGGAAGTGTTTTCCAAGGAATTTGTGTTTAACTCGGCATATGATGTTCATGCATGGAAAGGTTAAATTGATTGTTTTGCAAGAATGTGCTTTGAAGTGAGTTATTTAGCTTTTCTAAGTTAAGGGTTGTTTTCATGATTGAGCAATGCATGATTTAAAGCTTGTTGTTTAAAAAGGGGTTTTCAAACAATGCTTTGGTTTATCGAATTGTATTTACTTTTTAAAGAGGTTTTATGTTTTCCTGCATTGATGGTGTTTTGGTTTTGAGAATCCCTCACTAAGCATTATGTGCTTACGCTCCTTTGTGTCCATCAATGCAAATAATTGAAGTTGGGGCAGCGAGAAGCAAGGGATTCAAGGAGAGCTCCACTTGAGAAGTATGTCTCGGTTAATAGCTATAGATAATAAAGGCAATGGGGGGAGTCTTTTATATTGATGTGTAATGAGATTGAGTATGTTGACCATATTTGGGTTGTGGTTTGAATCTTGTTGTTTATCGTTTTTCAACATTTGAATCTTCTTTTCATAAGTTGTTATACTATGCTTCTTGTTTTAAGAGCATGATCAAGTGTTGGATGTGTTGAAGGAGTTGGTGCACCTATGGTTTGCTTTGCATCTAGATTTTAATGCAATTTGGTAGTTATGATGTTTGGCCTGTTGTTGATATGTTGAGGATTGATTTGGAGTATGTTTGATGGAGTTTGAATGTGTAAAAACAGGCTTTTCTGCTGTTTCTGGGCAGGGTGTTTCGAAACACCCTTGCCTGTTTCGAAACAGGTGCAAGATTTGGCATGGGCATTTCGAAACGGGTAGAGGTGTTTCGAAACACTTTGGCTACTGCCAAGCCGTGTTTCTGAACGGTCAATTTCTGTTTCGAAACACTTGACCGTTGGGCCCTGATTTGAATGGTTTTGAGGTTTGCAAGCTTTACGTTTTAGCCCTGATTATTGTATGTGCAATTGCTTGAGTTCGAGATGTCCGTTTAAGGTGAAATTTGATAGAGAAGCTTATAACCTAACTAATTTCATAATGGTATCTTAAAAATTTGTAAAGTCCTCTTAATTTCTAGATTTTATATTTTGGTCCCTAAATTCGTATGTTGTGCAATTGAGTCCCTTATTGTTTTCCGATTGCTGTGATTTTTGAGTATGCTTATCTCAAGAGTATGCCTAGGATTAATGTGCATCTAGACAAGTTTAAAAAGAAAAAAAAGGTCGTTAATCAAGGTTGACTTTCGGGTTGACTTTGGTTTTCCCCGTGTAATCTTCGTAGTTCGGGTCAACCGTCTAGGCCGGGCTAAGGGGGTTACATTTGGTGGTATCAGAGCTGAGTTGCGAATGTTTGGGACAATGGTAAGTTGTTTAATAAATGTTTGGTGTTTATCCTGATGTGTGGTTGAAAGTTGGTTGAACTGTTGATGTTTTTATCATGCTTTTTGGTTATGAATCTTCATTGAGCTGATGTGAATTTGTACTGATGATATGCTGGTGTTGTGAGCTGATTTTATGAATGATGAAAGTGTGAAGGGTATGATATGTTGTTAATATGCTGTTGCGGGTGAATATTATTTGATGAGGGCATGATCGAAGTTTGTTGATTGATATGCTCGATGTTGTGATATCCATGTTTTTATTGATTGTTATGTCATGTATAAGGGGAGAATTCGGGATACCCATTGCCTTATTATTATAGCTATTGTGTTATGTTGGAGTTGGAGTCTTGAATCCTTACTTGAAGCTGGCCTGATGGTTTTGTTTGTTTTGTTATGATTGCTTGTTGATTATTAGCGCGATGGAATCGATGAGAGAATGACAGTTGGGTGAGATGGTTGCTGCTTTAGAGCGGGTTGTTAAGTCTTGGAATTCACCTTTTGGTGGAGGCGTTTCGTTTCAGCCTACAGTGTCTGGAGTTGAGGTATTAAGGCAGGAGGAGGAAGTTGGTTCTGTGATGAAGAGTTCATCACCTATAGTTCAAGAGGTGTCAGAAACATCTCAGGCCGTGGTAAAAGTGAGGCCTGGGGATGTGTCAACTGTGGGACACGCGAGTTTGTCAAAACAACGTTTATATGATTTGGGAGCTGTGGAGTATCGTGGTTCGACACCTGAGGTGTTCAAGGCCTGGTTAGCCAGTGTAATTCTGATTTTGGATCAGGAAGGGTGTGACTACGCTTGTAAGCTGGGAAGTGTTGTCTCATTGATGTTGGAGGACGCCTGTGCCTGGTGGACGTCTGTGGCGGTGGCAACGCATATCCACGATATAGATTGGGACTTCTTTGTGTCAGCCTTTTATGAAAGGTACCTTGGAAAGAAATTCACAAGGGTTAAGCAACGTGGGGGCGTGGCTTCAGATTATGAAGGTGGGAAAAGTTTTAACAAGAGAGCTGTGGGTACTGATTTCGAGAGCGGTCAGCGTAAGAGGTTACGTGATAGAAGGTTTTGCTTGAATCGAAGCCTGGATGGTAGTGCAGATGTGGGGCAAGTGCTACATGATCAAGGAGGGGTAGCTCGGTTGCCGATGTGCGACCGCTGTGGAAGGTGTCATGTTGGAGGTTGTTGGGGCGCGGGAGTTTGTTGGAACTGTGGTTCTAAGGAGCATGTGAAGAGAAATTGTCCTCAAGTGGTAAGATCAGCTTCAGTAGTAGCAAAAGGGTCTCAGAAGGGTCGTGGGCGCGGCCGAGACAAAGTTCGAAGGTGGCATGAAGGGCAGAAAGGTGTGAGGAGCTTGGGGAATGAATCTTGTTGGAATTGTGGATTTGTTGGACATTTGAGACGAAATTGTTTGAAGTTGGCTCGGGGTAGTCAGGGTTCTTTACCGCAGGGAGGTGGAGATGACCTTAAGGTGTTGGCTGATGCTGCGGTGGTGCGGCTAGAGAATGATGGTTCTGCGAAGAAGAGAGTTTGTCTGTTGAAGCCCCGAGGCAGTGAGATGTTTACAGGTAACCTTGTTAAGTAACATTTACCCTAGTTATCTTTGTTTGGTTTCGGTTTGGTTTTCCCTTGCGTAGTGGGTATGGTCTTATAGCTAGCAAGTTTGGGGTGGTAGTTGGTGTTGTTTTGTAAACAACTTTAGTGTGAAGAGGGCATTAGTGGGTATTTTGTGGTTAATGGGTTGTTAGAATGGTAGAGTTGGACAAGTTGGAAGTGAGATAGGAGGTTGTTCTTAGGCGGATTCTGAGGATGTTATTGGTGGGTGTGAACCGACATACATGCACAGTTAAAACCATTGTCATATACAATATTATATATATATATATATATATATATATATATATATATGTGTGTGTGTGTGTGTGTGTGTGTGTGTGTGTGTGTTAGTCCATGCATACATGTGACATGACATTAGAGGTTTTGCATACATGTACACAAGCATTGATAGGGCATATTGGTGACCATGCATACGAACGTTCACACTTGCTAATAGTTAATCGGGTTCGTTGGTGTTGTGGTAGGATTAGGTTGGATGGTGGGTTTTAAGAGTTGTTACGGTGCTAGGAGAATGTTAGAAGTAATGGAGAGCAGTAGGTGAGTTGTCAGTAATAGTGGCTGCGATCTTGTATAATTAACAGGAGGGAAGTGTTTTGGTGCTTAAAGAGTTTAGCGGTATGGTGGTGAGGAGATTACCGGTTGGAGTTAGAACCGGTCAGGTGGTTTTGAATAACTGATAGATGTGGTGGTTCTCTGTGTTAAGTGATGTAGTAGGTTAGTGGTTGTGTCTCCAGAGTGCTGAGGTGTCTTGGCATTGATGTGATAATAGGATAGTGTTTATGTAGGTGATGGGTCGTAGCAACCTTTGAGGAGTTGAGAAGAGGTTGTGTTGAGGGTTGTAGAAAAGGGTTGGCCTAGGGTGAATAGAAGTTTCGTAATCTTAAAATGTATGTATAGAATGGGCGGTGTCCTGATAAGGCTAGTGTTGTAGTCAAAGCTTGAAGTGGAAAGACAATGTAAGTTCAAGGGCCATTGTTGGTTGGACGGGTTCTAGTGAGAAGTGGTCTGTTATCATGTATAAGTAAATCCTTTCTAAAGTCAGCTAGGGGTATGTGGAACAGCTGACAGAGTTAAGGTTGGAGTTTTGCGGTGTGGATTTCGAGTCATGGGTGAGTAAGTTTTGGTGAGTCGTTATGGTAATGATAGTGGCGGATGTGGAGGAATGTCATCAATACGTTGAGAAGTTTGAGTAAGCAGTTGTTGATTAAAATTTTGCTTGATGTGGTAACCTTTGGTAGAGGTTGAGCAGTTTTGCAAAGGGTTTTAGAAGCAGTGAAGGTTGTGGGTCACATGGTGGCTGAAACTGGATGGGTTGGTGTCACCGTGTGTGCGAGTTTTGGGAGTTATGAGTTAAGGTGGAGTGTGTTGTAAAAATTTAGAGGTTCTTCGGGTTGTTGGGGCTATGCGCAGTTCAGAAGTGTGAAAGGTTAAGTTGTGGTTAACATCTGAGTGTTCTAGAATTTGTGAACAGTATGTGGTGGTGTTGGGTTTGGTTATAGTGTAAGTTGAATTGTGGAGGAGTTGGATTGGTGGAGTTTTGTGTGGAGAGTGTTCAGTGGTGGTTAAGTCTCCTGTGTTGTCTTGTGGGTTGCTTTGAGAAGTTTGGTTGTGCTCTTTTCGCCGGTTGAAATTTCGAGGACGAAATTTCCTAAGAGGGGGAGAGTTGTAACACCCTAATTTTGGGCTTAGAAGTTTTGGGTTTGAACCGGACCGATCGAATTTTCGGTTCAAATATAAAAGTGGTTTTAGGGAAAGCCTAGTTCGGGATGCATTAAAAATATGGAAAAAAATATCTAAAAATCCTCTTTTAATATATATAAGAGAGTGGTGAAATCAATTTTACAAAATGAGGTTTGGAAATATGACATTTCGAGTTAGTGACTAAAATGTAATTTTTGAAAAGTTCGTGACTGTTTTAAAAGGATTGAAACTTTGAATCTTTAAGGAGCTAATTTACCCAAGGGAGGATTTCTCCAGATTTTTCTTAAATTTTAAAGACTCATTTAATGTTAATTAATAAAAAGAAAAGAGGGAAAAGTGATATTTTAGTTTTATAACTAACTTTTACCAAAATTTTCCCATTTCATTTTCTCTCAAAATTCCCTCAACCAAACACATTTCCAGAGCAACTTTTCCTTTGATTTTCACACCTAAAGTTGAGATTTCAATCCCTAAATGATTCCTAATCATTTCTACAACAAATCCTCATCATTTGCTTATTGAATTTTCAAGGATTTTGGCTCTAAACAAGGATAAATCCACATTTAGAGGTATGAACGTCCTTCTCCTCTAAATACTCAGTTCTTTACTGAAATTCCCAATTCTCAATCCTTAAATTGAGTTTTATTAAAGGTTTTAATGTTGTGATCTTGATTTTAGCTTAAAATGCAAGATTTGGATTTAATTTTGAAGAAATTCGTAATAGATGATTGGGCTCTGTTTTGAGATGTCTTTTTGATGTATTTTGGATGTTTAAAAGATGTGAAATGGAGGTTTAATCAATGCAATCCCGAATATGTTGATTTTCCTAAGTTTTTACTTGTGAAAATGGTGGTTTTTGGGGTGATTTTGGTGTTCTGTTAATGCTGGAGGTATAAGGACGAGTTTGGGATCATTTTGGATGTTTATTGATGTTTAATAATGGTTAGAAGTGATGGATCTTGGCTGGGTTAAGTTTTGGAAGAGTTTGGAGGTGATTTCGGTTGTGTTTGGTAGCCGAAATGTTGGATTTGTGTAGAGCAGCGAGTTTAGGTGTGTTGCTGGTGATTTTAATGCATAATGATGCATTAATCCTCTGTTGTTATGTGTTTAAAACATGGGAGAATGATCCGGGGGCAATAGAGGTGGCGTTGGAGGTTTCGGATGCTTGGAAGGCTTGACGGCTAGCGTAGTTTGTGTATCGGTGAGTGGTAAAGAGTTTTCCAGCTTTGAAACATTTTGGATGAGGCTTTGGGAGCTTAGTTTAAGTCTAAACAACTTAGCTAAGCTCAAGAGTAAGTAAATGGAATTTCTCTCTTGGTTTGGGCTATGCTTTGGTTTTTAAATGCACTTGGGATGATTGTGTTTAAATTACTGTTTTAAGCATGTTTGGACATGGTTTAATGTCGGTTATTAATTCCATTATGTTTAAGATGCATAAGGTAAGTAATCATTGATTTGCTTGTGTTGTGTGCATATGATTCTAAGCATGTGATGCTTGTGGATTTTGCATTTTGGTTATGCTTGTAAAAACAGGGGATCAATGTGGTGAAATGGTTATATTGGCAAGTGATGTAAGTGGTTCTTGGTTACTTTAATCAGATATAGTTAGCCGGCTATAGGATTGGGTGCACCGTGAATTGAGTCGCCTTGGATGTTGAGGGGTTGTGTTTGTACCGTAAACTCCATCCAAGTACCCTAGCGATCGAGGAAATTAGTGTCACCACGATGGAGGATGGCTCTCGTGGGTGGGCTTGTTAAGCGTCACCACGATGGAGGATGGCTCTCGTGGGTGGGCTTTGTTAAGTGCCACCGCGATGGAGGATGGCTCTCGTGGGTGGACCTTGTTAAGCGTCACAACGGTGGAGGGTTGCTCCCGTGTGTGAGCTTGGTTAAGGTGATACAATGGTTGAGGTAGCTCCCATGTGTATGCCTTGTGGTGTGTCTCGGCTCTCGCTAGTGAGTTATACAACTTCCGATGAGTGATGTTGAGGGGTTGTGATTGTACCGTTAAACTCCATCACAGGTGTTGAGGGGTTGAGATTGTACCGGTAAACTCCACCATGTGTTGTTCGGTAGTGTGTATGAAGCGTGTGGGACAACGCTTGTAATCCGCGTATCCGATTGTGTCTTGTGTTGTGATGGGTTGTGATTTATCACTTGAAAGCTAATATAATGTGTTTGAATGTAATGAAGCAAGAGTTGCTTGGAAATGATGCAAGGTGCATGGGTAATTTGTAAATGATGCAAGAATGCATGTGACACTTGTTAAGGCTTGACCTTAAGTGTGTTTATTGTTGTGAATGGTGCATATGTGCATAGAATTTCATAAATGCATTGAAGTCTTGTGAAGGCTTGTTTTAAAAGGCATGTAATGCAAATGTTGCTTTTGTGGTTCATGTGTTGCATTTGTTTAATGCATGAGATAGATTGAAGGAGTAAGTGGTTTTCAAAAGGTTTCTTGCTCTGAGATGATTTTCAAGAATGAGAAAAGTATATTGTGAAGTGGAAGTGTTTTCCAAGGAATTTGTGTTTAACTCGGCATATGATGTTCATGCATGGAAAGCTAAAATTGATTGTTTTGCAAGAATGTGCTTTGAAGTGAGTTATTTAGCTTTTCTAAATTAAGGGTTGTTTCCATGATTGAGCAATGCATGATTTAAAGCACGTTGTTTAAAAAGGGGTTTTCAAACAATGCTTTGGTTTATCGAATTGTATTTACTTTTTAAAGAGGTTTTATGTTTTGCTGCATTGATGGTGTTTTGGTTTTGAGCATCCCTCACTAAGCATTATGTGCTTACGCTCCTTTGTGTCCATCAATGCAAATAATTGAAGTTGGGGCAGCGAGAAGCAAGGGATTCAAGGAGAGCTCCACTTGAGAAGTATGTCTCGGTTAATAGCTATAGATAATAAAGGCAATGGGGGGAGAGTCTTTTATATTGATGTGTAATGAGATTGAGTATGTTGACCATATTTGGGTTGTGGTTTGAATCTTGTTGTTTATCGTTTTTCAACATTTGAATCTTCTTTTCATAAGTTGTTATACTATGCTTCTTGTTTTAAGAGCATGATCAAGTGTTGGATGTGTTGAAGGAGTTGGTGCACCTAAGGTTTGCTTTGCATCTAGATTTTAATGCAATTTGGTAGTTATGATGTTTGGCCTGTTGTTGATATGTTGAGGATTGATTTGGAGTATGTTTGATGGAGTTTGGATGTGTAAAAACAGGCTTTTCTGCTGTTTCTAGGCAGGGTGTTTCGAAACACCCTTGCCTGTTTCGAAACAGGTGCAAGATTTGGCATGGGCATTTCGAAACGGGTAGAGGTGTTTCGAAACACTTTGGCTACTACCAAGCCGTGTTTCTGAACGGTCAATTTCCGTTTCAAAACACTTGACCGTTGGGCCCTAATTTGAATGGTTTTGAGGTTTGCAAGCTTTACGTTTTAGCCCTGATTATTGTATATGCAATTGCTTGAGTTCGAGATGTCCGTTTAAGGTGAAATTTGACAGAGAAGCTTATAACCTAACTAATTTCATAATGGTATCTTAAAAATTTGTAAAGTCCTCTTAATTTCCAGATTTTACATTTTGATTCCTAAATTCGTATGTTGTGCAATTGAGTCCCTTATTGTTTTCCGATTGCTATGATTTTTGAGTATGCTTATCTCAAGAGTATGCCTAGGATTAATGTGCATCTAGACAAGTTTAAAAAGAAAAAAGGTCGTTAATCAAGGTTGACTTTCGGGTTGACTTTGATTTTCCCCGTGTAATCTTCGTAGTTCCGGTCAACCGTTTAGGGCGGGCTAAGGGGGTTACATTAAAACTCTATGTGCAACAGCAAGATGCAAATCAGTAGGGGCAGCCAGATATTGAGACAATTGTTGCACAACAAATGTGATATCATGCCTAGTATTTGTTAAATAAAGTAATTTTCCAATAAGCCTCCTATATGAAGTAACATCTGTTAATGGTGTACCTTCAGTTTTAGACAAAATGCTTTTAGAAAGAAGAGGAGTAGGCATAGGCTTAGAATCAATGAAACCAATTTCTTCAAGGAGTTTTAGAGTATATTTTCTTTGGCACAAGTTAATTCCTTGCTGGGATCTAGAAACTTTAAGACCTAGAAATTTTTTTAAGTTACCTAGATCTTTAATTTTAAAAGTATCATGTAAAAAAGTTTTGACTATTGGATTAAAATTCGCAATTGTGGGCACATATGTAAAAATGTATGTTGCTATTATAAAGTATGACACAAAATAAAGTGACCAATTAAGTTAAGCGTGTCATAGGTATTAAAATGTCATGGAAATAAAAGTGTAGATACCGTAAGATATATTTATAATTCAATGAGGGGTAGAGTTATAAATATTTAATAGTTGATTTAATAAATCAACTATATAAAGAGGTAGTGGTCCCCAAGAAATAGGTTAAATTGTTTTTCTCTCCTTCCCCGTCAGAGAGTTTTACTTCAAGAGATAACCTATCTTCTTGGAAGATCAATACCAAAGTTTTGGGATTTCTACATCAAGATTCAAGATTTTCAATCTATTAATGAATTCAGGTACGCTTCCGCATTCAGTTTATTTGATGATTTGACATGATAGATCCTGAATTTTAGGTTTCATATTAATTTATGATTTCATTCTAACAAGTGGTATCAGAGCCTCGTCCTGTTGAATCATGGAGAAGAAGTTTATTTTTGGGATTATGCCCGATCGCTTAGGTGTTTGTCTATTGCAATTGATTCCATGCGATTGAATTATATTAATTAGATTTTGGTCGGCATGTTGGTTTCTAATTCCTGTTGTGATTTGTGAACTGCATGCTTTTATGTTTATCGATTTTCATTGATTAGCATATCCCCTCCTTGCCGCATCATATATATGGTTAATCATGGATTTAGTTTAGAAATTCAATCCATTCAAGTTTTGCGCTATTTCTTTAATTTGTGTTAATGGGAATTGAATTTCAATATTCGCGAATCATGTTTCAAAATTATTAAGATTACCAGCATATGAAAAAAAAATTATTGCTTTTACTTGTTTAGTAATCGCATACAGTAATTAAAGTTATAAAATATATATTTTATTTGAAATATATATTTAATTCGGCTGGATCAAAATTTTAGTTTTGATCGTTAGTAATTGAGAATTAAAAAAAAGTTTGACTTGGGCTTTGTCGTGGTAAATTTACCGTGGCTTGGAAACTTTATATTTAGGTTAGCTCTCGAAGCTTTATATTCGGTTTATGTCTAATTATTATGGTTGAATTTTGTACAAAATATTTTGCTTAAATTTGTTTGGCATTATTCTTAATTATGCGGTTAATGTTTTCTACGAAATATACATATTTGCATTTGGTATTGATGTATATTCCTTTCGGTTTGATTAAAATTTCAATTTTGATCATTAGGTTATTATGGATATTTTAAGGTTTTATGTGGTTATTATGTGAATTATTCATTTATATGGCATTTCTGATTTTGGCTTTTAGTTAAAGTTTGAATGTTTAGAATTCGACTTTGATTTTGGTAAATGCATGTTTAAGGTTTAAGACATTTCTTTTAAGGAACAGTCAAAGATTTCGGTTTATTTGATTTCTGATAGCCCCATTCAGACAACCTTATTTTGGGTTATTTCGGAAACTTAAGTGTTATCAGAAGTTTTAATTTTGACTGTTACAAAATTTTAAATTTGGATATCGGTATATTTATTGTATATATTTTAAAATAATTTAATTGAAACATTAAGTCACCAAAGTGACCTCTATTGTGGAAATTATTTTATTTTAAAATAGAGAAAGTTTTGTGCATGTAAGTCGGATTATGTTAGTATTAATCGGCCCAAAGGAAGGTTAATAATTAACATTATTACATGTACAACTATGGTAATAAACATGTGATAATTATTCAGTTTTATATGTGAACAATAAATCGGCCCAAAGGAAGATTTTTGTTTGACATGTTCTTATTATCAATGTTTGATTACTATACCAAGATATCACTTGCAAGTTAATGTTTTGTCCAACGATGAAATATTAATGGAGTGTTCGATATCTTAATATGAGGTTTATCTTTATTCAAATTTATTATTATTTTGGTTATCTTTTAATTTAATTGAAAGATAAAAAAAAATTAAGGAATTTTTTTGAAATAAATAAATTCATATTTTGGCTTCGGACATCTAATATTTTAATAGATTAGTTGAAACATAATGTCACCAAAGTGACCGCTTTTGTGTAGATTAGTTTATTTAAAATATTAAGATGATTATGTGTTTTTTTGTAATTCATGCGTTTATTAATTGGCCCAAAGGAAAGTTAATATTTGGCAGAATTATAACGACAACTGTGGCGATAAATGTGTGACAATTAGAAGGTATTTTATGTGAGCAATACGTTAGTCCAAAGATTAGCTTATTGTTTGACATAGTTTATTGTCAATGTTTGATTGCTACAACAAGACTACCGCTTACAGTTAATATTACTGTCCAAAGACTTGATATTAATGTTGTGCTTGGTATCTTGAGGGGAACTGTCCATTATTTTGAATTTATTTGTTTACTTATGAATATTTATGTGAGCTTGTTTTATTTTATTTTATTTTTGTTATATATTTAGGTAATTTATCTTTGTTATCACAATATATGTTAAATGCATTCTACACTCATGTTTAGTGAAACTAATTTCAAGAAATAAGAAAAGACACTTACATATAGTATTTGGTTGTATGAACTTAGACTTTGCACTAAGGAAAGAACATTTTGCACCTCTCACAGCGGTAAGCACCCATAAAATGTATTTTGAGAGGTGAGATCGTTCGAATCGCATGAGTCTAATGATCATAAAACACAATATTCTAGATGTCTTTAGGAGCACAAATCTAAAGTGATTAGTCATACTAAGTGTTTCCTTGACGAAATCAAGAAATATTTTACCCAAAACATTAAGGTTAAGATGACATCACTTATGCCTTCTTTGACGTCTATCAAGTATAACGGTCAAGGAAATGTGGGGAGTACATTGTGAAAATGTTTAATATTGTTTCAAAATTTAAGGCACATAAGATCGAACTTTCTAACAATTGTTTGTTCTTATGCTTTTGGCATTGCTTCCTATACAGTTTAACCAATTCAAGTTACAATTTTTAAAGGGAGAAATAGACTATATTTGGGCTCATTTCTTATTGTGTTCAAGAGGAAGAAAAGTTGAAGCATTATAAGTGTAAAAGTATTAATTTAATTGGTGCTCATTTAGTTAGTGTCTCTAAGAATAAGGGCAATAAAGAAAATATTAGAATAAAGTTGCTAAGGGTTCTAGCCAAAAGAAACGACAATAAGTTTTTAAGTGTTGATTCTTTTGTATAAGTTAGGACATATGTGAAGTAATTAAACTTCAAAAGTGAGCAACTACTTCGATTATTTTGAGTGATCCATGGGCTGTAAATTTTATGATCCCACAATTAAGATTACTTTAAGGAGAGATTTATAACTTTTTTTAGGATGTTGAGTTTGGAGGGAGAAATAAGGTTAGATGCATTGTTATTGAGGAAAAATTGAATTATAATTTAATTCATACTATCACTTTTGATGATGTTTAGGTTTTCACACCTATCATTAATCAAGAAGTGAATCAAGTACCTCAACAAAATAATGTTGAACAACTCTCATTCAAGATAAGGTAATTGTTTCAGAAGAACAAACTCAACAACCTTTAAAAAGAACAAGTGTCATTAAAGAGGTCCACGAGAGGAAGATGAAATACTATTCTGAATTATTATGTTGTATTTCTTCAAGAAAATAAGGTAATAATGGAATGATAGAAAATGATTCAATCGTTTTTATCAGACCATAAAAGTTTTAACTCTCACAAGTGGATTGATGTCATTCAAGAAGAGTATAATTTTATGCAAGACAATAAAGTTTAGGAACTTATCTCATTTCCTTAAGGTGCAAACCAATTGGTTGTAAATGGATATTTAAAACCAATAGGAATGGAAATGGTAATGTAGATAAGTATAAAGTACGTCTTGTATCTAAATGATATACTCTAAAAGAAGACATTGATTTTGTAGAGATCTTCTCTCAAGTTTCATTGAAAGACTCTTCCAGGATATTCATGACACTTATTGCTTGTTTTAGTCTTAAGCTACATTAGATAGATGTTAAGATTTTTTTTTCAATGGCGACATTGAAGAAACTATTTATATGGTACAATCATATAGTTGTGTCTTATGATACAATATCAATGATATGTAAATTAAAGAAATCTATCTATGAGCTTACGTAGGACTCTTATTAATGAAATTATAAATTTCATGTTGATTATCTCATTCGGTTTTGAGATAAATTTGGTTTACACTTGTATATACTACAAGTTCAGTGGGAGTAAACCAAGTAACACTCATATTGCTAAAGAAGATAAGTACTATCTTACTCAATGCCCTAAAAGTAACCTTGAAATTTAAAAAAATTTAAAAGATTCTCTATGCATAAGCTATTGAGAATCTAATTTATGCTTAAGTATGTATACGTTCAGAAATTGTGTACATTGTTGGAATGTTAGACAGATATTTGAGGAATCATTTTATGGACCATTGGATAGCAGCCAATGGGGTTATTAGATATCTTCGGGGAACAAAAATTACATGCTCACATGTCGAAGTTCTGATAAGTTTGAGATCATTAGGTTTACAGACTTCGATTCTAATAGAATATTGATGCAAAAGAATTTTGTCACTTGAGCTGCTAATTGTAGATTGAATAGAAAGACCACTTTAGTTATTTTGCGACAATAAATATGCATTCATTTATTCTATAAACAATAGGAACATTTCAAATTTGAAGCACATAAATATTAAGTTCCTAGTTGTTAAAGAAAATTCATAGTTGTTGTGTGTCTATAGAGCATGTTGGTACAAACTTCATAATTGCGCGCATATTAAGAAACTGTCACCCTAGGTCTTTCATGAGCACACTACTTATGTGGGTGTAATGTTATTTAAGGATATTCGGTTTTAGTAGGAGTTTGTAATTTTGAAAAATGCTCATTCGGTTTAGACACAATTTCAGTTACTTCAGTTTAAAGTTATTTAAGATTATTTTCTGCAGAAATAAAGTTCTTTTGATTCATGCACACTCTGAATTCAGTAAAGTTGATCTCACTAAGGTTTAGGAGGACCAGTTGGAAATAGACATGTTCGGTTCACATTTCATGTAATTTTCCATGCTACGCATCCATGATTGATCTATGTCATTTGATTATGTTTGTATACGTGACAATTGATTGGTCCAGTCATGATTGATATGGTGAAGACCGCTTTGATCCTATATGGATATAGTTGATGGATGAGATTGTTATATAATACCTATTATATAATAGCAAATTTTTGAGCTCATAAGGTTGTACATTTATCAGGAAACATATGTTGCCAAGTGGGAGATTGTTGGATTAAAATCCGCAATTGTGGGCACATATGTAAAAATGTATGTTGCTATTATAAAGTATGACACAAAATAAAATGACCAATTAAGTTAAGCGTGTCATAGGTATTAAAATTTCATGGAAATAAAAGTGTAGATGCCGTAAGATATATTTATAATTCAATGAGGGGCAGAGTTATAAATATTTAATAGTTGATTTAATAAATCAACTATATAAAGAGGTAGTGGTCCCCAAGAAATAGGTTAACTTGTTTTTCTCTCCTTCCCCGTCAGAGAGTTTTACTTCAAGAGATAACCTATCTTCTTGGAAGATCAATACCAAAGTTTTGGGATTTCTACATCATGATTCAAGATTTTCAATCTATTAATGAATTCAGGTACGCTTCCGCATTCAGTTTATTTGATGATTTGACATGATAGATCCTGGATTTTAGGTTTCATATTAATTTATGATTTCATTCTAACATTGACAGCTTTTATCTCATTAAAATTAGGACTAGCAAGAATGATGTCATCCACATAGACTGCTAAAACAATAAAATCAGCACCATTTCCTTTAACAAAACCACAATTATCAGGAACAAGTTATTTGAAACCTTGAGAAAGTAAAAAAATCCTTTAACCTAGCATTCCATTGCCTACTGGCTTGTTTTAAACCATATAAACTCTTTTTTAGCTTACAAACTAAACTAGAGTCTTGAGGTACAAATCTAGGGGGATGTTTCATATAAACTTCTTCATTCAAATAGCCATGTAGAAAGGCATTATTTACATCTAACTGCTGTAAATTCCACCACTTTGCAGTAGCCACTGCTAAAATAGTCCTAATAGTAGTTAACTTAGCAACTAGACTAAAGATATACATGTAATCTAAACCAGGCTGTTGAGTGTAACCTTTAGCTACTAACCAGGCTTTATACCTATCAAGTGAGCCATTAGACTTTAACTTGGTTCTATAGACCCATTTACAACCAATAGCAAGTTTATTAGGAGGAAGTGAAACCAATTCTCAGGTATCATTATTTTGCAGGGCTTGTATTTCTTCATCCATTGCTTTTTTCCAGCAATCATGAAGAACAACCTGCTTATATGATTTATGTTCACTTAAAATTGTAGCATTAAGAACATACGAATGATATTTAGAGGATAAAGAGTCATAAGATAACACCTGAGAAATGTTATGAGGGGAAGTACGAGAACCAGGTAAGGATACTTGATAATCCTTAAATTTTTGTGGAAAATGAGTGGTTCTGAAAGGTCTTGTAGAAGGCACAACAGGAGGTAACTTGTGACTTGAAGGAGCAGGTCTTGCATAAGAAGAACTTAGAATAGATTCAGAATTATTGTTAGAAGAATCAGTATTAGAAGAATGTTTAGTATGTTCAACCGAGGAGCTGAAGAAGTAGTGACATATTCAGAAATTGTATGAGGAAGATCATCATCAAGCAAGACATTTTCATGTAAAGGTAACACAATCCTAGAAGAATCATGACCTTCTTTTTTTAAAATGAAAAGAATTTTCCAAAAAAGATACATCTCTATAAACAAAATTTTCTTTAGTTTCTAGATTATACAATCTATATCCATTAGTATTCTTTGGATAGCCAAGAAAAACACACTCTACAATTTTAGGATGCATTTTAGTTTGTGGTTTAGGTAAAATGCTAGCAAAGGCAAGACAACCAAAAATTAGCAAATGAGAAATCTGAGGTTTTTTTGTTAAACATAATTTCAAAAGGAGTTGAATTTTTCAAAACATGTGTGAGAGTTATATTTATCAAAATGCAGCATGTATAACACAGTCCAACCAAACAATTAAAGGAAGATTGGATTGAATTCTAAGTGAACGAGCAACAGAAAGTAAATATTTATGCTTACGTTCAACAACACTATTTTGTTGTGGAGTATGTGTGCAAGAAGTTTGGTGAACAATGCCTTTAAGTTTAAAAAATTCTATCATAGTAAACTCCTTTGCATTGTCACTTCTAATACTCTTAATTTTTTCGAGAAAATTGAGTTTCAACCATATGATAAAAATCAACAATTGTACTTCTGACATCATATTTAAATTTCAAGGGATATATCCAAGTATACCTACTCTTGTCATCTACAATTGTTAAGAAATAACTATAGCCATAAACACTCTTGATAGGGAAAGGACCCCAAACATCCAAGTGAATTAAATCAAAAGTAAGGTCAGTAACAGAACTACTAATGGGAAAGGGAAGTCTCTTTTGTTTAGCAAGATGACAAATATGAAAATCAAGAACAGAAGAACTAGAAGGTATACTTTTATTCAACTCAGCAAACCATTTCATTCTTTTACAAGAGGGATGCCCTAAACCTATTATACCAAATCTTAAAAGCAACAGAATTGCAAGAAACAGAATTAGAAACAAGAGAAGCAGAAACACCAGAATCATCAAATGCAAAGCTAAAATTACAAACAGAAGGGAAAGAAACATCTAACTAATACAAGCCATCTTTTTGCTTAGCTAAACCAATCATCTTCCAAGCTGCTACATTCTGTAAAAAGAAAGTATCAACATTAAAAATCAGGCAAATATCATTTACTGTCAATTTAGAAACTGAGACTAAATTAAAGGCAAAGTTTGGTATGTAAAACACATTGTGCAAAACTAACAAAGAAGTAACTTTAACAATACCAATGAAAGTGACTTGAATAAGCTGACCATTAGGCAGTTTAACAAACTTTTCAGAAATATGATGCACATCAACAAAAAAATCAAAAGAATTGACTATATGGTCAGTTGCACCAGAATCTAAAATCCAAGGAGAGCGTCTATGCTTAAGAGATGAGCAATTAAAGACCATACCTGCCTCCTGAGCTGGAACATCAAAAGCAGAAGACAAGGCATTAATCTTGGATTCTTGAGTAGAAGTTCGACTCATTTCTTGTAAAATTCTTAAAAGACCCTCATATTGATCCTTAGTAAACATGGTCGGAGCCAAAATACTATCATTAAGACCACCATTATCAGAAATAGCAGAAGGTTCTCCAGAATAAGAACCAACATGATTGGCCTTAGAAACAACACCCCTATTTTATAGCCAGGAGGAAACCCATGTTTTCTATAGTATCTGTCAACAGTATGCCCATATAATCTGCAGAAAATACACATGGGTCTTTTACTATTGCCAATGTTAACAGAGAATTTTCTAGACCCAGTATTGATCCTAGACTTAGAACGAGCACTAGACTCATTAGATTTGATAGACGAGTCAAATTTACTAGCCAACACGATATTGGAATCAACAGCAGAGGTAAAAGAACGCTCATGCTGAACCACTATGGCAAAGGCTTCATTTACAGAAGGAATAGGCTTCATCATAAGCAATTGAGATTTAGGAACAGAGAAATTGTCATTTAAACCTCTAAGGAAACGAAGAAGAAAGTATTGCTTACGATATTTAATAGCAGAACAATCACAAGAACTTAGAGGATGAAGATTAGAAATTTCATCCCATATGACATTTAATTGAGTGTAATAAACAGTAACAAAAAGGTTACGTTGACTCAAAGAATAGAATTCTTGAAGAAGGTCAGAAACCCTAACCAAATCGCCCTGATTGAAGTGATCAAACAAGTCTTTCCACAACTCAGACGCCGTATCAATCTAGAGCACACTCTGAGCGATGTCTGGACTCAAAGCTCTCTGCAACCAAGAAAGCACAAGGTTATTACATTTAACCCATTCATTGAAACGAGGATCAAACTCAACAGGCTTCTTAATTGACCCATCAACGAAGCCAAATTTATTTTTGGAAATCAACGACATCTTCATCGATCTCGCCCAACTATGGTAATTATTGCAGTGAGAAGCGAAGAAGTGAGAATCAAGTCCGGATTTTCATTTGGGTGTATGTAGTATTCGCCGGCGGGATCATCATTCTTGAAAGGACGACCGGAATCAGAGGAATCGGAAGAGAAATCTACTGATACCATGTTGATTTTGTGAATCTAGGGTTTTGAGGAAAGGAATCGTCACACGTGTGGCAAAAGTAAAGTGTTTTATTAAGAGAGTAAAAAGAGTTATTTTATAGATAATTAAATGTCCGATATATACTAATAAAGAAACGGTTTAAATATCCTAACTAATATGCCCAAAAACAGTAACTAACCCAGTTGTGCAAAATAATCTTAATAACGACCTAGCATACCGTGCGGCCTTAGTCGATGTTATCGAGACAAACGACTAAGTCAGCCTTAAAACTCTCTTTGTAAGATCAAACTCTTCCTAGGCACTACGAACATTGAATCATTCTAGCGGAAGCAAACAAATGAGAAGGCAACTCAAGAACAAAATAAGAACGCTTAAAAACGTTCAAGAAGCTCAAGAACACAAGAGATAGTTTAGAGTGAATGTCTTGTATTACTTAGAGAATGGATAAATGTCTTGTATTACTTAGAGAATGGATAATTTACATATAAGGTTGAGAGCCTCTATTTATAGTTGAATCCCCATACAATGAATGGCCAAGATCGATTTACATCAACGATTCAGATCGAAAGCTACCAACTACATCCTAGTTATCTATGGAAAATCTATCACATTGGAATACTTTTCTTAGGTTCGCGTTCACATGGATGTTCACATTGCTGGATATTCCTTTCCCTTGGAACATGCCCTGGTAAGATGTCATCTATTAAATTACCAACTCTAATGTGATTGGGCCTTCTCTCAGTCTCCAACGGTCAGACCAAGTTAGGTGGTATTCTAGGCAAGCCCAAGATCTTATAAAGAACCTTTTGCGCAACTTTTTGTGTGCATGTCTCGGTTGCGAACTCGCGAGCTGTGTCATTCTCCCCCACCCAATCCAGCGATACCCTCATCGCTGACTCGGAAGAAGTTTGGCTTGGTTGGATCTCCCTCGGAACCTTGGTTTACTCCCAACTCAAAATCGGGCTAGGTTGTCCCCCATAAGGACTGCTCACCTTGGTCTATGCTGCCATGTAACATTATCTCGCTCACCATCATTGCGTACATCTCGATCGTAAGAGCCCTCTCTTACAAGTTGTGTTGAGTGGATCGAATAATCGAACTAAACCAAGAGGGGGGGGGGTGAATTGGAATTTTAATGTTCTTGGTGGTGGAAATTGCAAATAAAAAGATTGACAAGGAATTTTAGAGTGGTTCAAGTTCCAAATGAACTCTACATCCACTACCTTAGCTTCACTAAGGATTTGCAACAATTCCACTAATTGCTCTTCCCCTTTTCTAGGCTAAGGAGGTAACCCTTACAATTTTTGGTCAAATTTTCTACCCAAAATTTGACCCAATCCTCACACAATTAAAACAAAGAATTTGCTGGCTAAACAAGTATCTCTCAATACATAAACTAGCCCAATTACAAGCACTCAACCCAATTGAAATGATAAGAATGAAAAATACAATTGGGGTTTCTAGACAATAATGGGATTTAGGCACAAATGCTTGGATTTGATGTTTGAATGTTTGCTTTAAGATCAATAGTTGTTGCTGAGGCTTTTAGAGGTCCCTTTTATACCTTCTCATTGATTTCTAGCCGCTGTGGTTGTTGCATTCATCAATAGAGCCGTTGGGGGTGTTATCTTCCCTCCATAAATGTAGTCTGCAACCAACCGTTTCGAAACGCCCGACCCTGTTTCAAAACAGACCAAAATAGAAAGAGCCGTTGGGGTGCATTAAAGAGCCCGTATCGAAACGGTCTGACCTGTTTCGATACGCTAAGAGCCCATTTCGAAACTTGTTTCGAAACATTTTGCCACTGTCAAGGGTCGTATCGAAACGGCTTGAGATCGTTTCGAAACGCCTTAACAGTTTGTTAAATATCAGTTAAAAACTTTCAACGATCATATTTTCAAATCAATTTAAGAACCGTTTCTAAACACTTCATATCGTTTCGATACGGTGTCTCTTTGTTCTAAAGCCGTTTCGAAATTTGTTTCGAAACATGGGTTGGCAGTGTTGAAATCGTTTTGATACCCATTTCGAAACATGGGTTCACAGTTTCAAAACTATTTCGAAACGCCTTAGGCCGTGTCGAAACAGGGACTCGAAAATCACTATTTTGGCTTTAAGAACACTTAGAAAATATTTGATAAACTTAGTTTTTAACTTAGGCATATTCTTTAAATCATATAGGGATGTTTGAGGACTTAAAAATTCGTTTTCACATTTTTAATTTAGTCTTTAGATTCTTTAGTTATATCAAAATTAAAATATCGGTTTCACAATCTCCCCCTTTTTGATATAACAAAAGCAAAATTAGAATTTTTAAGAGTTTTGAAAATTTTGAAAACAATCTAACTCCCCCTCAATTTAAGATAGGTTTTTAAAGTTTTAAAAGGATTTTAAATTTTAAATTCAAGGTTCAAAACTTAAAAACACTTTAAACATTTAAAACGAATTTTTGAGTCTTAGATTACTTCTCCCCCTTTTCGTTAGATCAAAAATAATAAACAAGGCTCATAGAGAAGAAATAGGGTTAATAGCAATAATCATTAAGCAATAAGAAATAAGCAACAATAATATTAATTCATAAAATTAAAATATCCAAAACATAAATCTTCAACAATAAGTTCAAAGCATAATCCCAAATAAAATCAAAAGCATAGGTTCATAAAACATAATGGAAATAAAGATGCAAACTTAATCCTAAAATGCATAGCTAATATGATATGTCATGAATATCCTAGGCCTCGTCGTCACCATCATCATCCGAGGTCTCATCATCGCTATTGACTTGAGATTGACGAAACTTCATCCATTGGCCATAAAAGGTGGAGAAGGACATATCCATGGCCGAGTGTTGATTCTCAAGGGATTGGAGTCGATCCTCTACATTTTGCAAGCATGTATCGATAGCACCAAAGCCTGAAGCCATGTTAGTGTCCATGGCGTTGAACCGCTCGGTAAGGAAAGCCGTGAGAGCTTCATTGTTTGCAACTTGAGCTTGTGGTTGAGGTTCAACGGGAGGAGGATGAGGAGGTGCTTCCCGATCAACACGTTCCCAATGTCCATTGTTACCATAGCGAAAACCGGACTTACGGAGAGAGGACTGACCAATTTTTGACTTGCGGGGTTCTGGAGAGTCGTAGGTGCAATCAAGATTAAGCGTGCTAAAGATGTGACTTAAAACCGTTCCATAAGTGAAGGATTCCAGTGCATCGGTGTCACGAAGCTTAACATTGTTAACTATTTCGACAAATATGGTCTTAACTAGATTAGGGCGCTCACCACGACGGAAACACTCAAGCCAAAAATAGTCTACTTGACGAATGTGAGAATATTTACCTCCGGAGGGGCGAAGGAACCATGAGACCATCAAATGAAGGAATATATCGTGCGCATCCAAGCTAAGCACCGAACCGGTGTGAGAACCAAAGTGACTCTCATTCTCAATTCCTTCGTTCTTAATAGAAAACGTAGAATCCAAGAGAGGGATGTTAATGACAATCCTTTTCCCTAAGATAAAAGACTCAAGGCCAACAACTTCGGAGTTGTCTTCATCATTGATAAATTGAGCATTGGAGTAAAAGAGAAGTACCATGTGTTTGTAGCAAATGTCTGGGATGCTCAAAAGACCAATGAAACTCCATTCTCTCAAACGGTCGAGGTAACGAAAAAGAAAGCGCTCGGAGTCAAGAAAGTTGAGATCAATAACACGCTCACGACGAACTTCGTACTCCTTGACATAAGCGAACCGATCCCTCATCTCTTGAGTTCGAAGACTTTTTTGAAAAAGCTGAGTGAGATTAGGACTAATACTCGATTCACTAGCTTGACCGGTTTACGCTTTTTGTTAACATTCTCCGAAGCCATCCTAAAAATATTAAGCAAGCGATTTAAAATAGGTTTAAGTGTATGCATGAAATTTCGTAATTCAATCCAATGATAAATCCCACTTAGGTTTAAAACAAGTTTTAAAAAAATATACAAAACCAAATTTTTTTTAAGAGAAAACAGTAAAAAAATACGAGTTAAAATTTATATATTCAAATCAAAAAATTGAAGATTTTGAATTTTTTTACAAGATTTGAAAAACCCAAGTATGAAAACATATAAACTATACAAAATTAAAATTTTCTAACCTAAGATTCGAATACAAATTGAAAGAAAAAGAAAAGGAGGAAAAATACCTTAAATTGGGATTTTGGATGAATGGATAAAAATCCTTGCACAAGATTGTTGAAGATTGCTTAGACTTGTGGTTAAGAGTAAAACCGCTCAAGATTTGGTGAAAAATAAAGAGGTTTAGAGGGTTTTTATAGAGAAAATCGATTTTAGGTTTTTTAGGGTTTGGGAGAGTTTTAATTGAAGCATAACTTTATCATTAAAAGCCCTTTTTAAAGCAGTACGCGAAACTGTTTCGGAACGATGTCGACCGTTTCGAAACGCGGGCACGAAAGTTTGACCGATTTTTCAACTCCAGCTGACCGTTTCGATACATGTTTTACCGTATCGAATCCCCGTTGACTCGTATCGAAACTTGTTTCGATACACCCCTTGGCAGTAGCCAAAACGTTTCGAAACCCTGTTAAGGCGTTTCGAAATGCCCTTCTCTCAGATAGAAATTTAAAGCAATCGTATCGAAACAGGTGGACCCGTTTCGATACACCTGGGCCTGGAAGTGCAGATGAGGCTCTAAAAGTGCAGAAAAATGAATTTTTCTAAGGCCTAGCTTGCATGAATGACATAAATGAGCAGGAAAAACACATGCAAACATAAACATACTCCCCCTAGCTATAGGCATGGATGAAATTAGGAGTAAAAACACATAAACATGGCATTTCACAAGATCAAGCAATTTTAAGCACAAAAGAGGTCTTAAAAGGTCAAGATAGGCTAGCTAGAACCAACTCTCTCCTAACGGACCAAAAATGCTCTTTGTCTAAAGGTTTTGTAAATATGTCCGCTAATTGATTTAAGGTGTCTACATACTCTATAACCACATCTTCTTTAAGGACATGATCTCTAATGAAATGATGCTTTATTTCTATGTGTTTGGTTCTAGAGTGTTGGATGAGATTTTTTGTCAAACATATAGCACTAGTGTTGTCACATTTAAGGGGTATGGTTTCAACTTTAATATCATAATCTAAGAGTTGTTGCTTCATCCAAAGGACTTGAGCACAACAACTCCCTAAAGATATGTACTCGGCTTCGGTGATAGATAAGGCTACACTATTTTGTTTCTTAGAGAACCAAGATATGAGCATACTACCTAGGAATTGACAAGTTCCCGAAGTACTCTTCCTATCGATTTTGCATCCCCCATAATCTGCATCCGAATAAGCATGAAGGTTGAAGGTGGAGTCTCTAGGGTACCAAAGACCTAAACAAGGAGTATCTCTAAGGTACCTAAAGATTCTCTTAACGACTATAAGGTGAGACTCTCTAGGACTAGCTTGAAACCTAGCACACAAGCAAACACTAAACAAGATATCTGGTCTACTTGCGGCAAGGTAAAGCAATGATCCAATCATAGAACGATAAAGCTTAGAGTCGACACACTTACCTCCTTCATCTTTGTCAAGCTTTGTAGATGAGCTCATAGGTGTGGCTTGAAGCTTTGCATTCTCCAAGCCAAACTTCTTGAGCATATCCTTTATGTACTTTTCTTGATTTATGAAGGTGTCATCCTTCTTTTGCTTGATTTGGAGTCCCAAAAAGAATGAGAGCTCCCCCATCATGCTCATCTCAAATTCACCTCGCATTAGCTTAGCAAACTTTTTGCAATGACATTTGTTAGTAGAACAAAAAAATAATACCATCAACATAAATTTGAACTACTAAGATGTCATTTTTATATCTTTTTATAAAAAGTGTAGTGTCCACCTTGCCTTTTTCAAAACCCTTTTCAATTAAAAAGTTTGAAAGCCTTTCATACCAAGCTCTAGGAGCTTGTTTTAAACCATAAAGTGCTTTAGATAGTTTGAAAACATGATTTGGAAATTTTGAGTCTTCAAAACCCGGTGGTTGTTCCACGTACACTTCTTCATTTATAAAACCATTTAAAAACGCGCTTTTAACATCCATTTGAAGAAGCTTGAAATCATGATAACATGCATATGCAAGCAACATCCTAATGGCTTCCATTCTAGCTACGGGTGCATAGGTTCCATCAAAATCTATTCCCTCTTCTTGAGTGTAACCTTGTGCTACTAGTCTAGCTTTATTTCTCACAATGTTACCACTCTCATCTAGCTTGTTCCTAAAGACCCATTTAGTTTCTATGGTAGATTGATTACTAGGCCTATCAACTAATGTCCAAACATTACTTCTCTCAAATTGATTTAACTATTCTTGCATGGCCATAATCCAAAAATCATCTTTCAATGCTTTTTTTTATATTCTTAGGCTCTATGCATGAGATAAATGCAACATGATTCATTAATCTAAGAGAAGATCGAGTGGTTACCCCCTTGGATGGGTCACCCAAGATTTCACCATCTTTGACATAGTTGAACTCCCTTGGGTAGCTCACTTCCTTTTCCTCAAGAGCCAAGTCCTTCAAGGCTTCAAGAGGTGGATCTTGTGTGTCCTCTTCTTTTGTTGGAATCTCATCCTCCTTTGAAGTTTGTCCTCCATCAAAGGCATTTATGATTCCTACATCATCATCATCACAAGAATCCTTCCTTGGAAGGAGGTTATCATCGAATACAACATGTATAGATTCTTCCACTACTAAAGTTCTTTTGTTAAATACTCGATAGGCTTTAGAGGTTAAAGAGTATCCTATGAAAATAGCTTCATCACTTTTTGCATCAAATTTACCTAAGTTGTCTTTTCCATTATTTAAAATAAAACACTTGCAACTAAAAGGATCCACTATCAAGGTACCATGAGTTTTGACTTTGTGCTTTGGCCTTGTAGCAATGCTCCCCCTACAAACAAAGATATTAAGCTTTTGTTTTTGGAGTTGTCACCAAATGTCACCACTCCTCCACTTTTTGGCTTTAGATCCATGAATCTACTCTTGTCTCCGGTCATATGCCTTGAGCATCCACTATCAAGGTACCATGAGTTTTGACTTTGTGCTTTGGCCTTGTAGCAATGCTCCCCCTACAAACAAAGATATTAAGCTTTTGTTTTTGGTACCCAAATCATTTTGGGCCCATGAGTGTTAGCTCCCAAAACCTTGGTTCCCTTAGGAATCCAAGATGACATAGCAACAATGTTATTAGATTTTACAAGTTCCTTAGGAACCCATACACTTCTAATCCTTTTAGTTCTACTATGTCTAGGAAAGCTACCTTGTTTGTAGTAATTAGTCTTTTTCTTAGGTTGGTTTGTTTTTGAAGATTCACCTATTTCATGCTTGACACTACCAACAATTTTAAAAGACTCTTTGAGCTTATTTAGCTTATCTATCACCTTTTGGTGTTCACTATTACATTGAGATAAAAGATTATTAAGATCAATATTTTCATCTTAAAAAAAATTTAGTTCATCTTTCAACCCTAATATCTTTTTTCTCAAATTTTAAATTAGCTTGAGAGAGTGAGTCATTTTTATCATTTAGTTCCGAAATAATTTTCTTATTCCTAATGACCGACTCCTTGTATTTCTCAACTAATTCATCATAGACCTCTTGCAACTCATCATATGCATCATTTAATTCATCATATGTAAAATCTAAAGATGATGAGTTAGAGGTTACCATGGAGGAATCTTCCTCAAGTGCCATGAGGCAAAGGTTGGCCACTTCTTGTTCGTCATCCTCGGATGACTCCTCATCACTCCAAGTAGCAAGCTTGGCTTTGAGCTTCTTCTTCTTCTTCTCAAAGCCCTTCTTCTTGAGTTGAGGGCACTTCGATCGTATGTGGCCGGGTTTATTGCACTCGAAGCAAATGATTTGATCCCTTGCTTCTTCTTTGTTTTTACCTTCTAAGTCCATCTTCCTTTGAATTTTTCTTTCCCGGTTGAACTTCATAAAGCGTGAGAATCGTTTGGCTATCATAGCCAATTCTTCTAGCTCATCCTCCTCACTAGAAGAGCTCTCCTCAAGTAATGAAGATTTGAGAGATTATGCCATCTTCTTCTTCTTTTCAACCTCTAACTTTTCTACTCTCTTCTCTTCCTTCTTCTTCTCTTATTCCCTTCCTTTCTTCATAATCTCATGAGTAAGGAGAGAATCCACTAGCTCATAAAGCTTTAAAGTCTTTAAATTTTTAGCTTCTATGATGGCGGTTCTCTTCCCATCCCAAGATTCAGGAAGTGAGTAGAGTAGCTTCCGGACAAGCTTGTCTTCCGGTATTGTCTCTCCAAATCCTTTGAGACCATTGACTATGGTGGAGAAACGATCAAACATCTTGGACACCGTCTCATCGGGCTCCATCTTGAAATTTTCATAACTAAGATTGAGAATTCCAATCTTAGTTTCTTTGACATCATTGGTTCCCTCATAGGTAGTCTCAAGAGTGTCCCACACTTCTTTGGCACTCTCAATGGATGACACTTTGGAGTAGATGTCCAGACCGAATGAACAAAAGAGCATGTGGAGAGCTTTGTCATTTGTTTGAATCTTTCTTCTTTCTTTTTCACTCATCTCCACCTTTTTCTTCAAAACCATCTTCCCTTCACTATCTTGCTTCAATGGAATGTAGGGGCCATCTTCAATTACATCCCAAACTAAGTAGTCATTGAACTTGATGAAGAGGCGCATTCTATTCTTCCAAAACGAATAGTTGTCACCATTGAAGAATGAAGGTTTTGTAGTGGATTGAGACTCATACATGCTCGAACCGAAGGTAGAAGCCATCTCTTGATTTTTGGATGATCACACTCTTCCTAGGAATTCCTCTTGTAGTTGTTAATCCTCAAAAAGGTAGGCTCTGATACCAATTGTTGAGTGGATCGAATGATCGAACTAAACCAAGAGGGGTGAATTGGAATTTTAATGTTCTTGGTGGTGGAAATTGCAAATAAAAAGATTGACTAAGAATTTTAGAGTGGTTCAAGTTCCAAATGAACTCTACATCCACTACCTTAGCTTTACTAAGGATTTGCAACAATTCCACTAATTGCTCTTCCCCTTTTCTAGGCTAAGGAGGTAACCCTTACAATTTTCGGTCAAATTTTCTACCCAAAATTTGACCCAATCCTCACACAAATAAAACAAAGAATTTGTTGGCTAAACAAGTATCTCTCAATACATAAACTAGCCCAATTACAAGCACTCAACCCAATTGAAATGATAAGAATGAAAAATACAATTGGGGTTTCTAGACAATAATGGGATTTAGGCACAAATGCTTGGATTTGATGTTTGGATGTTTGCTTTAAGATCAATAGTTGTTGCTGAGGCTTTTAGAGGTCCCTTTTATACCTTCTCATTGATTTTTAGCCGTTGTGGTTGTTGCATTCATCAATAGAGCCGTTGAGGGTGTTATCTTCCCTCTATAAATGCAGTCTGCAACCAACCGTTTCGAAACGCCCGACCCTGTTTCGAAACGGACCAAAATAGAAAGAGCCGTTGAGGTGCATTAAAGAGCCCGTATCGAAACGGTTTGACCTGTTTCGATACGCTAAGAGCCCGTTTCGAAACTTGTTTCGGAACATTTTGCCACTGTCAAGGGTCGTATTGAAACGGCTTGAGATCATTTCGAAACGCCTTAACAGTTTGTTAAAAATCAGTTAAAAACTTTCAACAGTCATATTTTTCAAATCAATTTAAGAACCGTTTCGAAACACTTCATATCGTTTCGATACGGTGTCTCTTTGTTCTGAAGCCGTTTCGAAACTTGTTTCGAAACATGGGTTGGCAGTGTTGAAATCGTTTCGATACCCGTTTCAAAACGCCTTAGGCCGTTTCGAAATAGGGACTCGAAAATCATTGTTTTGGCTTTAAGAACACTTAGAAAATATTTGATAAACTTAGTTTTTAACTTAGGCATATTCTTTAAATCATATAGGGATGTTTGAGGACTTAAAAATTTGTTTTCACATTTTCAATTTAGTCCTTAGATTCTTTAGTTATATCAAAATTAAAATATCGATTTCACAAGTTGTGATTTGCTTCGGCGTGGACCCTCGTGATCCTTGAACAAAGGGTTGGACGCCGACGTCTCTACGTTGAACACTGGTGAACTCTTAGAACTCTAAAAGGCCTCTTGTGTCCTCGCCAAGTGTTTGATCTTTCACACTTTGGTGGGGTAAGTTTTCCGCTTCCTACACCTAGTAAAGGCGGCAAATCAAATTGAAAAACACGACTAGATTGTTTGAGATGTACCTCCCTCGACTCAATCTTAGTGCTATTCACTCTAATTTGCATCATTCCTTTGCCCATGAAGCTTGATGCACCGTTTCCCCTCAGGCAACCCTTTTTTCATCGAAGTTCGATGCCTCAACCACCTTGCCCATTGGTGGTAGTCTCCATCGTGCCTCGACGAGTCTCATTTCTCAGGACGTCTTTGGCTCATCAAGTCCTTCCTCAATGGTAGTAACCAAGACTTCTGACTTGGCTAGCTGAACAACATTTAGCACATTGTTTGTGGGGGTCTAAAATGCAAACACTGTAACACTCCTAAAACCGGGCCGATAAGCTATGTGATTAATTAGTAGAATCTCTTAAAGATAACATGAAATTATAGAATTTGTTTTCATGATTGGACTAAATTGATTAAACGATGGAAGAAACGAATTATTTATGAAGTGACCATTGTAAATTGATAGCAGAATATGAATAATTGGACTAAAATTGGGTTAGTCTCCTTTGGACAAGTTGATGACTAATGATTGTTTGTATTAAGAATTGATAATTCGGTGACTTGAATCTATGAATTAAGAAGTTGAGTAATCTTTGAATGAAATAATAAGTTTAAGTTCCATTGTGCGGTGACCACCTTGATTAGCTTGTAAATCTTCAATGGTTGCACGGCAAATTTTGCACTCATGCATGACATGAGCCACGTGGTCAGATATGGTCTCTCCTAGGTGATTATTCAACTTAGTTAAAACTGTTTTGTAAAAAAAGAGAAAAGAAAGAAGGGGGTTACCAGTGTTACACGGGAGAGGAGGAGAGAGATAGAAGGAAGACACAAACTTCATCATTTTCCTCCCCTTTTCTTAGCTCTCCATCGAAGGGAAAAGGCAGCCATGGAAGGATTTTATGTAGATGTTTGAAAGAAGAGTTTTTCTCATAGAATTTGATTTCCAAGCGTAGAAAACTGCTCTAGTAAGGTAAATTTTACTCTGCTAATGTATTAATAGAGCTATATGGATGAGCTTCATGAATAGTAGTGAAGAAACCGAATGAGATTATTTGAATCAAGTATGTAATTGATGTTTGATGGTTTGTGTGTTTTGATGTTTGGATCATGAATAGATGTTAGTAATGTTAGTGGTAAAATCTTACATGCTGGAAAATTTGTTTTGTGATGAAATTTCGATTATTGAGTTAGAGAATATGGAATTAACTCATGAAATTGCTACAATTGCATGTAAGTTTTAAATTTCAGAATATGCTTATTGAGTGTTGTTTGTAAAATCTGATGTAATTGATGTTATGAACTTAAATGATTAATGGAATGCTAAGCATGGATAGTAAAGGGTTGAAATGAATTTTTGAAAGCCTAAGGAAAGATACACGAATCTGAAAAATGGCCTTAATGTTGCTGAAAATGATGATTGATAGAGACAATAAACTATTTTCTTAGGACTGGTTATAGTTCTTTTGATAAAAGGTTATATTGTGAATGAATTATAGCTTAAACATAAGCATGTTATAAGGGTAAAAATGCAGTTTTGAACTGCACTGTTAATACAGTCTTGAACTGCACTGAAAATGCAGTTTTGTATGATCATTTGATGCAGAACATAGTATGCCTTGAAGGTGCAGTTTTGTGTGACTAAAAAAAACAGTGCAACTTTGTGTGATTGAAAGACAGTGCAGATTTGTAATAAAATGAAGTATGCGTGCAGTTAATTAAATACAGAATATATATATATATATATATATATATATATATATATATATATATATATTAAATGCTGTGCAATTAGCTTAAATGCAGACCAGTTCAATATAATGTGCAGTTGAATGCAGAATAATGTTTAAGAATGCAGAAATGTTTATGTATGCAGTGCAATATGCTGATGATACAAAACAGTTTAGAAAATGAATGCAGTTTTAAAATATATGCAGATTTTAAATGAATGCAAATGCAGTTTTGTATGCTGTGTATACGCAGTTAAAATATGCATATGGTATGTTATAATATATGTAGTTGGTAAGCTAAGAAAAAAGATATACAGTTTTGAGTGGTGAAATGCATGTTATTTGGATGCTGTGAAATTGGTTTGTAATGTTGAAAATTATTATGTATGTTAGTTTGATTAAAAACCGAAGTTTGATTTGTATGGAATATGAATAAAGACGTAATGAGAAAGCATGATAATTTTTATAAAGTATGCTTTGAAAATCAGTATGTAAGTGTGCTTTGAAAATCAATGATGTAAGTTTGAATAGAATTATTTCTAATAAATTGTTTTGTTTGAGGTACATGCAAATATTATGGATGATGATATTAAATGAAGAATAAGAAGGATTTGAGTTAAGAATGAGAGAAATTTGTGGATTCGGGATATCCTGTAACTTTGGGATATCAAGTGAGTGTAGTTACACTATTCCGGGTGACATGGAGTCACCTCGATCTTTACTCTTATAGAATTTTTGTCTTAAATGTTGAAGTCTTGATCACATATGACCATTTTGCATAAGGCTCACGCAGAGCATCTGGGATTGGGTTACATACATGGCATTGAAGTTTCATGGACAAGACATGCATTACATATGCATCATGAATGCATTGTATGCCATATTATGATGTTAATGACCATTGAATTGAAGTATATTTGTGTATAAGCTTGTAATACCCTAAAGTTCGGCCTAGAAGTATGCTACAATTTGATCATTTACTAATGGTTATATATAGATGACACTTATTAAACTAATTAGGTGGTTTGTGACCCAAATTTAAGGTAAGGAAAAGTACATGACAAAATTTTAAGGACTAAATTGAATTTTAGTAGAATTATAGGTTTGAATGATAATTAAATAATACAAATGCTATCTTTGTTTTTCATATTCTTCCTCCCCTAAAAAGAAGAACCGAACCATGCAAGGAGAAAAAAAAAGCTTGAGTGATGCCATGGGAGCTTGAGAGTGAATGCTTGGTGAGTTGCAAGCTACTTGAATTCTTGATCAAATAACTTAAAGATGTAAGCTCATTTTCCCTATTTCTAATTTGAAGCTTGTCTTGAAAAATTGATTTCAATATTCTCATGAATTATGTTATTAGGGAATTAAGCTTATACTATGGAATTCTAGGTTCACCGAGTAATATACGTGATTAGATTGTCATGTACCTTGTGTTTGTGTAACATAGCTTAAGACGTTAAACTGCTTAATGTTTAATGTTGAATTTCAAGCTGATTGAGGTAGCCTAAGTATTCGAATGGTTCATAGTTCGAATGTGTAATTGAGTTTGGAGCTTGATTGTAGTCACCCGGTTCTTTAGTATAGATTAAAGACTTTTTATTAAAAGGAATTGTTTAAGAACTGACTAGTGGATTAAAGAGGGATAAAAGTTTGAAATTAAAAAGGACTTACTTGGAAATCTTTGGGACTGTTTTGATCAGAAGATGTATGTTTTAAAACTGTTTTGATGCATTAAAGCAAGTGAGGGACTGTCTTATAATATTAGGCTATTAAAGGACTGTTTTGCTTGCTTATTTGGGGCTGATTTTGGTAACTAAAGAACATGGGAGACTTTTTTTTATTAGTAAAGGGGACTGCTTTGTACTATTACATTATGAACTGATTTGTAAGTGTATGTATGTATAGTGAACTGGTTTGAATGATTTATGGACTGCATTTGTAACACCTTGAATATTTATTTGTATTATTATAAGTGAAGAGGGACAAACATGGCAAAAAAAGAAAAAAAAAATGGGAGATATGTTACCAAAGGGTTTTGAACCCGTATTCCTTAGCTTGATAGGTGAAAAGCATAACCATTTAAGCCAAGGGTGCTCATGATTTTAATCCTCTCTATTTTAATATTAGGTTTTAACTGATATGTTTGAACCAGTGGTAGTAAAAGTCTGACTCCTCAACTACCTAATTTAATGCCTTAGATCCAATTTCCAAAAAACCTCTTATCTTCTTCCTACCAACCTTGAACTTCGGCCACCCCTCTGATCACTTCCATCGTTACGATGTGGCCTCCACCGCCACTGTGGTTCTGTCCGCCATCGAACCCCGACCAAAATCCCTCTAACCACTCGCGCAACCACCGTCCCGATTGTCGAGAATTGAGGTTTAAAGGTTCGTCGAACCTAGGATTGTTACACTTCGGGTATTCGAGTTTTTTGGCCGCAACTGTCGTCCTTTTGTCGCTCAGAAGCCGAATCTGAGCTCCTCGCGTTGATGCGAGTATAACCCAGGCGGCCGATCGTCGATCTGCCCCTAGGAAATCCCTCATCGGAGTTACGTGTATTCCAGCCATTTCGAATCATTCGGAGTAAGTCTCATTCGTATTTTCGGCTTGTTTTGTGTCATTATCGAATGAGTTGTTTTAGTGAGCTGATAAGCTTTCATTTTCTGGCAGAATCGGCACAAATGGCGCCTTCGGCGACCTTTTTCCGGTGACCGTCCGACGATCTATTTTTGGGGTTAGTGAACCGATTCAAATTAGGGCCCAAAAGCTTGAACCGGCCAAACCGGTCCAAACCCGACCCATCTGCCCGAGTCCAAACCTGACTCGTCTGCTCGAAATTAACCTAGTCAACTCGAGCTAACCCGTCTGACCGAGTCAACTCGTTCGATTCAGCTCGAGTCAACCCGTCTAAGTCATTCGAGTCAACTCAGTTGACCCTTTACCGGTTGACTGCCGACGTCAGCGTTAACTTCGACCTATTGACCTTTGACATGCTGACGTCAGAGTCTTGTATGTGTTATGAAACATGTTGGTATCCGATAAATGACTGCAAGATCATGTTAAGTTTAAGGTTAATTCTGTTAAAATAATTTGATCACAGAAAAAAGATAGTATCTAGATAAGACTAAATTGCTCGGTTAGGAAGATGGGGGACTTGTAAGAACTTCTGTATTCAAGAATAATTGATAAAACTGCTATACTCTAAATTTGATTGTCTGTTAATGATCTAACTTTCAAAATTCTTTGTTACGAAATGACAGAAATGCCCTTGAGGCACAAGAAGGATTAAGATACCCCTGACAACAAAATAATATGAGAATCTACACCAAATCTAGTAAAGCAACTAATTCATCTGAAAACCACGATTTGCTTAAAAAGTTATGAAACAAAGCTTAAACCTTCAAAATTGTAGAGTACTTGGATTGTATTGAACTCTAAAGAAATCTCCGAAAATAACTTACAGAAAAAAATATTTGTATATCTGAACTAATCAAAGTGGCGTAAAATACCAAACTGATTGGCATGACCAAAGAGGATCGAAAACATCGATAAGGATGAATTGATCGGAATGAACGTAATGACCAGAAGACTGGAATATCCTCGGGTACTAATTATCAAATTATCTGAAATGATAGATATACTCTTGAGATCTGAAATGAATAAATAGTTGAAAGAATCGAAAGGCCCAAAATAATTGAAACACCTTCGGACATCGAAGTGACCAAAAATACCTCTAAGACTTGGAATGAGAAATATTAATAAAGCCAAGCAAAGGTAATGGCTCTGAAAGTGGTAATAAATGACCCTTGTTGGTTGGTCATTTCGGGAACTATTATGGTGTTGGATGAATACCATATAAAACGTGTTCGAGTTATTTGGAGAAAGTACCTAGGTCAATGGTAAGAGCGACATGTTCTTCCTGTGTATTTGATGCTATGAATCGAGTTCAGGTGCAATACACATGTTCAAATACTTGGAAAATACCATTTGAATACATGTTCGATTTTCTTGTTGTACGTTTAGTGGTTGCTTGGTGAAGACGATCCGATTAAATAATAAACACTGTAATGATGATTTGCGATTAGTTCAAATGGACTCGGAAACCTGATAAGCAACTAGAATTTCTAAACTTCGTACATCACTACTTAAACTTGTTGGTCTAATTACCAAATTACTCCTGAAGGTCAAAATGACCATAATGCCCTTGTAGACTTTAATGCTTGGGTCGTTCATAATATATCTGAAATCTCAATGATCCTGATTTATCAACTTCTAATGTCTGGTTTGACCCGTTATTACCAAACCTCCCTTTCCATAAGGACCTCATTATGAAATCAGCCCAAAATTGTCAAATGTCCTCTTTCTGACAATTATCAAGTGTCTTTAAGAGATAAATTGGACCATAAGATGCGTACTTTGTGTCTGTAAATGCTTTTTGTTTTAAATCAAGACTATCCGCTCTGAATTTAAAAGTATGACACAATTATTCGAAAAGTATGCAATCTATAACTTCTGTCTATACATGATATATGTCTGTTGATAAAAATAAAAATAAATCTGACATCTGTCTTTTGGTATAAAGATATATCTGGACTCTATTTTCTACTATTACAATTTACTAGATAAAACTAATTTTAACCGGGGTAAATTATCTAGGATATGATTGAAGATCTATAGGCTCAGCGCTGATAAGCCCTTCTGGACCTAAGATATCCTCTACGCCTAACAGGCCTAGGGGAGTCTTTCTGCAAGCTCCTACTCCCAATGGGCTTAGGTTAAGACTTTTTGGATATAATTCTTGGTTACTACATATTAGTGTTCGGTTGGAGGGTAGTTAGGTAGATAATAAAAATTTCCGACCTCTTCTGAAATCTACCCTACGAAATTAAAGTACCTAAGTCTGAAACACTCAATATGCTTTTTATTCTGCACTTAATGAACCGTACTAAACTTCTTAACTCAACTTCTATAATCTAGGTCCCTCCTGAATATCCGGCCATAGTCTCACCTCCTAATGCTCGTGTGATCAAATAAAGAACAACTCTGTTACCTTCTGATACAACGATTTACTGACATATCGAATCATAACTAAATCTTGTTGCTATCCAGTACATCATGTTAATGTTAAGCTTGCTATATGCCTGCTCGTTGCTTGTAGCATCTTTGGGTAGTTGCTCTCGGAGTACATTATTGGTTCAGTTAGTGGGCATATATGTTGTGTATTGTTTTATATTAGTGTCTGTATTTTCTGAACTATTGTTGTATGCTTAAATGATTTTTCTGAAATGGTATTTCAAACATAAGTTTGATTCGTGGTTATAAATGTATTTAAATAAAAATGTTTTATGTGAATTTTTACCGTAGGTCGCTCTTGTGATCCTAATGTGACTTCTTAGGATCCGTGCTAATGCATAAGCGGGTCTAGGGGGTTACATCATTGCAAAAGAAATAAAGATTGTCTTAAATAGTTTAATAAACTGTTTTGATAAAATAAAAAGGGGGGTGTTTATGAAGTCTAGGGACTGATTTGCAAGTTAAAAGGGGGTTGTTTTACATAACCAATGGACTGGTTTGTAAGCTGAATCTAGGGGTTGTTTTACAATCTAAAACTGGACTATTTTGTCCATCGAACACGAGATTGCTTTGTAAAATTTGTAGGGACTGTTTTTACGCAAAATAGGAACTAATTATGATTTAATGAATTGATTTTGTAAAATGGAAAATAAGGACTGTCTTGTAACCATATGAAATTGAACTATTTTGCATATATAAAATCATTAGAGGACTGTTCTGAACAGATATGAATAAATAGAGATTTTTTTTACAAACATGCATAGGTATTCAAGTATAATGGACTGGTTTTGGCACAAGTCTAAATGAGTTTGGATTGTTTGGTATAATTAGACAAAAAAATCTGGACTGTTTTGTATTGATATAGAAGCATACTAGATTGATTTAATATGTAGGTACATGTATATAAGTTTAATGGACCAATTAGACATGAAAGTAAATATAAATGGACAGTTTTAAGTGAATATAAGAAGGCGCGTGGACTGTTTTGATGAGTATATGTGTATACATGTAATTGAAACTGATTTTGATGTGTATATACATGAATATATGGGCTGTTTTGAGCATGTACATGTGTGTATATGTGTTGGACTGATCTATATAAGTATATATATATATATATACACACACACAATAAATTGTGTAACCCCTTAAACCCGACCTAGAAAAAAAGTCAAATTTAGGACGTCTTTGTTGATAACTTTTCCCTCAAGTAATAGATTTTAGGTTTAAATAATTTATAAAACAAAATAATTATTATATAATAATAATTACCGTAAAATACCACAATTGCTTACAAAACCTAAATGTTGTAAAAATATTCCGATCATTTAATAAAATATCTAAAATAAAGTCTGTAATTACATGCTAAAACATAATCCCAAAAATATAAAGTTCCACGGTCTGAATTACGTAAATGTCTAAAAACATAAATTTAAAATAATCTGGTAGTCTAAAAATAAAGTTCATACTAATGATAAATTAACTAAGTAAAATATGAGATGCTCCAAGTACCAAGTCGCCTAAGAGAGTCTGAGTATATTTGAAAAGAGAAACTATGTGGTGTAAGCTAGAGAGCTTAGTGTGTCTCTAAAGTGCAAGAAAAATCTCAATCTCAAAATCATATATATTTTGATAAAATCTTTAAATTCACAAATGATGATGCACAATACAAAAGCTTTAACTTATAAAAACAATTCAATGATTCCCAACTACAGCACCGTTCGAAGAGTAAGGTTCCTCAAAACCACTCTCTACATCCACCAATCGATGTGTGGTAAAAACCACTACTTCCACCGTACAATCTCAACCCATGCAGACAATGATGTAAAATCACATTTGTAATAGTCTCAAAACATAGTCCGATAAATATGATATTTCATAGTTCAATAAACTCGATGAACACAATTCGATAAATTTGATGTTTAGTTAAATAAACAAAAACAAGTATGAATGCATGAAAAAATCATCATACCACATCACATGTAAAAATATGCATAAGATATAAAATAATGTCACACGGTAAAAAAATCATTATTATATAGCACAATAAGAAAACACACCTCAAGCAGCAATAGCTCTAACATCGAAAAAAACGGCTCTCACGTTCAAGTCTAGCACTGGCCCTAGCTGAATTAAAACCTATGATATAAACCACATATTAGTTAATATATATCACTATGCCACCAACTATGTAACCCCTTAAACCCGACCTAAAAGAAAAGATCGAATTTAGGAAGCCACGTTTGAAAACTTAACCCTCAAGAAAACTAATTTTAAAAATTATACTTTAAGTTAAATAAAATAACAGTACTTTAATAAATATCTTATAATAGATAAAAAATAAATATCATAATAAATATTTGAATGTTTACATAAAATTTCTGAAATAAAATCATAGTAGAAGAATGCTTAAATAATCCGAAAACATAATTAGTCTCCCAAGTATGAAATTACATCTATGTCTCAAAATAATAAATGATAATCTGAGTGACTAAAAATAATTCCGTACTGAATAATAAAATAACCGGATAAAATTGAGATCCTCCAAGTACCATGTCACCTAAAGTCCAAGGATATCTGTAAGAGAAAACTATGGGGTAGTAAGCTAAAGAGCTTAGTGTATCTCTAAAGTGCAAGAAAAATCATAGTCGTAAAACTCAATAATAATTTCTTAAAAATCATTTAAAAGATAAAACTGATGGTACAATATCACAAGCATAATGCAATGCACCCAACTACGTCCGCCAAAGAAGAGTAAGGTTCCCCATAACTCCTCACTACATCCAACGGTCGATGTGTGGTAAAGACCACTGCTTCCTCCGTACAAATCTCAACCCATGCTCATACACATATGATTCTTAAAAACTCAAATTTCATAACACAGTTCCATAAATCCGATATTTCATAAGCATGATTCAATTACCATAGTCCATAAATCTATAAATCATAGATTCATAAATCTGATGTTTCATAAATCAAATATTCCATAAGTCATAATTAAAACACATTTTGAAAATCGTATGCACGTTATGTCAACCATACAAGTCATAATACATATAAATAATCACATAAGGGGTAAAATACCAACACATAGAAAAATAATATATAATTTATTTTTAGCACCGGACGAAACACACCTCGCAATAATAAAGCTCTAACGACGAACAAAGGGCGATTGCGGCTTCGATGTAAGGTGATGGCAACGTCAATCTGAGAGAAATTCATAAAGCATGAGAACAACTAAGAGCGACAACACTTTAAAACTTAAGGCTTAGGTTTATTTCTGTAACCCCTTTAGCCCGGCCTAGACGCCCGACCCGAACTAAGAAGATTACACGGGGAAAACTGAAGCCAACTCGTTTAAGCCAAGCTCGATTAACGACCCTTTTTTTTCTTATTCTTCTTATATTCTATAGATGGACAATATTATCCTATATGTTTAGCAAAGCGATTAGGCGAAAACGACACAACGATCGGAGTTCGATTAGGGGTTCAATTGCATACGTTTGAATTTTAGGGACTAAATTTAAATTTCTATAAAATACATGGACTTTTCAAATTTTAAAGTTACCAATCCTTAATTAGTCATGTAACATGCCAACATGACAAATTTCAGCTCAAACGGATCATCCAAACACATCCAATTGAACATACAACATTCATGGACCAAGATGCAACAATTCAGAACTTAAAAAGATTCTTTTAACTGAAATTAACGAACCCGTATCGGTACACCTCAGCCTGTATCGATATGCAAATTGACAGTAGCGAGTTTTGGGAAAAAGGTATCGATACGTACAAGCCCGTATCGATACGCGGGCAAATCGTGTCGGTACACCTAAGCTGAAAAGCTTGAATTTGGCCTTAGTGTATCGATACTCCTTCCCGAGTATCGATATGCATACCAGACTTGCACATTCAACAACCATTTAAACAAATTTAACAACATGTAAACATGCTTAAAACATACATACATGTTATAAACAACTTACCAAACACATAAGCATCAACAAACAGCATAACATAATCATCAAGCATATCAAATCATGGTGAAAGTATTAGCTACTCAAGCATGCTTTAGAATGTAAGCCATAGCATAGCCAAAAACACTATAAGCAAGACCATAAACCAATTAGAGACCATTTACAAGTTTAAAAACATAAACCAAACATGCCCAAGGTGTTTAACATCACCAACAAAACCAAGAGTAGAAATCCCACCCATTGCTTCTTATTACACTAAAATAAAACCACATACATTGCTTAGCCAAATACTTGGATTTCCCCTAGCTTTCTTGCTGCCTCTAATACTCAATTCTCTACATTGATAAAATAAATGAGCGTAAGCATAAAGCTTAGTGAGGATCGCTAAAAGCCAAACATTTATCAATGCATTTTGTAAAACCAAAACATCATCATTTGCCAACATATGCCTTCCTTTAAAACATGCTCTTTAAAGCATCAATGCACTTTTAAATCCACATGCTCATAACATCATTAAAATAACAACAAAATCCTTTGCTCATGCTTAAACCAAGCATCACATGCATTCTAGCATATTTTCAAAACATCACATGCTTAATCCATTTCTCAACATCATTATATTGGCTCGCAAGTGATTATTAACAAACCATATCAAAACCAACACAATTGACACAATCGGATACATGGATTTCAAGCGTTGTCCCACACGCTTTATACACACTATCAGACTACACAAGGTGAAGATATATGGCACAATCACAACCCCTCAACACCCGTGATAGAGATAAATGGCACAATCACAACCCCTCAACATCACTCATCGGTAGTTGTATAATTCCACTAATGAGAGTAGGGGACACATACCACAAGACTCACACACGTGATTAAACCATCCACCGTTGTGATCTTAGCCTCAATCGTTAGGTACTTGGATGGAGATTACGGCACAATCACAACCCCTCGACATCCAAGGCGACTTTATTCACGATGCACCCAATCCTATAGCCGGCTAACTATATCTGATTAAAGTAACAAAAAACCATTTCCATTACTTGCCAATATAATCATTTAACATCATTATTCCACTGTTTTACAAGCATAAATCACAATGCCATTTTCACAAGCATAAATATGCTTAAACCAAATGCATTAATCACACAAATCCAAGGATCACTTACCATGTGCATCCTTAACAAAATGGCATTAAAAACCAACATCATCAATGCTCAAAACATGCTTTAAAATAGTAATCAATCTACATTTAATTCAAGTCAATTTCCAACAAAAACATAGCACAATCCGAGAGAGACTTTTGATTTACTTACTCTTGAGCTTAGCTAAGTGTTTCAAACTTACACTAAGCCCCCCAACACCACGCCCAAAGCGTTACAAAGCTGGGAAATCCATTTCCACTCACCGATACGCGAAACCTCGCTCGCCGGCGCGAAGATCACCCTTCTGAAGCATCCAAAAATGCTTCGCTTGCTTCTGGATCAAGATCCCCTATTTTTAGAGCATCAAAACAGAGATCCATGTGCATTAAAATGCATTTCAACACCAACAACTAAACACAAACTCGTTGCTCACAAAAACTACACCCATTTACCCATCCGAAACAACCGAAAACTCAATCGATTGCTTCCTAAACCAAGCCGAGCCAACATACATCACTTCCAACCATTATTAAACATCAAAACACATCTAAAAACAACCTAAACCCTTCCTTATACCTCCAGCAAGCATAACACCATCAAACCACCTCAAAAACCCAACTAAAACCATCAAGAAACTCAAGGATCTGAAGGATTTTGGGATCTATATTATCAAAACTCTTTTTCAACATTATAATAATCTCAAAAATTAATTAAAATCAATCCAAAACAGAGCTCATCATAAACACTCCGAAAATCAAGATTTATACCATGATTTTTCAAGATTTTGATCTTAAATCAAAACTATAAACAAAACTCAGCCAAAAACAACATTTAGGAGCCAAAGATCTTGGGGATTTCAATAAAGAACCTAGATTGAAGGCCGAGAACGAGATTTACCTCCAATCCATGCCTTGCTTAATGATTGACAAGTTTTTGCTTCACAAAACTTGAAGAACTTGAAGAGATTTCTTGGAAATGATTTAAGAATCAAAGAGAGAGTGTTTGAGAGAAAAGAAATCTGGAGAAAAAGTTTAGAAAATGAACTTTGTTGAAATGAGAGTTAGTTACGTCAAAAACTTCTCATTTTTCTATTTTAGCAATTTAATAAAATAAAATCCTTTTTATTTTAATCATCTAAAACTCATTTTAAAACACATGTCAATTTAAGGATGGTGTAATTGCACCAAATCTCCCTAAAGATTCTAATATTTTTGACTCTTTTGAAAATGCATTTTCCACAGTTTTGAAACTTTACATTTTGGTCACTACCCAAAATGTACCACTTCCAAAGCTCTTTTTGTAAAATTGATTTGACTAACCCCTTAAACATGATTTTAGAAGATTTTAGTAATTTTTACCATATTTTTATCCTTTCCCGATCCTTGATTTACCTAAACCATCTAATACGATTCGAATCGTTTCCGACCGATCCGATGTCTAAAACATCTAGGTTTAAAACCTGGGCGTTACAACTCTCCCCCACTTAGGAAATTTCATCCTTGAAATTTTACTTGAAGGAAAAAGGTGCGAAAACTGCTTTAGCTTGTCCGTCTGGCTTTCCCAAGTGGCCTCCTCAACTCCTCGGTGTCGCCACAACACTTTCACAAGCTCTATCATCTAGCCACGAAGAACTTTACTGCTTGAATCCAAGATTTTCACCGGTTCCTCGTCATAAGAAAAATTCGGATTCAACTCTATCCCCTCAGCAAGCATCACATGCGAAGAATCCGATCTGTACCTCCGCAACATCGAGACATGAAACACATCATGAATCTTTTCCAACTTGGGAGGCAACCTCAACCGATAAGCCATAGGACCAATACGCTCCACAACCTCATATGGTCCAATAAACCTTGGGCTAAGCTTACCCTTACGCCCAAATCTCATCATCTTCTTCCAAGGCGATACTTTCAAAAACACACGTTTGCCAACCGCGAACTCAATCTTCTTACGCTTCAGATCCGCGTAAGACTTTTGCCGATCCGATGCTGCCTTCAAACGCTCACAAACGAGCTTCACCTTCTCGGTGGTATCTTTCAACATAGCCGGCATCGAAATCAACTTTTGCCCAGCTTCTGCCCAACAAATAGGGGTTCTACACTTTCTCCCATACAAAGCCTCGTATGAAGCCATTTGGATACTTGCATGGTAACTATTGTTGTAAGCAAACTCAACCAGTGGCAAGTGCTTCTCCCAAGAACCTTGAAAATCAATAACGCATCATCTCAACATATCCTCAAGCACCTGGATAACACGTTCTGACTGTCCATCCGTCTGAGGATGATAAGAAGTACTGAAATTTAACCGTGTACCCAAGGCTTGATGTAAACATTCCCAAAAACTTGATGTAAATCTCGAATCTCTATCCGACACTATAGACATCGGCACACTGTGCAACCACACAATCTCAGTGATATATAGCTCTGCCAGCTTATCCAAGGTATACATAGTATGCACAAGCAGAAATGTGCACACTTCGTAAGGCGATCCACAATCACCCACACAAAATTCTTCTTTGATGGTGACAACCACAATCCGGACACAAAATCCATGGTAATCCTTTCCCATTTCCATTCTGGAATTCTCAAAGGTTGCAACAACCCATAAGGAACCTGATGTCCAGCCTTCACTCGCTGACACACCATACAGTTGCTAACAATCTCGACAACATCATTTTTCAACCCCATCCAGTAGTACTCATCCTTCAAATCACGATATATCTTTGTACTACCAGGGTGCATAGTGAAAGGACTACTATGAGCTTCAGTCAGAATAGTGCGCCTTAACTCAACATCACTCGGCACCACTATCCGACTTCCAAAACACAAAACATTATCATCACTAAAACTGAACTCCGAAGGCTTACCATCCGCAATATCTTGAACGTCAGGGACAAGAGAATCATCAAGAAACTGCTTATCCTTGATCAACTGGATCATGGATGGTTTCACTTGCAATTCAGCGACTAGACCACCATCTTGCGATATGCTCAAACGAGCAAACATCGCCCTCAACTCCATAGCCACTTTCCTGCTCAAAGCATCGGCCACAACATTGGCCTTTCCCGAATGATACTCGATCGACAGATCATAATCCTTAAGCAACTCCACCCAACGACGTTGCCTAAGATTCAACTCCTCCTTAGACATAAGATACTTTAAACTCTTATGATTTTTGAACACCACACACTTTTTGCCATACAGAAAATGCCTCCAAATATTCAAGGAAAACAAAACAGCCGCAAGCTCAAGATCGTGAGTAGGGTAGTTAAGCTCATGCACCTTCAACTGCCTAGATGCATACACCACTACCTTACCCTCCTGCATCAACACACAACCCAAACCAACAATGGACACATCACTATAGACTACAAACTCCTTACCAGACTCAGGTTGAATCAGGACAGGAGCTTGCGTCAAAGCCTCCTTCAGCTTCTCAAAAGCTTGTTGCCTCGCATCTGTCCACTCAAACCGAACATTCTTCTGCAACAACTTGGTCAAAGGTGCAACAATCTTCGAGAAACCCTCGACAAACCTATGGTAATACCCAGCCAAGCCAAGAAAAATTCACACCTCCATCACCGACTTAGGAACCTTCTAACTCATCACAACCTCTACCTTATGTGGATCAGCACGAATACCCTCGACTGATACAACATGTCCAAGGAATACCACCTCTCTAAGACAAAACTCACACTTGCTCAGCTTAGCATACAATTGTTTCTCCAACAACACTTGCAAAACTATCCTTAAGTGTCTATCATGATCCTCCTCGATGCGAGAGTACACAAGGATATCATCGATGAACACCACAAACTGATCCAAGAACTCATAGAACACACGATTCATCATGTCCATGAAAGTAGCAGGTGCGTTGGTTAAACCAAACGACATCACTAAGAACTTGTAATGCTCGTACCTTGTCCGAAAAGCCATCTTAGGTACGTCCACATCCTTCACCTTGAATTGATAATACCCTGACCTCAAGTCTATCTTAGAAAACACCAAGGCTCCTCGAAACTGATCAAAGAGATTGTCAATCCTTGGCAAGGGATACTTGTTCTTGATCGTCAACTTGTTCAGTTGCCGGTAATCTATACACATCCGCATTGTCCCATCTTTCTTCTTTACAAACAGCACCAGCGTACCCCAAGGTGAAATACTTGGCCGGATGAACCCTTGATCCAACAACTCCTAAAGCCGCGTCTTCAACTCTTTAGGTGCCATGCGATAAGGAGCAATGGACACTAGAGTCATATTCTCATACAACTCGATACCAAACTCCACTTATCTGTTTGGCGACAACCCCGACAATTCTTCTAGAAAGACACTTGGAAAAACGCAAACGGTTCTTATGTCCTGCACACATACATCCTTTGTACCAGGATTCATCACATAAGCAAGATAAGCATCACAACCCATCCTTAGCATATGGCTTGCTTCCATAGCCGAAACCACATTAGACAAGAATTTCACATTCTCGCCTACTATCACCACCACATAATCATCAACAAGCTTTAAAGTGACTCTCTTAGCATCAAAGTCAACCACTACTCTATTCTCCGACAACCAATCCATACCCAGGATCACATCAAATCCATAAAAGGGTAACTCCATCAAATCCACAAGAAAAACATGACCCTGAACAGATAAGGGACACCTCCGATATAACTTTCTAGTGACTACAGTCTCACCAAAAGAACTAGTCACTTGCATCCCTACTTCAAGCAACTCAACAAGTATATCAAGCAAATGTGCATGCTCACTCAAGATATATGAATGCGTGGATCCAGAATCAATCAAAGCCAACAATGATAAAGATTGTAGAACAATGGTACTTCCGATAACATCGGTATTGTTGCGCTCCTCACGCTGAGCATAGACCCTCGTAGGACCGCCTTCCTCAGGTCGAACTGCTACGACATGGGCGATACGAAGTTGACCCTCATCTCTCTTCTGAAAATTTCCTCGGCCACGCCCATGGCCTCTATGAGGTGCAACCACAATAGGTGTACGTCCCTGGCCTCCACAGGCTAGCAGAGGACACTCACGCCTCATATGATCTATTGAACCACAGTTCCAGCAAGAATTCCTTGTTACCACAACAAGAGCATGTGCTTCTCTAGCTGCACGTGGACAATCTCGCCTTAGATGGTCCCTTGATCCACACGTCCAACACGTGTGCTGCTCATACCTCACTCAGTCTCCCTGAGCCTGACCACCCCGTCCTGGAGTACCTGACCTCGCAACAGGATGATGTCTCCTATCACGACCTCTTTTGTTCCGTCCACCTCCGGAACTATACTCAGCTGCTCTCTTACCAGAGCTAAAACCACCTCCACGAGATGCCAGACCCAAGTTCTACTCGATGTCCTTGGCTCGACATATGAGCACATCAAAATCCGTGTAGCCTGTAGCCAACATATAGGTCTTGACTTCCTGCACCAGCCCATATCGGAAGCGATCACAACGATGCCTCTCACTCGGCATCAACTCAGGTGCATACTAGCTTAGACGTACGAACTGGACCTCGTACTCAGCCTGTTCGCGTTCGTGCAGTACTATAAATGATACGCAAATGGTACAAGTATACACATCGAACGAGTAATAAAGTGATGAGTGAGTATTGTCTCCATAGGGATTGGAGGTGAACACAATTTCGTTTCCAAATTGCTATAGTAACCAAATTGTAATGTGGGTATGCTGAGGCAGTATGAATGATGGGAAAATGTTGTAGCGAAACAAACAAACATAGAAGAGATAATCAAATGACAGATAGGCCTTTTCTCGGATACGAAGCTCTCTATGGAATGGCTGGCTAGCTCCTAAAGGATGATTCTCTGAAGCCTCTTAACACTACTAACGAATCCTACTTCTCTCCACTATGCTCGGCGGGATTTACTATGGCTGCTTCTAAACTATCTCTAGCAAGAAGGCTGAGGGACTAAAATTCTACAACAGTACCTCTCGGCGTAAACTCTAAACACTTTACTCTCCTAAACTCTATCCCTCTTAGCCGTTTAAACCCATCACTTATCTCTAAGGTAGGTTGGAGTCCTTCCCCTTGGTGGTTACTCCATTGTTTATGAGGATCTAAGGCTAGCTCTCTCGTTCACTCCTCCAAGCTAATGATAAAGCAATGACCTTCTCTCGAAGGTTATCATGCACTACTCTAACTGTCACTATTAGCTCAGGATTGCTCCCTCGATCACTACCCCCATATGTACCTAGGGAACGACCATCACTCGAAGGCATCTTAAGGAATGGCATGTCTCTCGAGGCACTAGCATCCCTAATCTCTTACAACCCTAGGCTATTCCTAAAGAAAGGCCAACTCTCGAAGGCGCTTAAGGTAGGGCCTAACTCTCAAGGCACTGACAACCCTAAGCTCTTACAACGTTAGGAAATTAAGCACACCACAAACAAAGCAAAGATCAAGAGAGAACAGTAAACATTAACATGAAATTAAGAAAATAAGCAGAGTATCATACAACAAAACTCGAGCCATCTAAAATAGTTCATGGCCGGGCAATAATCAAACGTATCATCGTCATATAGCCCTCTAGATAAATAAATGCTATAGCAAAAAGGAAAGATAAACTCCCAGTTCGCTTGTGGACTGCCATGACCACCTTAGGCTCACCGCCTCAGAAGAAGACGGCGAGGCCACGACTCAAACTTCCCGATGAAGGACACCAAGTCTGGTCAATGATGAAGTGCTCCTCCCTCTTGTTGTGCGTCCTCTTGCACACTTTCCTTTCTCTCCTCACCTCCGCCTCTCTTTCACTATGTCGCTTCCTTTGAAGAGATGAAGCCTTTATATAGTGGGGGTCTTCTAGGGTTTTGGTGCCTTGGTACCTACTTGGGGATCCCAAAGAATATTCTTCGACAAGCTCTGTCCATCAAGGGACAAAGAGGACGGTCTGCAACTAGGGCGCAGTGGCTGCATAAAGCTGTTAACAGTGTCAGGCGTCCTTCTCTGCACTTCACGTGCTTGTACTTTCGTGCGCTAGCTAGCATCCTTTCTCCTCTTTTGCTATAGCATTTTGTTCCTTGCTTCTTCCCTCGCATTCTGCTTTGTCATCCTGCACACAAACAGCCAAAAACTACCTTTCACGCAGCACCAACTCCACACGAGCAATAAATTAAAAAACACCCATAATATACTAAAAATGCAGCCTACATGCAATGTAATGCACTTGAAAACGGGCAATTGCTATAGCAAAGAGGCATAAATATAGAGGTAATAACATATCTATCACACCCCCAAACTTAAGCTATTGCTTGTCCTCAAGCAATGAGTAAAAGTAAAAAAAAAAGGATGCTATGGCAAAGATTTAACGAGGAATAAATGCTACGACAGTGTTTCAGCTTTCAAAAAAAGACATGCATTCAGTATCAACAACATTTATTTGAGACTGGCAAGAATTTCTCTTAAGAACAAGCTGCTAGTGAGTGTGTGCGCAAGATAACTTTCGAACTATGCATGATAGGTGAAGAAATTTTTTTTCAAGGAAGCTCAATAATAATGCCTTAGCAATGAATTTTCAATTATTACAGACTTCCACAAGAATGCAAATGGGTACTGTTGCGAAGGGTGTCAGCTCATCACACCTACCGTCCTTAACTCTAGATAAGTAGGGAGCATACCTCTCACCCCCGAGCTAGTAGGTAGAGTCATCCCATGATAACTTTCATTCACTCATGTGCTTTTCATTGCCACTTATTATATACATATTATTCTATTATAATTTTTTTTATCAGTGGCCTAAAGGCTGTACAACGGAGTGTCCTTCTTACAGTTATGCTATAACATTCAGTTTTCAGTTTTAGGCTCAGGGGAGTCTATTTTATTTTAAGCTTATTTTTCATTCTTTCATGGAAGGTAGTACTAAAGTCCTTCCTAAAAAGTTTTTCTAAACCTACCAAGCAGAGAAAGAAAGAAATCTATGTAAATTTTTTTTAGCAAACTCACTCCTAAGATAGTTCTCTAAGTCTCATGCATGCAGTTGTAAAATTTAAGTTCAGGCCTATTGAATTTCAAATGATCATCATTAAGCATCATCAACACATTTTCATATTTCTTCCTAGCTAAACAGAATGCCATAGCAAAACTTTTGTCTAATTTTACGATGCAAATGCTATGGTCCTACACTAAGCGAAGGCGGAACACCTCTAAACTTGGAGATGCATTGTCCGCGATGCATGAAAAGAAAAAAATGTTATGCAAGATGCTTATGCAAAAATAAACTAAAAAGGACTAAAACTAAAAAAAATTGTACCTCATGGGTGCTGAGGTCAATTGTCACTTGTGTCGTCTGTGGGGTGATCGTTGTGCACCACCGGGACTGTTGAGGTCGCACTGTTAGGTTAAACAGGGGCTGGATCGGTTGGTTTGACGGTGCGCCCGGCTGTGCGTTTATAACATTTCGGCTTGGATGTTGTAGCATCCTAAGATGGTGGCACAACTGTGTTGGGTGCAGTGGTGGGTGCTGCCTCAGCCATAGGCTGATCATCGTCACTCAAAGTGGTGACTGGATCCCTTTACGATTCAGGTAGCTGTGATGGTGCTGTAGCAGTCTTCTTGTTTCTTCTTGATCTCTTCCTAGTGGGTGTGGAAGCAGGATCTATTTGCTGTGACTTTTAAGCAGGGGTTTGTTCTTCTTGGGCTGAGGGGTCTCGAATGTCTGGTTCATGGGCTGGGTTGACTTTCTTCCTAGCCGTCAACTTCTTCTTATGGGCTGGTGGTTGGGGCGTGCTTGCTGCATCATTTTGGTCTTGAGGCTCAGGAGTGATGAGGAGTTCCTTTGGGAATGGGGGGAACAGAATTGCTATGCATGGCAAGACCTCAGAGAAGCATTGTGAGATGGCCACATCCTTCTGGTTGGCATACATGAAATAGGTGCTCAGCTGCACCTTAAGACTGTGAAGCTCTGTGGCTAGGTGGGTTGCTTTAGCAACCAATGTCGCGGTCCTTGTTGCAGCAAACCTCTTTGCTCCTCCTTCCAAGGTCTCGTTTGGAGCATCCTCATCAAATCCCTTCAGCTGAGGAATCTGGGCAGGTGTTAACCCCTTTTTTTCCCTCCATTTGTTCGTCTTTGGCCGGGTTTTCAAAAACTTCCTTCCTACGGCACATGGCAGTTATCAAATTTGGAAAGATCAGTGGGCTCTTCTCCTCTTGAGGCACGCGTAGACCTTGTCCACCACCAGTTTCCCTACATCAATTTTACGCCCATTAATTATAGAGTGAATAACTAGTAAACGAGATAGGTGTACCGTAGTTGTGTGCAATGTTGGCATCAATCGAGTTCAGAGCAAATGGTTCCAGAGTTTCACTTCTGGCTTTAGTCTCCCTCTTTCGACTGTCATGGTGCTCCGGTTAAGCTCTGTCCCTCAAAAGCATAATTCTTTCACGATTTCTTCTTGGGCCTTGTCATCTAGCCCAACAACAAAGCTTCCATGCTCGTCTACCACATTCTTCAGGCCATAGAATTTGTTCACTACTGCAACAGTGAATTTCACTTGTTCTCCTCGAACGTAGACGCTTGACTGAGTTGGGCTTGTCAAGTGCGCATAGGATTCCTTCACCAATGGAACACATATGTTTTGAGGATGCTTAGCTAGCTTCCTCCAGTCGTGCTTGGCTATGACATCTAGAAGGGATGACTCGAAGTTCTCCTCATCTTTCTCGGGGAATCGGAGTCCTTGCTCTGGAAGTAGTTTCCTATCCTTTAGGTTTAGCCATCTCTCTCGGGCTGCTTCGTCATAGAAAAATTTAATCTTGATGGATGATGGGTTCTGCGAACTTGATGATGCGCCAGACACATTTTTGCATCGAACCATGGTTGATGCTTTGAAGGTAAGTCTTTTGGTCTTTTAGGAAACAAAGGTTTTTTTGGGAAGAAAAGAAAAAGAAAAGATGAATAGTCTTAGGTTGAGTGAGGAAGATGAAGAGTGAGGACGTGTTGAGTCGGAGAAGACGTGTGGGAGGTTTCCTTGGGAAACGGCTAGCAACTGACTCTCCTTAATGAGGAGAGAGGTTTGAGGGTGATGGGAGTCGTCTTTTGTCAGGAAAGAGAAAAAGGTCTCTTAATTGCTCAAAGAAAAAGTAGGAGAGAGAACTAGGTTATGTGTGGCTAGGGTTTAATTATCAAATATTCTCTCTATTAATTCCCCTTTTATACTTCCCTTTTTGTTTCCCTCCTTTTCTTACGTCGTTCCAACTCCCAAGTCAAGACAAATTATGTTCCCTACAAACTCTGATTTCCTTCATCAACCAATAAAATAATCCCCTTTTTGATGTACCACCTGCATGACTGATTAATACTACATAGGACATGTACTATGATACGGAATTTGCAGGATAATAAATAAAAAGAAATGACAAACAAAAGATAAGAACAAAGCTAAAAACACACAAAAACAAACTAACTACGGTTTATTGAAAATGCTAAAGCACAAAGAAAAAGTTAGAAGGCATACTATCAAGGGTCAGGAAGGCTGAGGTGAGATGTGGCCAGCCCCACCTCGTTTGAGTGATTTTCAGCATCTGGGTTCCCTTCCTTGGTCAGGTCCTCAAATTCATTCTCTTGAATTGGTCCATCAAAGGCTTTCTTTTGAATGTTGTTGCTACAACAACTTTCTTGTAGCTCATCCATGCTATAGCGTTGCAATGCCTATCTTCCATTGACCTGTCATGAAGGGTGTTATGTATGTTGATGGTGACTGTCTCTTCACCCACTCTCATTGTGAATTCACCCTTCTCACAGTCAATCAAGGCTCGACCTGTAGCTAAAAATGGCCTTCCTAGAATAATAGGAGCATCATTGTCTTCCTCGCAATCCAGGATCAAGAAATCAGCTGGGAAAACAAAACTATCTACTTTTACTACGACATTTTCAATTTTTCCCTCTGGTCGAACTTCAGAGTGATCAACAAGCTGTAGCGTAACCCTAGTAGTCTTGACATCCCTTAACTCCAGTTTCTGAAATATGGATTTAGGCATCAGGTTCACACTCGATCCCAAATCACACAATGCTCTTCCAACGAACTTATATCCAATAGAGCAGGGGATAATAAAGCTTCCTAGGTCTTTTCTTTTTGGTGGGAATTTTCTCCAAATGTAGTACCATTCCTTGCTATAGCAACTATCTCGTGCTTTTCTACCTTCATCTTCTTTGTGATGATATCCTTGAGAAACTTAGCGTATGTTGGCATCTGATCAATGGCCACCAGAAATGGCATATTGATATAAAATTGGGCAAGGATATCTACAAACTTTTCAAATTGGAGATCTTCTTGCTGCTTTTTGAGTCTTTGAGGGAATGGTGGAGGTGGCTTAGCTAGATCTGCTGTAGCTCGTGAGGCCGTGTCTTTTGCTGTAACAAAAACCGGTCCTTCCTTGATTGGTCTTTTGGCTTTGCCATCCTCCTTTATTCCTTCTCCTTGCTGTGGTTCCTGAAGATCTTCTTGCGGTGGCAGTAAGCTGGGTTGGGCTTTGTCCTTCTCTCCACCCCCAAACTTATCACCTTGGTTAATCTCCGTGCCACTCCTTAGTGTGAGTGCACTGCATTGTTCCTTGCCATGGTGCTTAATGGCTTCAGTTTCACTAGGAAAAGTTCCTTGTGATTGCACGTGCAAGGTTTGAGCTATCTGACGCACTTGAGTTTCTAAAGCTAGTAAGAATGCATTATGACTTTGTAGTAGGGCTCCCTGATTTTTGATGTGTGTTGCTTGATCATGTAGCACAACTTTAGTGGTCCCCATGAAGTCCTTTGTCATAGCCATGAACTCCTTAAAAGTAGACTCCAATGAAATGCTTGATGAAGGTGCTGCTCCCTTTTGATTTTTCCATGGCTTATTCTGGCGGGAATGGTGTACCTCTTGCGAATTTTGTTGTGGCATTTGATTGGCCAAATTGTTGATGTGCCCCTGATTATCCCAACTCAGGTTTGGGTGTTGACACCATCCTGGGTTGTAGGAGTTAGAATAAGGGTTGTTGTTGCTACGGTTGTAGTTCCCCACATAGCTGGTAGATTCTGGATTGTGAGGGCAATTGTTGAGGTGGTGATTACCATTGCATCTTAGGCATGAGCTTACTGCCTCAACTTCCTTCACTTCGTTGGAACGTTGGAGATTCTTTAACAAATCGGTGATGTTAGCCAACTGATTTAGTATTGAGTTGTCAACTTCACTCCCTTTGGCAGCTTGATTTCTCTTCCCCGTTCCAAGCCTTGTTGTTGGGAACTGATAATCGTTGTTGGCTACCTTGTCGAGAATGTCAAATGCTTCTTCCGATGACTTGTCCAACAGTGTCCCATTCGATGCAACATCTATCAACATCCTTGTGGGCGTATTGACACCATTATAGAACATAACCACTTGGGTCCACTCATGATACCCATGGTTAGAGCATTTCCTCAACAATCCCTTGAATCGGTCCCAACACTCATACATAGATTCGTCATCAGACTGACGAAAGGAAGCAATATCATTCCTCAACTGGGTGTTCATTACTGGCGGACTATGCCATAGCAAAAAGTTCTTGCATAAATCGGTCCAACTTTGAATTGATCCGGTTGGCACCCCATTTAGCCATGCTCTAGCACGATCTCTTAGTGAATAAAGAAACAACTTTAATTTCAACACATCCTCATGCACCCCTTAATGCTTGAAAGAATCACAAACACCCAAGAAAGCACGGATATGCTGTCTAGCATCTTCATGAGGCAAGCCACCATACTGTCCAATGTTGCTCAACATGTTGAACATGACGAGTTTAAGTTCGATCTGGGCTGCCTGAAATTCTGGAGCTACTATTCTGGGATGGAGATCATCCAAACTAGGAATTAAATGATCCCTAATAGCTCGTGGTCGAGCTGCTTCTCCCTGACCATTTGCCATATCATCTGCGTTAACAAGTGCCGGTTCCATGATTCTAGCTTATGCTGGCTCGTGTCTTCTCAAACGAAATAAACGATAAGCTTCTGGAACAATAGGCTGAATAGGTCCTCTTGGTCTTCTTCTTCTGGTCATAAACTAGAAAAATACCTGAAAAGAAAAATAAAACAACCAAAAACAAAACTAGTGAATATTTACAATGTGGGAATAGAAAGCAAAATGAAAATAAAAACTATGGACAACCAATTGCCAATCCCCAGCAACGGTGCCAAAAACTTGTTCGCGTTCGTGCAGTACTATAAATGATACGCAAATGGTGCAAGTATACATGTCGAACGAGTAATAAAGTGACGAGTGAGTATCGTCTCCACAGGGATTGGAGGTGAACACAGTTTCGTTTCCAAATTGCTATAGTAACCAAATTGTAATGCGAGTATGCCGAGGCAGTACGAATGATGGGAAAATGTTGTGTCGGAACAAACAAACAGAGAAGAGATAATCAAATGACAGATAGGTCCTTTCCCGAATACGAAGCACTCTATGGAATGGCTTGCTAGCTCCAGAAGGATAATTCTCTAAAGCCTCTTAACACTGCTAATGAATCCCAGTTCTCTCCACTATGCTCGGTGGGATTTACTATGGCTACTTCTAAACTATCTCTAGCAAGAAGACTGGGGGACTAAAATGCTACAGCAATACCTCTCAGCGTAAACTCGAAACACTTTACTCTCCTAAACTTTATCCCTCTTAGCCGTTTAAACCCATCGCTTATCTCTAAGGTAGGTTGGAGTCCTTCCCCTTGGTGGTTACTCCATTGTTTATGAGGATCTAAGGCTAGCTCTCTCGTTCACTCCTCCAAGCTAATGCTAAAGAAATGACCTTCTTTCGAAGGTTATCACACACTACTCTAACTGTCATTATTAGCTCAGGCTCCCTCGATCACTACCCCCATATGTACCTAGGGAACGACCATCACCCGAAGGCATCTTAAGGAATGGTCTGTCTCTTGAGGCACTAACATCCCTAATCTCTTACAACCATGGGCTATTTCTAAAGAAAGGCCAACTCTCGAAGGCGCTTAAGGTAGGGCCTAACTCTCAAGGCGCTGACAACCCTAAGCTCTTACAACATTAGGAAATTAAGCACACCACAAACAAAGCAAAGATCAAGAGAGAATAGTAAACATTAACATGAGATTAAGAAAATAAACAGAGTATCATCCAACAAAACCCGAGCCATCTAACATAGTTCATGGTTGGGCAATAATCAAACGTATCATCATCATATAGCCCTCTAGATAAATAAATGTTATATCAAAAAGGAAAGATAAACCCCCAGTTCGCTGCTTGACTGCCATGACCGCCTTAGGCTCACCGCCTCAGAAGAGGACGACGAGGCCAAGCCTCGAACTTCCCGATGAAGGATACCAAGTCTGGTCAACGATAAAGTGCTCCTCCCCTCTTGTTGTGCGTCCTCTTGCACACTTTCCTTTCTCTCCTCACCTCCGCCTCTCTTTCACTATGTCACTTCCTTTGAAGAGATGAAGCCTTTATATAGTGGGGGTCTTCTAGGGTTTTAGTGCCTTGGTATCTCCTTGGGGATCCCAAAGAATATTCTCCAACAAGCTCTGTCCATCAGGGGACAAAGAGGACGGTCTGCAACTGGGGCGCAGCGGCTGCATAAAGCTGTTAACAGTGTTAGGTGTCCTTCTCTGCACTTCACGTGCTTGTACTTTCCTGCGCCAGCTAGCCTCCTTTATCCTCCTTTGCTATAGCATTTTGTTCCTTGCTTCTTCCCACACATTCTGCTCTGTCATCCTGCACACAAATAACCAAAAACTACCTTTGACGCAACACCAACTCCACACAAGCAATAAATTAAAAAGCACCCATAATAAACTAAAAATGCAGCCTACATGCAATGTAATGCACTTGAAAACATGCAATTGGTATAGCAAAGAGGCATAAATGTAGAGGTAATAGCATAGCTATCACAACCACAGAAAGATTTCCCTGAAAAAGCGACATGTACTGACGCTTCTTCTCATCCAAGTATCTCACACCAAGATACTTCCTCTTAAAGGCACTTCTGAAGAACTCCCAATCTACCTCATTGGGTTCCATTCCAGTGGTGATAGTCGTCCACCAACTATAAGCGTCACCCTGGAGCAAGGAAGCTGCGCATCCTAGCTTGCGCACATCGTTACATCCCATCTGATCCATAATACGGATCGTGCTAGCTAACCAAGCTTCCGACGCCTCAGGAGACATTCCATAGAACTCAACCGCTCCCAGACTTCTCAGCCTTTCCAAAGGAAAACCAGCCTACCCAACTGCAGGTGCCTGAACATGCGCTCCGGCTACCACAGCCTAAAACGCTCCGGTGATCGCCTCAACCAGCGGCGCTAGTTCACCCAAAACTAGATTAGCATGTCCTTGTTTCTCCAGCTCTCCACCCTCAGGTGGTGGCGGAGGTAGAGTCTCATCAGACGGGTTCTCAACCCCCTGATTACCCTACTTGGGCGTAGGCACGACCGTATTCGATCTAACCTCTCTCCTCGGACCCATAATGCTATTTTTAACAAGGCATAACAACAGAAACAAGTCAAACCAAGATTTAGGCCAGCCTCAAGCAAGGATCCAAGTTCACAAAAACATTTAACTAGTTTAATAAGGCAATGGGCACCCCGATTTCCCTCAAGCATAACATAGCATATCATATACATCATGCTTTACATCATCCGAAATCAGCACACATCCTTATGACATCATCATCATACAATCATATTTAACTCACATATGATTCATAACTACCACGCATGGCATAAGCACCAACATTCAACCAAAAACATGGTTTTTCAAACAACATGCCATTAAACATTGCATCGAACATCAAAACATACCAATTTCACTTACCATCATCCCCAATTCTTTCGAAACCTGGCTTTGATACCAACAAATGTAACCCCCTTAGCCCGACCTAGATGCTTGACCTGAACTAAGAAGATTACACGGGGAAAACCAAAGTCAACTCATTAAAGTCAACCTCGATTAACAACCCTTTTATCTTTTCTAGATGCACAATATTACTCTATATGTTCAGCAAAGCGATTAGGGGAAAACGGCACCGTGATCGGAGTTCGATTAGGGGTTCAATTGTATACGTTTGACTTTTAGGGACTAAATTGTAATTTCCAGAAAATACAAAGACTTTTCAAATTTTAAAGTTACCAATCCTTAAAAAGTCATGTAACATGCCAACATGTCAAATTTCATCTCAAACGAATCATCCAAACACATCCAATTGAACATACAACATTCAGGGACCAAGTTGCAACAATTCAGAACTTAAAAAGATTCTTTTAACTGATATTAACAAACCCGTATCGGTACACCTTAGCCTGTATCGATACGCAAATTAACAGTAGCGAGTTTTTGGAAAAGGTATCGATACGCCTAAGCCTGTATCGATACGGCCTTCAATCTTTTGCCTAGGCGTATCGATACACGGGCAAATCGTATCGGTACACCTAAGCTGAAAAGCCTTAATTTGGCCTTAGTGAATCGATACTCCTTCCTGAGTATCGATACGCATACCAGACTTGCACATTCAACACCCATTTAAACACATTTAACATCTAAACATGCTTAAAACATACATACATGTTATAAACAACTTACCAAACACATAAGCATCAATAAACAACATAACATAATCATCAAGCATATCAAATCATGGTGAACGTATTAGCTACTCAAGCATGCTTTAGAATGTAAGCCATAGCATAGCCAAAACACTATAAGAAAGACCATAAACCAATTAGAGACCATTTACAAGTCCAAAAACATAAACCAAACATGCCTCTTATTACACTAAAATGAGAGTAGAAATCCCACCCATTGCCTCTTATTACACTAAAATAAAACCACATACATTGCTTAGCCAAAAACTTGGATTTCCCCTTGCTTTCTTCCTGCCTCTAATGCTCAATTCTCTACATTGATGATACAAATGAGCGTAAGCATAAAGCTTAGTGAGGATCGCTACAACCAAACATTCATCAATGCATTTTGTAAAACCAAAACAACATCGTTTGTCAACATATACCTTCCTTTAAAACATGCTCTTTAAAGCATCAATGCACTTTTAAATCAACAAGCTCATAGCATCATTAAAATAATAGCAAAATCCTTTGCTCATGCTTAAACCAAGCATCACATGCATTCTAGCATATATCCCAAGCATCACATGCTTAATCCATTTCTCAACATCATTATATTGGCTCGCAAGTGATCATTAACAAACCATATCAAAACCAACACAATTGACACAATCGGATACGCGGATTTCAAGCGTTGTCCCACACGCTTCATACATACTACTAGACTACACAAGGTGGAGATATATGGCACAATCACAACCCTTCAACACCCGTGATGGAGATAAATGGCACAATCCCAACCCCTCAACATCACTCATCGCTAGTTGTATAATTCCACTAACGAGAGTACGGGACACATACCACAAGACTCAGACACGAGATTAAACCATCCACCATTGTTATCTTAGTCTCAATCGTTAGAGTACTTGGATGGAGATTACGGCACAATCACAACCCCTCGACATCCAAGGCGATATTTTTCACGATGCACCCAATCCTATAGCCGACTAACTATATCCGATTAAAGTGACCAAAAACCATTTCCAACACTTGCCAATATAATCATTTAACATCATTATTCCACTGTTTTACAAGCATAAATCACAATGTCATTTTCACAAGCATAAACATGCTTAAACCAAATGCATTAATTACACAAATCTAAGGATCACTTACCATGTGCATCCTTTAAAAAAATGGCATTAAAAACCAGCATCATCAATGTTCAAAACATGCTTTAAAACAGTAACCAATCCACATTTAATTCAAGTGCATTTCAAACAAAAAACATAGCACAATCAGAGAGAGACTTTAGATTTACTTACTCGTGAGCTTAGCTAAGTGTTTTAAACTTACACTAAGCCCCCCAACACCACGTTCAAAGCATCACAAAGCTGGAAAATCCATTTCCACTCACTGATACGTGAAACCTCGCTCGCCGATGCGAAGATCACCCTTCTGAAGCCTCTAAAAATGCTTCGCTTGCTTCCAGATCAAGATCCCCTATTTTTAGAGCATCAAAGCAACGATCCAAATGCATTAAAATGCATTTCAACACCATCAACTAAACACAAACTCGTTGCTCACCAAAACTACATCCATTTACCCATCCGAAATAACCGAAAACTCAATCGATTTCTTCCTAAACAAAGCCCAGCCAACATACATCACTTCCAACCATTATTAAACATCAAAACACATCTAAAAACAACCTAAACACTTCCTTATACCTCCAGCAAGCATAACACCATCAAACTAACTCAAAAACCAAACTAAAACCATCAAGAAACTCATGGATCTGAAGGATTTCAGGATCTATATTATCAAAACTCTTTTTCAACATAATAATCTTCTCAAAACTTAATTAAAATCAATCCAACATAGAGCTTATCATAAACACTCCGAAAATCAAGATTTAAATCATGATTTTGCAAGATTTTGATCTTAAATCAAAACTATAAACAAAACTTAGCCAAAAACAACATTTATGAGCCAAAGATCTTGGGAATTTCAATAAAGAACCTAGATTGAAGGTTGAGAACGAGATTTACCTCCAATCCTTGCCTTCCTTAAGGATTAACAAGTTTTTGCTTCACAAAACTTGAAGAACTTGAAGAGATTTCTTGGAAATGATTTAGGAATCAAAGAGAGGGTGTTTGGGAGAAAAGAAATCTGGAGAAAGAGTTGAGAAAATGAACTTTGCTTAAATGAGAGTTAGTTATGTCAAAAACTTCTCATTTTTCTAGTGTAGCAATTTAATAAAATAAAATCCTTTTATTTTAATCATCTAAAAATCATTTTAAAACACATGTCAATTTAAGGAAGGTGTAATTGCACCAAAGCTCCCTAAATATTCTAAGATTTTTGACTCCTCTTTTGAAATTGCATTTTTCCACAGTTTTGAAACTTTACATTTTGGTCACTACCCAAATGTACCACTTCCAAAGCTCTTTTTATAAAATTGATTTGACCAACCCCTTAAACATGATTTTAGAGGATTTTTACCATATTTTTATCCTTTCTCGATCCTTAATTTCCCTAAACCATCTAATACGATTAGAACCATTTCTGACCGGTCCGATCCGATGTCTAAAACATATAGGCCCAAAATCAGGGTGTTACAATTTCTGTACGTAATAACTTTGACTATATATATAGTTAAGCGGTCGTAATTTAAACAAATTAGGTTTAGAATATAATAATAATAATAATAATAATAATAATAATAATAATAATAATAATAATAATAATAATAATAATAATAATAATAATAAATTAGTAAAAACAAGAATTTAAGTTGAAAAAGGAGAGTCAGTTCACCCGTGGGAAAAAGGGGAATTAGAATTCAACTACACTCATCTCTTATCCTGAAGTTACGAGATACATGAATCCACAATCACCCCTAGCTTCCACTAACTCTTATATTCTATTCTCCATATCCTGACATGTACCTCAAACCAATTAACAAATCATTAAGACCAATTCAATTTGTAGCACCTCAAAAATTACGCCCAAATTGTAAACCATATATTCACAAAATCCCTAATTTAGAAACCTAATTTTGAAATCCATAATTCTTGAAACTCTAATGATTTGGGAATTTAATTAAAAAACCCTAATTGAGTTTAAGGGTTAAATTAAAAAATAGATTTATAAGGCTTAATATAAAAATTTAGGGTACAATTTGTAAATCATGAAAAACTTAGATGTTAGGTTGTAAACCCTCATTAAGTTCAGTGGCTAACGTTGTGATTTACCCATTAAATTGGTTATTTAAACCCCTTTCAGCCCTAAAACTTATTACATTCAACACTGGCAGCCGCACGTCCCCTCTCTCGACATATTTTTTTTATGCTTCTTATTTTGATCAAAATTTGGTGAGTCTCTAGCATCACACAACCTTAATTTTTGAAGGATTTGGATATGAGATCTGATGCAGATTACATATGTGTTTTATACGACATCGACTTTGAGGAAGACAAATTACCACCTTCTTTGCCTATTCGATCTAACTGTACACGTACCACGAGGACTACACGTGAGTATTCTTTTAGATTAATATTAGTATTTTTAGTTTGTAACACCCAAAAATTACGCCCAAATTGTAAATCCTAAATTCGAAAAATTCCTAACTTAGAAACCTAATTTTGAAATCTCTAATTGAAAGCCCTAACAATTGAGAATTTTTAACATAGAAGAACAGATAGCCTATGATGCTTTAGTATGTCTCCACCGAACATGCAATCAGAAAACAGGGTAATTAAAATCTTTTTAGTAACTTTCATTTTCAAAAAGATAAGCTTGCATACACAACACACACTTACACGTTTGATAATTCATGACGTATCCTAAATTATTAGGATGTTTCAATTTACGTGACTTACTAAATAAACCAAGAAATTACCTCAAGCTTAAAATACGTGGGTTAATTAAAAGATAGATAGATGATGAAAAAGAGTAATTTAAGGTTATCTATGTTAACTGAAATTACATTAGTAATCAACTTTAAACCCATTAATGTGTATGACTGCCACTCGAAAGGATTATGAAGAAGTGGCTATTAATAATTCCCTTAGAGGGTAATTAACAGTCCAATTTATCCTAACCGGTTGTTTTTTCATGTAACTAAGTGTTGAGTGGACCGAAGAATCGATTTAAGCCAAAAGGGGTGAATTAAATTTTTAGAATTTTTGTGGTGGAGTGGAAAAATAAAAAATGTTAGACAAGAGGATTTAGAGTGGTTCAAGTTCCAATTAAACTCTACATCCACTACCTTAGCTTCACTAATGATTCTCCAACAAATCACTAATTGCTCTTCCCCTTTTCTAGGCTAAGGAGGTAACCTTTACAATACCAGTCAAATTTTCTACCCAAAATTTGATCCAATCCTCACTCAAGTAATACAAAGAAGATAAAGGCTAAGACTAGTATATCTCAATACAAAATGTAGCCCTTTTACAAGCACTCAACCCAGTTGAACAAATAAGAATGGAAATTACAAAGTTCACAATTTGGGTTTACAAGAAAATATGGGATTTTAGCACAATTGCTTGGATTTGATGTTTGGATAATTCTTTGGGGATCAATAGTTGTTGCTGGAGCTTTTAGAGGTCCCTTTTATACCTTCTCATTGAATTCTAGCCGTTGGGGTTGTTACCTTCATTAAAATAGCCATTGAGATGTTATCTTCCCTCCATAAATGCAGCTTGGAACTACTCGTTTCGAAACGCCCGACCCTGTTTTGAAACATACCAAAATAGAAAGAGCTGTTGGGGTGTAATAAATAGGTCGTACCGAAATGGGCACGATCGTTTCGATACGCTAAGAGCCTGTTTTGAAACTCGTTTCGAAACATTTTGCCACTGTCAAAACCTGTATTGAAACGGCTTAGAGGCGTTTCGATACACTTTAATTATTTCTTAAAAATATTAGTTTAAAAGCTCAACGGTCTTATTTTGAAACCAAGTTTGAATTCTGTTTCGAAACATTTGAGGTCATTTCGATACTACCGTATCGAAACGGTTCAAATCATTCCGTTGTTCTTCATCCGTTTTGAAACGCGTTCCGAAACAGAGGTTAAAAGTTTCAAAACGTTCCGAAACGCTCAAAGGCCGTTCCGAAATGGTGACTCGAAAATCATTGTTTTGACTTGGTAAACACTTAGAAAATATTCGACAAGTTGAGGTTTTGACTTATACATTTTTCTTTAAACACGGAGAGGTTTTGAGGACTTAAATATTCATTTTCTCTTTTTCAATTTAGTCCTTAAATCCTTTGTTATATCAAAATCAATTTATTAGTTTTACAATCTCCTCCTTTTCGATATAACAAAACCAAGTTAGAATATTTAAGAGTTTTGAAATATTGAAGACGTTCTAACTCCCCCATTTTGTTAGATAAAAAAGAATAATAAACAAGGCTAATTATGAGAAGAAACAACGTTAAAAGTAATAAACCAAACAACAGAATATAGATAGAGTTAAGTTCAAATAACCAAACATAAATACTTAAAGCAATAGTCTTGAAGCTCAATCCCAAACAAAAACAATCAAAGCATAGGTTCTTAAAACATAAATAAAAGAGAAAGGTGCAAACTTATTCCTAATATGATAGTCTAATATGATATGCAATGAAAATCCTAAGCCTCGTCATCATCGTCACCATCATCATTAGAAGAATCATCATTGTTTTTAGCTTGAGCACGATGAAAGGTCATCCATTGACCATAGAAGGTAGAGAATGACAAGTCCATCGATGTTTGTTGATTGTTAAGAGCGGTGAGACAATTTTCGTTTGTAAGAAGACGATCCTCCATGGATTGCAAACGAGTATTGATAGCACCAAATCCTGAAGCCATGTTCGTATCCATCGAGTTGAACCGCTCGGTGAGGAAAGCCATAAGAGCTTCATTATTAGGACCCGGAGCTTGAGGTGGTGGCTCAACTTGAGGACGCGGGTCTTGCCTAACAACACGTTCCCATGGGCCAAGAGAGTAGCAGAACCTGGACTTACGGTGAGAAGATTCACCAATCTTGTTCTTGCAGGGTTCCGGAGAATCATAGGAGCAATCGATGTTGAGAGTGCCAAAGACATAGCTTAAAACAATCCCATAGGTGAAGGAAGTAAGAGCTTCGGTTTCATGAATCTTCACATTATGGACCATCTCGTCAAACATGATTTTGAAAAGATTTGGCCATTGTCCTTGGCGAAAGCACTCTAACCAAAAATAATCAACTTGACGAACATGGGAGAATTTACCTCCGGAAGGGCGAATGAACCACGATATCATCAAATGGAGTAACCGGTCATGAGCATCCAAGATAGGACGGATCTGGTGTGAGCACCAAAGTGGTTCTCATCCTCAATGCCTTCATTCTTGAGCCCAAGAGCATTCTCTAAAACGAATATGTTGATAATGAACTTCCTCCCCAAAAGATACGACTCAATGCCAATTACCTCGGTATGATCTTCATTATCAATAAGCACGGCATTGGAGTAGAAGAGGAGGACCATATACTTGTAGATAATATCCGGTATGTTCAAGAAGGCCATGAAGTTCCATTCTTGCAAACGCTCTAGATAGCAGAATGCAAAATGCTCAGAGTCAAGGAACGGGATATTAACAACAGGATCTCGAAGAACGAATATATCTTTGATGTAAGTGAAACGATCCTTCATCTATTTAGTCCAAAGACTCTTGAGAAAAAGTTGGGTGAGGTTAGGACGGATATTTGCTTGGTTTGAGGCTTCACCCGTTTGAGACGTCTTGCGTTTCTTGTTAATTTTTTTCATGGAAAATTCCTAAAAACATAAAGCAAGCAATTTAAAAATATAAGTGTATGCATGAACACCCTTAATTCAATCCAATGACAAATCCCATTTAGGTTTTAAAAAAAAACTTTAAATTTTTTAAGAGGAAAAAACTTTTGCAAAACAGTAAAAGAAATACGAGTAAAACCAAATATATTGGAGTCAAAAATTTGAAGATTTTGAAAAAAAATTTACAAATTTTGAAAAACCCAATTTGCAAAACATATAATCTATACGAAATTAATATTTTCTAACCTAAGATTCGAATAAAATCAAAGGAAAAAGAAAAATATGAAAATATACCTCAAATAGGGATTTTGGATGAACGAATGGAAGAACTTGCACAAAATTGTTGAATCTTGCTTAGACTTGAGTTTGTGAGTAAAACCCCTCAAGATTTGATGAAAACAATGAGGTTTAGAGGGTTTTTATAGGAAAAAATCGGGTTTAGGGTTTTTAGGGTTTTTATAAGTTTTAATTAAAAGCAACTTTATCATTTAAGACCCTTTAAAAAGCTGTTCGCAGCGCCGTTTCGGAACAGGCACGATCATTCCGAAACGTACGTACCGAAACGTTGACTAACGTTTCAAGTCTTGTTGACCGTTCCGATACGACTTTGACCGTATCGAATCCCATATGTTGACCCGTATCAAAACGCGTTTCGATACAATTCTTGGCAGAGGCAAAACGTTTCGAAACCCTTTTAGGCGTTTCGAAACACCCTGGTCATAGATCATCATTTTTTAAGGCACCTGTATCGAAACAGATTGACCCGTTTCGATACGCCTAGGCCTGGAGGTGCAGGTGAGGCTCTAATATTGCAGAAAAATGAATTTCATGAAGTCCTAGATGCATAAATGATATGAATGAGCAGGAATAACATGTACAAACATAAACATACTCCGCCTAACTATAAGCATGGATGAAATTAGGAGTAAAAACACATAAGCATGACATTTTGCAAGAAATCAAGAAATTTAAGCACAAAATGGTTCTAAAAGGTCAAGATAGGCTAGTTAAACCTAACTCTCTCCTAATGGACCAAAAACGCTCTTTATCTAAAGGCTTGGTAAAAATGTCCGCTAGTTGATTTAAGGTGTCAACGAACTCTATAACAACATCTTCCTTAAGGACATGATCTCTAATGAAATGATGCCTTATTTCTATATGTTTGGTTCTAGAGTGTTGGATGGGATTTTTGGTTAAGCATATGGCACTAGTGTTGTCACACTTAAGGGGTATGGTTTCAACTTTAACTTCATAATCTAAGAGTTGTTGCTTCATCCAAAGGACTTGAGCACAACAAATCCCTAAGGATATGTACTCGGCTTCGGTGGTAGATAGAGCTACACTATTTTGTTTCTTAGAGAACCAAGATATGAGCATACTAACTAAGAATTGACATGTTCCCGAAGTACTCTTCCTATCGATTTTACACCCCCCATAATCCGCATCCGAATAAGCATAAAGGTTGAAGGTTGAGTCTCTAGGGTACCAAAGACCTAGACAAGGGGTATCTCTAAGGTACCTAAAGATTCTTTTAACGGCTGTAAGGTGAGACTCTCTAGAACTAGCTTGAAACCTAGCACACAAGCAAACACTAAACAAAATATTCGGTCTACTTGCGGTAAGGTAAAGCAAAGATCCAATCATAGAGCGATAAAGCTTAGAGTCAACATACTTACCTCCTTCATCTTTGTCAAGCTTTGTAGATAAGCTCATTGGTGTGGCTTGAGGCTTTGCATTCTCCAAGCCGAACTTCTTGAGCATATCTTTCACATACTTTTCTTGATTGATGAAGGTGCCATCCTTCCTTTGCTTAATTTGGAGTCCCAAAAAGAATGAGAGCTCCCCCATCATGCTCATCTCGAATTCACCTTGCATTAACTTAGCAAACTCTTTGCAATGACACTCATTAGTAGATCCAACAATAATATCATCAACATATATTTGTACTACTAAGATGTCATTTTTATACCTTTTTATGAAAAGTGTAGTGTCCACCTTACCTTTTTCAAAACCTTTTTCAATCAAAAAGTTTGAAAGTCTTTCATACCAACCTCTAGGAGCTTGTTTTAAACCATAAAGTACTTTGGTTAGTTTGAAAACATGATTTGGAAATTTTGAATCCTCAAAACCCGGTGGTTGTTCCACATACACTTCCTCATTTATAAAACCATTTAAAAAGGCACTTTTCACATCCATTTGAAAAAGCTTGAAATCACGATAACATGCATATGCATGCAACATCCTAATAGCTTCCATTCTAGTTACGGGTGCATATGTTTCATCAAAATCAATTCCCTCTTCTTGAGTGTAACCTTGAGCAACTAATCTAGCTTTGTTTCTCACAATGTTACCACTCTCATCTAGTTTATTCCTAAATACCCATTTAGTTCCTATAGTAGATTGATTACTAGGCTTTTCAACTAATGTCCATACATTACTCCTCTCAAATTGATTTAACTCTTTTTGCATAGCCATAATCCAAAAATCATCTTTTAATGCTTCTTTAATATTCTTAGGCTCAATGCATGAGATAAAAGCAACATGGTTCATGAGTTTGAGAGAAGATCTAGTAGTTACCCCCTTGGATGGATCACCTAAGATTTCACCACCTTTGACATAGTTGTACTCCCTTGGGTAGCTCACTTCCTTTTCCTCAAGAGTCAAGTCCTTCAAGGCTTCAAGAGGTGGATCTTGTGCATCCTCATCTTTAGTTGGAATCTCATCCTCCTTTAAAGTTTTTTCTCCATCAAAGGCATCAATGATTCCTACATCATCATCATCACAAGATTCCTTCCTCGGAAGGAGGTTATCATCGAATACAACATGAATAGACTCTTCTACTACCAAAGTTCTCTTATTAAATACACGATAGGCTTTAGAGGTTAAAGAATACCTAAGAAAATAGCTTCATCACTTTTAGCATCAAATTTACCTAAGTTGTCTTTTCCATTATTTAAAATAAAACACTTGCAATCAAATAGATGAAAATAGCTAATGTTAGGATTTTTAGATTTTAAAATCTCATAAGGTGTTTTCTTTAAAAGTGGCATAATCATTACTCGATTTACAATGTAGCAAGCGGTGTTTGTGGCTTCCGCCCAAAAATATTTAGGTAAATTGTTTTCAAAAAGCATGGTTCTAGCCATTTCTTGTAAAGTCCTATTTTTCCTCTCAATTACCCCATTTTGTTGAGGAGTTCGAGGAGCCAAAAAATTGTGGCCAATACCATTTTTATTTAAAAACTCTTCAAAACCTAGATTTTGAAATTCGGTTCCATGATCACTTCTAATATGAGAAATCTTAAGTTCAAGATCATTTTGAGTTAATTTTGAAAACGTAATGAATTTTTCTAAAGCCTCATCTATTGTACCTAAGAATAGAACCCAAGTAAACCTAGAATAGTCATCAACAAGTACAAATGCATACGGTTTACAACCCAAGCTCATAGTTCTAATAGGCCCAAATAAATCCATATGAATTAGTTGTAAACACCTACTTGTAGAAACTTCATAAATGGATTTAAAGGATGATCTTTGTTGTTTACCCTTAAAGCATGCATCACATATTTTATCTTTTGAGAATTTGATCTTGGGTAAACCTCTAACTAGATTTAGGGAAACTAATTTTTCTAAAACACTAATGCTAGTATGTCCCAGTTTTCTATGCCATAGCCATGCATCATTTTCATTTTGTGCAACAAAACATGCATGAGATGTATGAATGTCATCTAAATGCACCATGTATATATTACCTATGCGATGACCATTGAGCATTATATTATTTGATTTAATGCCAACAATTTTGCATCCATTTTTATCAAATAAGACATTAAATTCTTTATCACACAATTGACTAATGCTTAATAAATTGTGTTTTAGACCATCGACATACAATACATTTTCAATGAGAATAGTAGAGTGATTACCTATGGATCCAATACCTTTAATGTGGCCTTTGGAGTTATCACCAAATGTCACTACTCCTTCACTTTTTTGCTTTAAGTCCATGAATCGACTCTTGTCTCCGGTCATGTGCCTCGAGCATCCACTATCAAGGTACCATGAGTTTTGACTTTGTGCTTTGGCCTTGTAGCAATGCCCCCTACAAACAAAGAGTTAAAATTTGATTTTTGGTACCCAAATCATTTTGGGTCCACGAGTGTTAGCTCCCAAAAGCTTGGTTCCCTTAGAAATCCAAGGTGACATGACATCAATATTATTAGACTTGACAAGTTCCTTAGGAACCCATACACTTCTAATTCTTTTAGTTCTATTGTGCTTATGGAAGCTACTTTGTTTGTAGTTACCGTTCTTTCTTTTAAGTTGGTTTGATCTAGATGATTCACATATTTCATTTTTCACATTACCAACACTCTTGAAAGACATTTTATGCTCATTAAGATCATTTAACACCTTTTGGTTTTCACTATTGCATTGAGAAATAAGATTGTTTAAGTCTACATTTTCATCTTGAAAGAATTTAAGTTCATCTTGTAAACCTAAGATCTTTTTCTCAAATTTCAAGTTAGCTTGAGAAAGTGAGTCATTTTTAGCATTTAATTCCGAAATGATCTTTTTATTTCTTATGACATACTCTTTATATTTCTCAACTAACTCATCATATACCTCTTGTAACTCATCATAAGCATCATGCAATTCATCAAATGTAAAATCAAATGAAGATGAGTTAGAGGTTACCATGGAGGAATCCTCCTCAAGAGCCATGAGGCAAAGGTTGGCCACTTCATGCCCCTCATCCTGGAATGACTCCTCATCACTCCAAGTAGCAAGCTTGGCTTTGATCTTCTTCTTCTTCTCAAAGCTCTTCTTCTTGAGTTGAGGGCAATCGGAACGTATGTGACCCAGCTTCTTGCACTCAAAGCAAATGATTTGGTCCCTCTCTTCTTTGCTTTTGTTCTTGAAGTTTATCTTTCTTTGAAATTTTCTCTCTCGGTTGGACTTCATGAACCGTGAGAATCGTTTGGCTATCATAGCCAATTCCTCAAAGTCTTCCTCCTCACTAGAAGAGCTCTCCTCATGTGGAGAGGCTTTGAGAGCAACTCCTAACTTCTTTTTCTTTTCTACCTCATGCTTCTCTATCCTTCTCTCTTCCTTCTTCTTCTCTTCTTCTCTTCCTTGCTTCATAATCTTGTGTGTAAGAAGAGACCCAACAAGCTCATCAAGCTTCAAAGTTTTCAAATTCTTTGCTTCAATGATGGCCGTCCTCTTACCATCCCAAGACTCCGGGAGAGAGTATAGAAGCTTTCTTACTAGCTTATCTTCGGGAATCACTTCACCGAATCCTTTAAGGCCATTGACGATGATCGAAAACCGATCAAACATCTTTGAGACGCTCTCATCGGGGTCCATCTTAAAATTCTCATAGCTCAAGTTTAGAAACCCAATCTTCGTTTCTTTCACATCGCTAGTGCCCTCATAAGTCATCTCCAATGTGTCCTACACTTTCTTTGCGCTTTCGATAGATGAAACCTTTGAGTAGATATCCGGACCAAGTGCACAAAATATGATATGTAGAGCTTTGTCGTTGACTTGCATCCTTCATCTATCTTCCTCGGTCATCTTCGACTTTATCTTCGGAACTAGTCTTCCTTCATCGGTTCTCTTAACCGAAATGTAAGGGCATTCTTCCACTACATCCCAAACCATGTAATCCGTTGACTTGATGAAGAGACACATCTGATTCTTCCAATATGGGTAGTTGTCCCCATTAAAGAAGGGTGGTTTAGAGGTTGATTGTGACTCATAGAGGTTGGAGGTTGAAGTAGATGCCATGGCCTGTCTTGTAGATGATCACACTCTTCCTAGGAAATCCTCTTGTGGTTGTTAATCCTTAAAAGAGGTAGGCTCTGATACTAATTGTTGAGTGGATCGAAGAATCGATTTAAGCCAAGAGAGGGGTGAATTGGATTTTTAGAATTTTTATAGTGGAGTGGAAAAATAAAAATTGCTAGACAAGAGGATTTAGAGTGGTTCAAGTTCCAATTGAACTCTACATCCACTACCTTAGCTTCACTAAGGATTTTCCAACAATACACTAATTGATCTTCCCTTTTTCTAGGCTAAGGAGGTAACCTTTACAATACCAGTCAAATTTTCTACCCAAAATTTGACCCAATCCTCACTCAAGTAATACAAAGAAGATAAAGGCTAAGACTAGTATCTCTCAATACAAAATGTAGCCCTTTTACAAGCACTCAACCCAATTGAACAAATAAGAATGGAAATTACAAAGTTCACAACTGGGGTTTACAAGAAAATATGGGATTTTAGCACAATTGCTTGGATTTGATGTTTGGATAATTCTTTGGGGATCAATAGTTGTTGATGGAGCTTTTAGAGGTCCCTTTTACACCTTTTCATTGAATTCTAGTCGTTGGGGTTGTTGCCTTCATTAAAATAGCCGTCGGAATGTTATCTTCCCTCCATAAATGCAGTCTGCAACTACCCGTTCCGAAACGCCCGATCCTGTTTCGAAACAGACCAAAATAGAAAGAGCTGTTGGGGTGTAATAAATAGGTCATACCAAAACGGGCAAGATCATTTCGATACGATAAGAGCATGTTTCAAAACTCGTTTCGAAACATTTTGCCACTGTCAAAACCTGTATCGAAACGGCTTAGAGGCGATTCAATATGCTTTAATTATTTCTTAAAAATATTAGTTTAAAAGCTCAACGGTCATATTTTGAAACTAAGTTTGAATTCCGTTTCGAAACGTTTGAGGTCGTTTCGATACTACTGTTCCGAAACGGTTCAAACCGTTTCGTTGTTCTTCATATGTTTCGAAACACGTTCCGAAACAGAGGTTAACACTTTCTAAATGTTCCGAAACGCCCAAATGTCGTTCCGAAACGGTGACTCAATGTAACCCACACCTCCCGGTCTGTCCGGATGACCGGTCCGAGTGGGCCACACGGGGAAAACCGAAGCAAAACCCGTTAAGGTTCCCCCTCGGTTAACAACCCTAAAAAAATTTCTTTTTATTTATCTTGTCTAAATGCATTACCATTACCTATGTGAAACACGTCAGCGGAAACACGAGCAATACAATGATCAACCATTCAAGACACCATTCATAAAACAGCCTATTTTCAGTAATTAAGCAGGCTGTATCAATACACCTGTTGAGGGTATCGATACGCCTTGACCAAAGTCAACACTCAGGGTCAACACAGGAAGACCGTATCGATACAGCCCTTGAGCGTATCGATACGCCCTTCCTAGTCAACTACTCGTGGTCAACGCTACGAAGACTGTTTCGGTACACCTAGGACCGTTTCGATACCTAAATTTCCAGTGACTCCAGTGACTAAAAAGGTATCGATACGCCCCCCTCGCGTATCGAAACGCGTGGCCTGAAACAAGAAGGCCGTATCGATACGGGTCCAATCGTATCGATACCCCTGCTACGAACTTACAAGTTTTAGCTGATTTAAGGCACAAGGATGCCCCTAAATCCCTCTAAAACCTCAACCAACACACTAACATCATTCCTAAGGCAAACCAACATAACAAACATGCTTGAAACTTAAAGCTAAAAGGCACAATTCAACACAAGGTGGTGCACAAACCATACAAGCAACTTAAGCATTCAAACATGAAACAAGGCATCCATACATGGCATTCCAACAAAGGGCAATTTAGCATTTAAGGTCATACATGAAAGTTCAAGAGACCAAAAGGCACAAGTTAAGCATATGAGGTTTGCACCCATCAACAGGGCAACCTAAACATCTAAAGACATGTCACCACACACAAACATTCATCATAGCGTATCATGCTTTACAAAACATGGTCAATCCAAAACATCAACATATCAATGAGTCATACATAGCTCATACAAAACACCCTTGCCACATTGCTAACTAATACATAATTAACAACCGTACTTGAGCCACAAACTTGGAAAGCCCTTCTTGCCTTGCTCCGAGCTAACACCACGCTAATGATCTGCATTGTTGAAAATTGAGAGCGTAAGCTATAAGCTTAGTGAGGATGCTCTAAAACCGAAAACATCAACAATGCAGGGTTCAAGCATGTAAATCCTAATCTCACATACAACATACATTGGTAAAGTAATCAAGTAGACCTAGCTAGTCTTTCAAGAGGCATAATATGGTTTCTCATATCCTACCAAGCTCAATCATCATATAACAACACCACATATCAACATCATATATCACCACATATGAACAAGTTTAATTGGCCACTATTAATTACCCGGATGTGCGGATTTAAATCTCAACAATCACATAACCTCGGTGGGATTACACTCATCACTGGACCTTGCATGTGCGGGATTCCACTCATCGCCACATGCCCTACGGATGGGATTCCACTCATCATCCCGTAGAATATATAAAAGCTTCCGGTGGAATATTACATCACCGTACTCCTCCTTGATGACTTAACGCCATCAAGGCCACGTACGTTTTGACTCAATTTGTGTGCACACTAATCTTAATGATCGATTATTTACAACCGGTAATTTATTTAGTGCCAATTTTCATTTCCACATCACATATCATCAACCACATCCCATGCTCATCACATATATACATATCATGATATACATGCACCAATTAACCACATTTCACAAGAGCATAGATAGGCAAACACAATGGCATTAAATGGAATCAATGGCTAAATTTAACAACTTGAAATAAAGAAATGGCCTACCAAGCACATTCCACACACACACTCTACACACACTCGAACCAAACTTTAAAACAAGTTTGAAATCACTCACCGCCCTTCCTTAGCAACCGAAACAAATCTCCTACGAGCCCGGATTCGGTCCCAATGCTCCTTCGACGACTCCTCTTGCTTCTAGCCAACCAAAAACACAACCAACAACCATAATCAATGCTAACATTCAATCAACACTCAACTTTAGAGCTTAAACTAACTTCGTCCACATTTTCCAATCAAATAAATCCCCAAATGTATCAAATTCGTACTCCCTCAAACCTTGGCTGAAAACTCCACTTTCAATCATCCAAATGACACCCAAAGGACCCCAAATCACCTTCCTAACTTATATAAACCAACAACCCTTCGATTCCAACCTTAAACCTCCCAAAAACCCAAGTTTTGACATCCCAAAAATGGCTCCAAGAACCCATTTCGGGTTTTCAATAAAACCCACTCATTTTGACATATAATATACATTTTAGTGTGGAGAATCAAAAACCCAACTCCCTATTTCGAAATAGAAAGGAAATTTTCATCAAAACTCAAACTTTGTCAAAACCCTAACATTTCAAAAGCTCACATTTTTGAAATCTAAGACTATGGGAGATAGGGGATGAAAAGGAGAACTAGAAAACATTGTTACCTTTCAAAAAGACCTTGGGAGGATGAAGAAACCTAATGGAATAGTAGCTTGAGCTTGGAGAGAGTTTGAAGATGGTTTTAACGTTGGTGGGGGATATGGGGGAAAGAGAAGACAACTTTTAATTAAAAGTGGTCTTGCTTTTTAAAACCTTTGGGTAAAATTACAACATTGGTCCCTCCCCTTTTACTAAAGCTCAATTAGGTCCAAATTAAGGTTGAATTTATTTTAATTAAATTTTTACCGACTCGAACCACAACCCCACTAACTCCTAACCCCAAAACACGGGCGTTACAACTCTCTCCCACTTAAGGAATTTCATCCCCGAAATTACCTAACTGAAAGAGATACGGAAATTGATTTTCCATATCCTTCTTTCTCTCCCAAGTGGCCTCGTCCACACCTCGACGTTGCCACCGCACCTTCACCAACTCAATCGATCTACCCCTCAACACCTTACTGTCAGAAGCTAAGATCTCCACGGGCTCTTCCTCATAAGTTAAATCCAGATTCAATTCAATTTCTTCTACGGGCATAACATGTGATGGATCGGACCTATACTTATGAAGCATCGAAACATGGAACACATCGTGTATCTTCTCTAGCTCGGATGGCAAACGCAACTGATAAGCAACCGGACCAACCCTCTTCACAATCTCATACGGTCCTATGTACCTCGGACTCAACTTCCCTTTTCGGCCAAATCTCATCACTTTCTTCCACGGAGACACCTTCAAGAATACTCTCTCACCCACTGAGAACTCAACTTCCTTCCTCTTCAAGTTGGCATAGGACTTCTGCCTATCCGAAGCAGCTTTCAAACGATCACAAATCAATTTTACCTTGTCGGTTGTCCCCTTGAGCAAATCCGGCATAGGTAACAACTTCTGTCCCACTTTGGCCCAACAAACTGGAGTCCTACACTTTCGACCATACAAGGCCTCATACGGAGCCATCTGAATGCTCGACTGAAAGTTGTTATTGTACGCAAACTCTACTAGAGGCAAATGCTTCTCCCAAGTACCCTGAAAGTCAATGATACAACAACGCAACATATCCTCTAAGATCTGAATAACCCTCTCTGACTGACCATATGACTGAGGTTGATAAGACGTGCTGAAGTTCAACCGGGTACCCAAAGCTGTATGCAGACACTCCCAAAATCTAGAAGTAAACCGCGGATCTCTATCTGATACAATGGACTTCGGCACACCATGCAGCCTAACAATCTCACCAATGTACAAGTCGGCCAATCTATCTAAAGTGTAAGTAGTGTTGACTGCCAAGAAGTGAGCACACTTCGTAAAATGATCCACTATCACCCAAACTGAGTTCTTCTTCGTAGGAGTCAAAGGCAAACCCAAAACAAAATCCATGGTGATGTTCTCCCATTTCCATTCCGGAATTCTCAACGGCTGTAACAAACCTGAGGGAACCTGATGTTCTGCCTTCACTCCCTGACACACTAAGCACTTACTCACAAAGTCGGCTACATCTCTTTTCAAGCCAACCCAAAAGTACTCATTCTTCAAATCACAGTACATCTTCGTACTTCCAGAATGCATAGCAAACGGACTATTGTGGGATTCAGTCAAGATCGTACGTCTCAAGTCACTGTCCTCTGGCACAACTATTCTATCCTTGAAACACAAAACCCCATCAGTGCTGAAACTGTAGTCTGAAGATCTACCCTCGGCTATATCTTACACGTGAGGTGCCAAAGATCTATCTAAGAGCTGTTTCTCTCTAATCAACTGACCTAGAGTAGGTCTAACCTGAAGCTCGGCTATCAAGCCACCATCCCCGGACAAACTCAATCTAGAAAACATGGCTCTCAAGTCCACGACCATCTTCCTACTCAATGCATCAGCCACTATATTGGCCTTACCCGGATGGTACTCAATGGTAAGATCATAGTCCTTTAGCAGCTCTAACCACCTACGCTGTCTGAGGTTCAAATCTCGCTGAGTCATAATGTATTTCAAACTCTTGTGATCGGTGTACACTGTGCATTTCTCACCGTACAAATAGTGCCTCCAAATCTTCAGAGCAAACACAACTGCAGCTAACGCTATGTCATGAGTCGGATAGTTGCGCTCATGAGTCTTCAACTGTCTTGAGGCATAAGCCACTACTCTCTTGTCTTGCATAAGAACACATCCTAGCCCTACATAAGAAGCATCACTGTAGACTATATAGTCCTTCCCGGACTCTGGCTGAATCAAGATCGGTGCTTGGGTCAAAGCTTCTTTCAATTTCTCAAAGGCTCTCTGTCTTGCATCTGTCCACTCAAACTGAACACTCTTCTAAAGTAACTGTGTCAATGGAGCGGCTAACTTAGAGAAACCCTCTACAAATCTCCTATAGTATCCGGCTAAGCCTAGGAAGCTACATACTTCTGTTATAGACTTCGGTTGCTTCCACTCAACAATGGCCTCAATCTTCTTCGGATCAAGTCTAATTCCCTCGGCTGACACTACATGTCCTAAGAAGACTACCTCTCGGATCCAGAACTCACACTTGCTTAGCTTCGCATACAACTGATGATCTACCAAAGTCTTCAAAACTAGTCTCAAGTGTCGGTCATGGTCTTCTTCAGTTCGCGAGTACACCAAAATGTCATCAATAAACACAACTACAAACTGATCTAGATACTGATGAAAGATCCTATTCATCATGTCCATAAAAGCAGCCGGTGTATTAGTCAACCCAAATGGCATGACTAAGAACTCATAGTGACCATATCTAGTCCTAAAGGTCGTCTTCGGTACATCAACCTCTCTTACCTTTAGCTGGTAGTAACCCGATCTCAAATCAATCTTCGAAAAGACTGATGCTCCCCTCAACTGATCAAACAAGTCATCAATTCTAGGCAACAGATATTTATTCTTCACTGTCAACTGATTCAACTGTCTGTAATCTATACACATCCTCATGCTTCCATCTTTCTTCTTCACAAACAAAACTGGCGCACCCCAAGGTGAAGAACTAGGCCGAATAAAACCTCTATCTGTCAATTCTTGCAACTGAGTCTTCAACTCTTTCAATTCTTTCGGTGCCATGTGATACGGGGCATTCGAAACAGGAGCTGAATCAGAATAAGTCTCAATGCTGAACTCTACCTCTCTGTCTGGTGGTAACCCTGGCAACTCTTCCGGGAATACACTAGGAAAGTCACATACTGTCCGGATGTCCTGAGGTCTAACCTCGCTCATGTTAGGGTTCATCACATACGCCAAGTATGCTTCACACCCCAACTCAACTAATCTCTTAGCCTCTAATACTGAAACCACATTGGACAAGAACTTCACGTTCTCACCCACCACTACAATCTCATAGTCATCTGTGAGCCTCAAAGAAATCCGCTTAGTCTCAAAATCTATCCTAGCTCTATGCTCTGTGAGCCAGTCCATACCCAGAATCACATCAAAACCATAGAAAGGAAGCTCCATCATATCCACTGGAAACACATGCCCTTGAACCATTAACGGACACCTTTGGTACATCTTCCTAACCACTACCGTGTCCCCAAAGGAACTAGTAACAATAACTCCTACCTCTAACATCTCACAAGGCAAATTCAAAGACTGTGCATGCTCACTCAATATGTAGGAATGTGTAGACCCAGAGTCAATCAAAGAAAGCAAACCCAAAGACTGTATCGAGAAGTTACCTGCGATCACATCGGTGTCATGCTGATCCCCACGCTGAGCGTAAACTCTGGCCTGACCTCCGCCCTCCGGCTTAACTGCAACTACATGTGCTATGTTCCTCTGACCATCGTTCCTCGACTGGAAGTTACCTCTACCGCGCCCGCGGCCTCTCTGAAAGTCATTGGCTCTAGCAGGAGCCTGAGCTGGTACCTGTCCCACCTGATGTGGACAGTCACGCCAAATGTGGTCTCTAGCCCCACAACTCCAACAAGAATGAAAATTTCCCCAACACTCACCGGTGTGGTTCCTCCCGCAAGTAGCACATGTGGGCAACTTCCCACCAGCTCTCTGGCCCTGATGGCCCCTACCGTGGTTATCGCCACCACGCCTATGATCATACTGGTGTCTGTTGTCCCGATGCCTCTTACCTGAACTAGATCCACCAGACCGCCTGGTCAAACTCAAACTGTGCTCTAAGTCCTTGGCCCTCGCGACCAAGACATCAAAATCGGTGTAGTCTGAAGCTAGAGTATACGTCTTGATCTCTTCACTCAGCCCATAACGAAAGCGGTTACAACGCTCCACCTCAGTAGGTTCAAGCTCAGGTGCATACTGACTCAATCTGACAAATCGGATCTCATAATCGGTCACGGACATACTCCCCTGAAGCAATGCCACAAACTCCCTCTTCCTCTCATCGAGGTATCGCAGACCCAAATACTTCTTACGGAAAGCTGTCTCAAAGAACTCACAAGTGATCTCGGCCTCATCCATACCCGTAGTAATGGTGACCCACCAAGTGTAGGCATCACCCTGAAGCAAGGACTCAACACATCCTAACTTGCGCTCACCAGTGCACCCCATCTGAGCAAGGATACGGACAATCTTCTCAAACCATAACTCGGACCTCTCCGGTGTGGCCCCTCTGAACTCTTCGGCCCCTAAACCACGGAGCCTCTCTAACGGCAAACCAGTGCCCTCACCCTGATGGTGTGCTGCTGCCTGACCCCCAGCTGCTGCAGCCTGAAATGCCCCAGCTATCGCCTGAACCAACGGAGCTAAGTCTATTCCGGCCGGTCCTTGGCCACCTTGGCCTCCTCAAGGTCACTCTCCTTCGGCCTCGGCCTCGCCTCCTACTCCCGTTGGAGGAGGTGGTGGTGGTGGAGGTGGCGGAGGAGCTCCAACTCCAACCACAGGCTCTCCCACTTGAGCCTCAACCCTAACTACTGGCTCAACTCCTGGAGCCGCTGCCCGTGGTTCCGGTCGAACCATCCTAGGCCTCCCACGTGGTCTCATGGTACAGCTAGCAAGGAAATAACTACAACAACAAACAAGTAGGGATTACGTTAGTCGAAGCAAGGGTCCAATAGTGCTCAAGTACTCCTTTTATCAAAAATCTTTTCAATTAAGTAATAGTAGCAATGGGCACACACTCTACACCAGACACAACAACTCATGCTTCAAAACATCATACGAACGGTCAAACATCAAGATTTCATAGCAAGATATGCATCGAACAATACAATCATTTAACACATCGAGCTTACCTCACTTACCTGCCCGAGGTCTCGGTAACCTCAGGCTCTGATACCAACAAATGTAACCCCTCGTTCCGGTCTGGCCGGATGACCAGTCCGAGTGGGCCACACGGGGAAAACCGAAGCAAAACCCGTTAAGGTTCCCCCTCGGTTAACAACCCTAAAAAAATTTCTTTTTATTTATCTTGTCTAAATGCATTACCATTACCTATGTGAAACACGTCATCGGAAACACGAGCAATACAATGATCAACCATTCAAGACATCATTCATAAAACAGCCCATTTTCAGTAATTAAGCAGGCCTTATCGATACACCTGTTGAGGGTATCGATACGCCTTGACCAAAGTCAACACTCAGGGTCAACACAGGAAGACTCTATCGATACAGCCCTTGAGCGTATCGATACACCCTTCCTAGTCAACTACTCGTGGTCAACGCTACGAAGACCGTTTCGATACACCTAGGACCATTTCGATACATAAATTTCTAGTGACTCCAGTGACTAAAAAGGTATCGATACGCCCCCCTCGCGTATCGAAACGCGTGGCCTGAAACAAGAAGGCCGTATCGATACGGGTCCAATCGTATCGATACCCCTGCTACGAACTTACAAGTTTTAGCTGATTTAAGGCACAAGGATGCCCCTAAATCCCTCTAAAACCTCAACCAACACACTAACATCATTCCTAAGGCAAACCAACATAACAAACATGCTTGAAACTTAAAGCTAAAAGGCACAATTCAACACAAGGTGGTGCACAAACCATACAAGCAACTTAAGCATTCAAACATGAAACAAGGCATCCATACATGGCATTCCAACAAAGGGCAATTTAGCATTTAAGGTCATACATGAAAGTTCAAGAGACCAAAAGGCACAAGTTAAGCATATGAGGTTTGCACCCATCAACAGGGCAACCTAAACATCTAAAGACATGTCACCACACACAAACATTCATCATAGCGTATCATGCTTTACAAAACATGGTCAATCCAAAACATCAACATATCAATGAGTCATACATAGCTCATACAAAACACCCTTGCCACATTGCTAACTAATACATAATTAACAACCGTACTTGAGCCACAAACTTGGAAAGCCCTTCTTGCCTTGCTCCGAGCTAACACCACGCTAATGATCTGCATTGTTGAAAATTGAGAGCGTAAGCTATAATCTTAGTGAGGATGCTCTAAAACCGAAAACATCAACAATGCATGGTTCAAGCATGTAAATCCTAATCTCACATACAACATACATTGGTAAAGTAATCAAGTAGACCTAGCTAGTCTTTCAAGAGGCATAATATGGTTTCTCATATCCTACCAAGCTCAATCATCATATAACAACACCACATATCAACATCATATATCACCACATATGAACAAGTTTAATTGGCCACTATTAATTACCCGGATGTGCAGATTTAAATCTCAACAATCACATTACCTCGGTGGGATTACACTCATCACCGGACCTTACATGTGCAGGATTCCACTCATCGCCACATGCCCTACGGATGGGATTCCACTCATCATCCCGTAGAATATATAAAAGCTTCCGGTGGAATATTACATCACCATACTCCTCCTTGATGACTTAACGCCATCAAGGCCAAGTACGTTTTGACTCAATTTGTGTGCACACTAATCCTAATGATCGATCATTTACAACCGGTAATTTATTTAATGCCAATTTTCTTTTCCACATCACATATCATCAACCACATCCCATGCTCATCACATATATACATATCATGATATACATGCACCAATTAACCACATTTCACAAGAGCATAGATAGGCAAACACAATGGCATTAAATGGAATCAATGGCTAATTTAACAACTTGAAATAAAGAAATGGCCTACCAAGCACATTCTACACACACACTCTACACACACTCGAACTAAACTTTAAAACAAGTTTGAAACCACTCACCGCCCTTCCTTAGCAACCGAAACAAATCTCCTACGAGCCCGGATTCGGTCCCAATGCTCCTTCGACGACTCCTCTTGCTTCTAGCCAACCAAAAACACAACCAACAACCATAATCAATGCTAACATTCAATCAACACTCAACTTTAGAGCTTAAACTAACTTCGTCCACATTTTCCAATCAAATAAATCCCCAAATGTATCAAATTCGTACTCCCTCAAACCTTGGCTGAAAACTCCACTTTCAATCATCCAAATGACACCCAAAGGACCCCAAATCACCTTCCTAACTTATATAAACCAACAGCCCTTCGATTCCAACCTTAAACCTCCCAAAAACCCAAGTTTTGACATCCCAAAAATGGCTCCAAGAACCCATTTCGGGTTTTCAATAAAACCCACTCATTTTGACATATAATATACATTTTAGTGTGGAGAATCAAAAACCCAACTCCCTATTTCGAAATAGAAAGGAATTTTTCATCAAAACTCAAACTTTGTCAAAACCCTAACATTTCAAAAGCTCACATTTTTGAAATCTAAGACTATGGGGAGATAGGGGATGAAAAGGAGAATTAGAAAACATTGTTACCTTTCAAAAAGACCTTGGGAGGATGAAGAAACCCAATGGAATAGTAGCTTGAGCTTGGAGAGAGTTTGAAGATGGTTTTAACGTTGGTGGGGGATATGGGGGAAAGAGAAGACAACTTTTAATTAAAAGTGGTCTTGCTTTTTAAAACCTTTGGGTAAAATTAGAACATTGGTCCCTCCCCTTTTACTAAAGCTCAATTAGGTCCAAATTAAGGTTGAATTTATTTTAATTAAATTTTTACCGACTCGAATCGCAACCCCACTAACTCCTAACCCCAAAACACAGGCGTTACACTAAAAAATCATTGTTTTGACTTGGTAAACACTTAGAAAATATTTGACAAGTTGGGGTTTTGACTTATACATTTTTCTTTAAACACATAGAGAGGTTTTGAAGACTTAAAAAATTCATTTTCTCTTTTTCAATTTAGTCCTTAAATCCTTTGTTATATCAAAATCAATTTATTAGTTTTACACTAAGCTTATACTTAATAATACTTGGAAAAAGCTTACTAAGATTTACTATTTACAAGCATGCATGTAACCATTTCTCTTTATACTAGAATTTAAACACTACGAACAAAACCAATTAGCAAGCTAGAACATCACATACAAGCAACCATCACAATATCATGGCAAACATATAATCACATACTATTATCATTCGAGTCCCGTTACATTCAAATGGCAATATTCTATGCATATTCACAGATGTGATACTAATTGATCAATGAAAATCCTTTTTAACGAACTATTCAAGTTATACTATTTTGTCTAGGTTATACATGTGGTAAAGGATGTATAAATGCCTACATAGAGGTATGCTATCAAGGTGATTAACAATTCGAATTACATGCAAGCATTTAAAAAGCATGAACACATATTAACTATAATAACTTATGTAACAAGCAACCAAACATTAATTATGGGCTCTTTACATAGACTTAAAACGAATAAAGCTTATATACATAATCAACTCAAAAGGAAATCTATATGCTCAATGCTCTAATAACAACCATGTGCCACCACCTAGGAGTTCTTATCTCAAAAAAATTACATAACATACTTGGTCTCTTTTGATCAAGACCATGCTCAAGAAAAAATTACATAACATACTTGTAACACCCCAATTTTGGGCTTGGAAGTTTAGGGTCTGAACCGGACCGGTCTAATTTTCGGTTCGAATATAAAAGGTGGTTTTAGGGAAAGCCTAGTTCGGGATGCATTAAAAATATGGAAAAATATCTAAAAATCATCTTTTAATATATATATAAGAGAGGGGTGAAATCAATTTTACAAAATAAGGCTTGGAAATATGACATTTCGAATTAGTGACTAAAATGTAATTTTTGAAAAGTTCGTGACTGTTTTGAAAGGATTGAAACTTTGAATCTTTAAGGAGCTAATTTATCCAAGGAAGGATTTCTCCAGATTTTTCTTAATTTTAATGACTCATTTAATGTTTAATTAATAAAAAGAAAAGAGGGAAAAATCATATTTTAGTTTCATAACTAACTTTTGCTAAAATTTTCCCATTTCATTTTCTCTCAAAATTCCCTCAGCCAAACACATTTCCACAGCAGCTTTTCTTTTGATTTTCACACCAAATGTTGAGATTTCAATCCTCAAATGATTCCTAATCATTTCTACATCAAATCCTCTCCATTTGCATATTGAATTTTCAAGGATTTTGGCTCTAAACAAGGAGAAATCCACATTTAGAGGTATGAACGTTCTTATCCTCTAAATACTCAGTTCTGTATTGAAATTCCCAAGTTCTCAGTCCTTAAATTGAGTTTTATAAAAGGCTTTGATGTTGTGATCTTGATTTTGGCTTAAAACTTGAGATTTTGATTAAATCTTGAAGAAATTTGTGATGAATGTTTGGGCTCTGATTTGAGATGTCTTTTTAATGTATTTTGGATGTTTAATGATGTGTAATTGAGGTTTAGGGCCTATTTTTGGTTGCGTTTCGCAACTAAAAACCACTTTTTTAAGTGCTTTTAGTTAAAACATGCTGTTTTTGGTTGCTTTTAAAACTAGCTTTTCCACCCAAACCAAGAAGATAGATTTTATAGCTTCTTGGGTGGAAAAGCTAGTTTGAAAATAAAATTACTTTTTTACCCTTATTATTTAATTATAATTTATTGTTAAAATAATGTTTATGCATGCATAATTGTAAAATAATATATATTTTATAATATTTATATTGAGAACAAAATTATTTTATTTGTACTTTATTTTATATTTATTATTAATGTGTAAGTGGTATGTCCGTATATAATCTAGAATGTAATTTATATTTTCAAATTAAATTTTATAAAAAAATATTTTTTTTATTATAATTGAAATTGATTTATTTCATAAATCATAACATTAATTAATTTGAACAATCACCCAAATTTACTTTTACTTTTTAATAATATGTCTAAAATAGACTTTTTATCTCATGAAAATCACTTTTTGACTTCAATGACAAACACTAACCAGTTTTTCAAAAATACTTTTCAACAGCTAGTTTGAAAATCACTTTTTCCACCACAATTTTTAAAAGCAACCACAAACTAAGCCTTAATCAATGCAATCCCGAATAGGTTGATTTTCCTACATTTTTATTGGTGAAAATGGTGGTTTTTGGGGTGATCTTGGTGTTCTGCTATAGCTGGAGGTATAAGGACATGATTAGGTTCTTTTTGGATGTTAATTGATGTCTAAGAATGTTTAGAAGTTATGGATCTTGGCTGGGTAATGTTGTGGAAGTGTTTGGATGTGATTTCGGTTGTGTTTGGTAGCCGAAATGTGAGTTTTGGTGAGAGCAACGAGTTTAGGTGTAATGGCTGAAGATTTTAATGCATGATGATGCATTAATCCTCTGCTTTGATGTGTTTAAAACAGGGGAAACATCTTTGGATCCTTGTGGTGTTGATCCGGAGGCTTGAACGGCGTTTCGGCAAGCTTGCGAAACGGAATTGGTGAGTGAAGTTTGGTTTTCAGCTTTGAAATCAATGTTTGAAGGTTTTGGGAGCTTAGTTTAGGTCTAAGCAACTTAACTAAGCTCAAGAGTAAGTTTTCGGAGAAACTCTCTCTTTGATGAACCATGAGATGGTTGGATGCAATGTGTTTAATTTGCATGTTTAAATTCTGTTTTGAAAGCATATTTTAGCATGTTTAATGCTGGTTTTGAAAGCCATGTGTTGAAGGATGCTCAAGGTAAGAGATCCTTGGTTTGACATTGATAAATGTGGTTTTGATGCATAGTGATGCATGATGGTTTAATGGCTTTGTTTAATGCTTAAAAACAGTGGATTGATGATGGTAAATAATGTATATTGGAAGGTGATGTGTTGGTTTAAAAGTACTTGAATAGGATATAGTTAGCCGGCTATAGGATTGGGTGCACCGTGAATAAAGTCGCCTTGGATGTGGAGGGGTTGTGATTGTACCGTTAAACTCCATCACGGGTGTTGAGGGGTTGTGATTGTACCGATAAACTCCACCTTGAGTGTTTGGTAGTGTGTATTAAGCGTATGGGACAACGCCTGTAATCCGCGTATCCGATTGTGTTTTGTGTTGAAAAATGATTATGGTATCACTTGGAAGCCAATATGACATGTTAATGTTATTTAAGCATGAGATGCTTGTTGTATATGCATTATTGCATGAGAATTGATGTTATGTGTTGAAAAGGCCTTGTGAAAGGTGTTTTATAAAATGCATTATTGAGTTGTTTCTTTAGAGCATGCCTCACTAAGCATTTGTGCTTACGCTCTCTTTCTTGAACCAATAATGCAGATAATTGAGGTGTTTGTGGGCAGCAAGGAGGGCAAGTAATCCAAGGAAAGCTAAGCTCATGTATGGTGACATTTTCACAACATTATTAGTCTTTGATATTTGGCAATGGGAACCTAGGTTGTGTTGTTGGGAGATGTTTTGGACTCCCTAAGTTTGGTATGATGCCTATGATGTTTGAAACATGTAAATGGCCAATTGGTATTTGTTTTGAAGATTTGATGATTGCTTGATTTCCAATATTAGGATGCATGCCTATAGACTTGTGGTTTTTCCTAATTGATGCCATGATTAGGAGGTCATAGGGATGTATTTGATTGGTCGTATGTATGTTAAACCAGAAAATTCTGCCCTTTCTAGGCAGGCCGTATCGGAACGGGCACTACCGTTTCGAAATAGGGGCCTGTAATGGCCCTTGTGTATCGAAACGGGTAGAGGCCGTTCCGAAACACTTTTGCTACTGCCAAGCCCTATTCCGGAACGAGTTTTGAAACGAACCCGCGTTTCGGAACGGTCAACACCCGTTCCGAAACACTTGACCGTTGGGCACTGATTTGTATGGTTTATGTTTTGCAAGCTTTACGTTTTAGTCCTGAATTTTGTATATGCAATTGATTGAGTTTGGAATGTCCGTTTAAGGTGAAATTTGACAGGGAAGCTTGCAATATGTTTAATTTGATTTTGGTAACCTTGAAATTAGTTAAGTCCTCTTAATTTCCGGAATTTACAATTTCGTCCCTAAATTCGTTTGTTGTGCAATTGAGTCCCTTATTGCTTTCCGATTGCTGTGATTTTTGAGTATGCTTATTTCAAGAGTACGCCTAGGGTTAATGTGTATCTAGAAAAGTTTAGAAAGGAAAAAAAAGGGTCGTTAATCAAGGTTGACTTTTGGGTTGACTTTGGTTTTCCCCGTGTAATCTTCGTAGTTCGGGTCAACCGTCTAGGCCGGGCTAAGGGGGTTACATTTGGTGGTATCAGAGCTGAGTTCTCGAGTAATTCGAAATGGTTATGTGGGTGATATGTGTATGATTGCTTTGTATGCTTTTTGAGTGAAAGTATGATGTATTAATTGTAAGTATGTTGCAATTGTGATGTGTGCTGTGGTGAAGCATGTTAGAGGGACCCAGTGCCATATCAAAACTAATGAAATGATTTGTTTTTAATTGGAAGTGAGCTTGAGTACTTGGATTTCTTACCTTGCTGAGCCTGATTATGTTTATTGCGTTTGTGTTAGTGCATTGTTTAGTGAATTGGACCTCGTAGAGAGACGAGAATTAATACACGAGCTATGGCTCAAAACGAGAGTGAAGAGAATGCTGAGAATGTAGTGGATTTACCTCCTCCACCCGGTGGTGGTGGTGGTGCTGGAGGTGATGGAGCTGGTGTTGGTGCTGGTGCTGATGTCGTTGGACCTGAAGCTGGGCGGGGGCAAGCTGCTCCTGATATGACAGTGTTGATACAGGCTATTGCTGGAGCCTTTCAGGAGGCAGTAGCTGGAGCTCATGGAGCTGGGCATCAGGGAGATGCTAATGCTAGACTACCTTTGAAACGTCTGCGCAGTCTGGGAGGGACTGAGTTCAGAGGGTTGTCTGCTGAAGGTTCTGAATCTTGGTTGGAAAGTACCAAGAGGATTTTGGGATAGATGAACTGCAATGATGTGCAGAAGCTAGGCTGTGTAGTGTCGATGTTGCATGATGATGCGTATACCTGGTGGACGACCACTATCTCCGGAATGAAGGATGCTGATGTGACTTGGACTTTCTTTCTGAACGCGTTCAAGCGTAGGTATCTGGGTGTACGATACATGGATGAAAAGAAAAGAGAGTTCATGTCTCTGACACAAGGAAGTATGACAGTAGCTGAGTACGAGATCCAGTTTGTCCGTCTCAGTCAGTACGCACCTGAGCTTATCCCTAATGAGCGGGAGAGGTGTGAACGTTTCCGTTATGGTTTGGTGACGGATGTAAAGACCTATATGCTGGCCGCTGAGTACACTGATTTTGATGTGCTGGTTAGTAGGGCGAAGGATATTGAGCAGAACCTGGGTTTATCTTCTAGAGGTGTTGGTTCTAGCTCGGGCAAGCGAGCTGCTGAGTATAGTTCCGGTGGTGGACGGAACAAGAGAGGACGTGATCGGAGGTATCAGTCTTCTGCTAGGCGTGATGGTGGAGGGCACGGTGCGCCTATTCAAGGAGACAGGGTGAGAGCTGATCAGAACACATGATGGGCGTGTGGATCGCGTGGCCACTTGAGGCGTGATTGTCCTCGGGCAGCGAGAGAGGTGCAGGCTCCTGTTGTGGTGACCGGTAATTCGTGCTGGAACTGTGGTTCGGTGGATCACATGAGGCAGGAGTGTCCTCTGTTGGCCGGTGGTGGTCAGGGACGTGCTCCTGGAGTTGTTGCACCACAGAGAGGTCGTGGGCGCGGCTGTGGTAACTTCCAACGCAGATAGGATGGTGGAAGGAATGTGGCTCATGTGGTGGCTGCCCAACCTGAGGGTAGAGGCCAGGCTTGAGTGTATGCACAACGGGAGGGAAGAAATAACACAGATGTGATCGCATGTACCTTCACTTTGCAATCCTTGTCATTACTTTCCTTGATTGATTCTGGATCTACACACTCATACATATTGCGTGAGCATGCTCAATTGCTTGGTTTGCCTATTGAGTCTTTGGATGTTGGTATGCGTGTAACTAGTTCTTTTGGTGAGACCGTTGTGACACGAAAGCTTTATAGAAGATGTCCCTTGGTTGTGCAAAACCATGTTTTCATGTTGATCTTATGGAATTGCCTTTCTATGGTTTTGATGTAATCCTTGGTATGGATTGGCTTGTTGAACATCGAGCTGTGGTGGATTTTGAGAACAAGCGAGTTTCGCTGAAGCTTGCGGATGATTATGAGGTAGTGGTGGTGGGTGAGAATGTGAAGTTTCTTGCCAATGTGGTGTCTACATTGGAGGCGAGCCGAATGCTGAGGCAAGGTTGTGAAGCCTATCTAGCCTTTGTGATGAATCCTAGCTCTAAGGAGTTGCGAGTTCAAGATATCAGGATTGTGCGAGAGTTTCCTGGTGTGTTTTCGGAGGAGTTACCTGGGTTGCCTCCTAATCGCGAAGTGGAGTTTGGAATTGAGCTGTATGAAAACACAACTCCAGTGTCCATTACTCCTTATCGAATGGCACCTAAAGAGTTGAAGGAGCTGAAGACGCAACTTCAGGAGTTGCTTGATCGTGGATTCATTCGGCCGAGTGTGACACCTTGGGGTGCACCGGTCTTGTTTGTGAAGAAAAAAGGATGGCACTATGAGAATGTGCATCGATAACCGTCAGCTTAACAAGTTGACTATCAAGAATCGGTATCCTTTGTCGAGGATTGATGATCTTTTTGATCAATTTTGGGGAGCGGCTGTGTTCTCTAAAATTGACTTAAGGTCAGGGTATTACCAGTTGAGAGTGAAGGATGTGGATGTGCCAAAGACAACCTTCAGAACGAGGTATGGGCATTATGAGTTCCTTGTGATGCCGTTTGGGTTGACGAATGCTCCTGCAGCTTTCATGGACATGATGAATAGAGTGTTCCATGAATACTTGGATAAATTTGTTGTGGTGTTCATTGATGATATTCTCATGTACTCTCGTACTGAGGAGGACCATGAAGGGCATTTGAGGATTGTGTTGCAGGCTTTGTTGGAGAATCAGCTTTATGCCAAGCTGAGCAAGTGTGAGTTTTGGCTCAGAGAAGTTGTGTTCCTTGGTCATGTGGTTTCTGCTGAGGGGATTCGTGTTGATCCTCAGAAGGTTGAGGCAGTGATGAATTGGAAGCCTCATAAGTCTGTTCATGAGGTCCGTAGTTTCCTTGGGTTGGCGGGATACTACCGGAGGTTCGTGGATGGATTTTCAAAGATTGTTGCACCTTTGACGAAGTTGTTGTAGAAGGATGTTAAGTTTGAGTGGACAGAAGCGAGACAGCAGGCTTTTGAGAAGCTGAAGGCAGCTTTGACGCAAGCTCCTATCTTGGTTCAGCCTGAATCAGGGAAAGAGTTTGTGGTGTATAGTGACGCGTCCTACGTTGGTTTGGGATGTGTGTTTATGCAAGAGTGTAAGATGATGGCTTATGCATCGCGCCAGTTGAAGGTGCATGAACACAATTATCCTACGCATGACATTGAGTTAGCTGTGGTGGTTTTTGCTTTGAAAATTTGGAGACATTACCTGTATGGTGAGAAGTGTACTGTGTACACGGATCACAAAAGTTTGAAGTATCTGATGTCTCAGAAAGAGTTGAATCTTATGCAACGACGTTGGGTGGAGTTGCTTAAGGATTACGATTTGACAATCGAGTATCATCCGGGTAAAGCTAATGTTGTAGCGGATGCCTTGAGTAGGAAGGTATCAGTGGAGTTGAGGGCTATGTTTGCCAGTTTGAGTATTTCGTGTGATGGTGGTCTTGTGGCTGAGTTGCAAGTGAAACCATCCTTGGTTCAGTTGATAAAGGATAAGCAGTTGTTGGATGATTCCTTGGTGCCACATGTTCAAGATATTGCATAGGATAGGCCATCAGATTTCTGCTTTAATGATGATGGAGTTTTATGTTTTGGGAGTCGGATAGTAGTGACCAATGATGTTGAGTTGAGGCGTGCTATTCTGACTGAAGCTCATAGTAGTCCTTTTGCTATGCACCCTGGTAGTACTAAGATGTATCGTGATCTTCGTGATGAGTACTATTGGGTGGGTTTGAAGAAAGATGTGGCTGAGTATGTGAGCAAGTGCATGGTATGTCAGCGAGTTAAAGCTGAGCATCAGTTTCCTTCTGGGTTGTTGCAACCGTTGAGGATTCCTGAGTGGAAGTGGGAAATGATTACCATGGACTTTGTGTCTGGTTTACCTTTGTCGCCATCGAAGAAGAATTCGGTGTGGCTGATTGTGGATCGCCTGACGAAGTGTGCACATTTCTTGCCTGTGCATACTACATATACTTTGGATAAGCTTGCGGAGCTGTACATTGATGAGATTGTGCGGCTGCATGGTGTGCCAAAGTCTATAGTATCAGATTGAGATCCGAGGTTTACATCGCGTTTCTGGCAGTGTTTGCACCAGGCTTTGGGTACACGGCTGAATTTCAGTACATCTTATCATCCGCAGTCGGATGGACAGTCTGAGCGTGTTATTCAAGTGTTGGAGGATATGTTGAGGTGCTGTGTGATTGAGTTTCAAGGCTCTTGGGAGAAACATTTGCCTTTGGTAGAGTTTGCTTATAACAATAGTTACCAGGCAAGTATTCAAATGGCACCTTATGAAGCCTTGTATGGGAGGAAGTGTAGGACTCCTCTTTGTTGGGCTGAAACAGGTCAGAAGTTGGTTTGATGTCAGCTTTGTTGAAAGGAACCACCGAGAAGGTGAAGCTCATTTGTGAGCGATTGAAGGCAGCTTCTGATCGACAGAAGTCTTACGCGGATTTGAAGCGTAAGGAGATTGAGTATGCGGTGGGTGACCGTGTGTTTTTGAAAGTTTCGCCTTGGAAAAAGGTGATGAGGTTTGGTCAGAAGTGTAAGTTGAGCCCTAGGTACATTGGACCATACGAGGTGATTGAGCGTATGGGTCCTGTTGCGTACAAGTTGAGGTTACCGCAAGAGTTGGAAAAGATTCATGATGTGTTTCATGTCTCTATGCTTCGGAGGTATAGATCGGATCCTACGCATGTTATACCTGTGGAGGAAGTGGAGTTGAATCCAGATTTGACCTATGATGAGGAACCGGTGGAAATTCTGGATTCGGACAGTAAAGTTCTTCGAGGCAAGACCATTGAGTTGGTAAAGGTGTTGTGGAAGCATCGTGGTGTTGAGGAAGCCACGTGGGAACGAAAGGATGACATGGAGAAGCAGTTTCCATACCTTTTTCCTCCAGGTAAATTTCGAGGATGAAATTTCTTAAGGGGGGAGAGTTGTAACACCCCAATTTTGGGCTTGGAAGTTTAGGGTCTGAACCGGACCAGTCTAATTTTCGGTTCAAATATAAAAGGTGGTTTTAGGGAAAGCCTAGTTCGGGATGCATTAAAACTATGGAAAATGTCTAAAAATCCTCTTTTAATATATATAAGAGAGGGGTGAAATCAATTTTACAAAATAAGGCTTGGAAATATGACATTTCGAATTAGTGACTAAAATGTAATTTTTGAAAAGTTCGTGACTGTTTTGAAAGGATTGAAACTTTGAATCTTTAAGGAGCTAATTTACCCAAGGAAGGATTTCTCCAGATTTTTCTTAATTTTAATGACTCATTTAATGTTTAATTAATAAAAAGAAAAGAGGGAAAAACTATATTTTAGTTTCATAACTAACTTTTGCTAAAATTTTCCTATTTCATTTTCTGTCAAAATTCCCTTAGCCAAACACATTTCCACAGCAACTTTTCTTTTGATTTTCACACCAAATGATGAGATTTCAATCCTCAAATGATTCCTAATCAATTCTACATCAAATCCTCTCCATTTGCATATTGAATTTTCAAGGATTTTGGCTCTAAACAAGGAGAAATCCACATTTAGAGGTATGAACGTTCTTCTCCTCTAAATACTCAGTTCTTTACTGAAATTCCCAAGTCCTCAATCCTTAAATTGAGTTTTATAAAAGGCTTTGATGTTGTGATCTTGATTTTGGCTTAAAACTTGAGATTTTGATTAAATCTTGAAGAAATTTGTGATGAATGTTTGGGCTCTGATTTGAGATGTCTTTTTAATGTATTTTGGATGTTTAATGATGTGTAATTGAGGTTTAATCAATGCAATCCCGAATAGGTTGATTTTCCTAAGTTTTTATTGGTGAAAATGGTGGTTTTGGGGGTGATCTTGGTGTTCTGCTATAGCTGGAGGTATAAGGACGTGATTAGGTTCTTTTTTGATGTTAATTGATGTCTAAGAATGTTTAGAAGTGATGGATATTGGCTGGGTAATGTTGTGGAAGTGTTTGGATGTGATTTCGGTTGTGTTTTGTAGCCGAAATGTGAGTTTTGGTGAGAGCAGCGAGTCTAGGTGTAATGGCTGAAGATTTTAATGCATGATGATGCATTAATCCTCTGCTTTGATGTGTTTAAAACAGGGGAGACATCTTTGGATCCTTGTGGTGTTGATCCGGAGGCTTGAACGGCGTTTCGGCAAGCTTGCAAAACGGAATTGGTGAGTGAAGTTTGGTTTTCAGCTTTGAAACCAATGTTTGAAGGTTTTGGGAGCTTAGTTTAGGTCTAAGCAACTTAACTAAGCTCAAGAGTAAGTTTTCGGAGAAACTCTCTCTTTGATGAACCATGAGATGGTTGGATGCAATGTGTTTAATTTGCATGTTTAAATTCTGTTTTGAAAGCATATTTTAGCATGTTTAATGCTGGTTTTGAAAGCCATGTGTTGAAGGATGCTGAAGGTAAGAGATCCTTGGTTTGACATTGACAAATGTGGTTTTGATGCATAGTGATGCATGATGGTTTAATGGCTTTGTTTAATGCTTAAAAGCAGTGGATTGATGATGGTAAATGATGTATATTGGCAAGTGATGTGTTGGTTTAAAAGTACTTGAATCGGATATAGTTAGCCGGCTATAGGATTGGGTGCACCGTGAATAAAGTCGCATTGGATGTTGAGGGGTTGTAATGGTACCGTAAACTCCATCCAAGTACACTAACGAGATGTCTAAGATCATAATGGTGGTTAAAATGCCATGTGAGGATCTTGTGTTGTGTGTCCCGTGTTCTCGTTAGTGATGTTATACAACTACCAATGAGTGATGTGGAGGGGTTGTGATTGTACCGTTAAACTCCATCATGGGTGTTGAGGGGTTGTGATTGTTCCGGTAAACTCCACCTTGAGTGTTTGGTAGTGTGTATGAAGCGTATGGGACAACGCTTGTAATCCGCGTATCCGATTGTGTTTTGTGTTGAAAAATGATTATGGTATCACTTGGAAGCCAATATGACATGTTAATGTTATTTAAGCATGAGATGCTTGTTGTATATGCATTGTTGCATGAGAATTGATGTTATGTGTTGAAAAGGCCTTGTGAAAGGTGTTTTATAAAATGCATTATTGAGTTGTTTCTTTAGAGCATGCCTCACTAAGCATTTGTGCTTACGCTCTCTTTCTTGAACCAATAATGCAGATAATTGAGGTGTTTGTGGGCAGCAAGGAGGGCAAGTAATCCAAGGGAAAGCTAAGCTCATGTATGGTGACATTTTCACAACATTATTAGTCTTTGATATTTGGCAATGGGAACCTAGGTTGTGTTGTTGGGAGATGTTTTGGACTCCCTAAGTTTGGTATGATGCCTATGATGTTTGAAACATGTAAATGGCCAATTGGTATTTGTTTTGAAGATTTGATGATTGCTTGATTTCTAATATTAGGATGCATGCCTATAGACTTGTGGTTTTTCCTAATTGATGCCATGAATGAGTTTTGATGATGCAATTATGTTCCTTTAATGTATGATGACTTGTTGGCATGATTAGGAGGTCATAGGGATGTGTTTGATTGGTCGTATGTATGTTAAACCAGAAAATTCTGCACTTTCTGGGCAGCCTGTATCGGAACGGGCACTACTGTTTCGAAACAGGGGCCTGTAATGGCCCTTGTGTATCGAAACGGGTAGAGGCCGTTCCGAAACACTTTTGCTACTGCCAAGCCCTGTTCCAGAACGAGTTTCGAAACGAACTCGCGTTTCGGAACGGTCAACACCCGTTCCGAAACACTTGACCGTTGGGCACTGATTTGTATGGTTTATGTTTTGCAAGCTTTACGTTTTACTCCAGAATTTTGTATATGCAATTGATTGAGTTTGGAATGTCCGTTTAAGGTGAAATTTGACAGGGAAGCTTGTAATATGTTTAATTTGATTTTGGTAACCTTGAAATTAGTTAAGTCCTCTTAATTTCCAGAATTTACAATTTGGTCCCTAAATTCGTTTGTTGTGCAATTGAGTCCCTTATTGCTTTCCGATTGCTGTGATTTTTGAGTATGCTTATGTCAAGAGTACGCCTAGGTTTAATGTGCATCTAGACAAGTTTAAAAAGGAAAAAGGGTCGTTAATCAAGGTTGACTTTCGGGTTGGCTTTGGTTTTCCCCGTGTAATCTTCGTAGTTCGGGTCAACCGTCTAGGCCGAGCTAAGGGGGTTACACGTTACATTCAAATGGCAATATTCTATGCATATTCACATATGTGATACTAATTGATCAATGAAAATCCTTTTTAACGAACTATTCGAGTTATACTATTTTGTCTAGGTTATACATGTGGTAAAGGATGTATAAATGCCTACATAGAGGTATGCTATCAAGGTGATTAACAATTTGAATTACATGCAAGCATTTAACAAGCATGAACACATATTAACTATAATAACTTATGTAACAAGCAACCAAACATTAATTATAGGCCCTTTACATAGACTTAAAACGAATAAAGCTTATATACATAATCAACTCAAAAGGAAATCTATATGCTCAATGCTCTAATAACAACCATGTGCCACCACCTAGGTGTTCTTATCTCAAAAAAATTACATAACATACTTGGTCTCTTTTGATCAAGCCCATGCTCAAGAAAATAATCGAAGTAGATTCGATCCTAAAATATGATGAAAAGATGGAGCAAGTATGTGCTTAGTGAGGTAGCTTAAATGAAAACTTACAGCTTAAAACAATAAACTATCTTTTTCACCATAATGAAACGACTTATGCATATTGCTAGCTTGAGAACGAAGCAGACTATCATGAACTAAGATTCTTTATAATTTTACTACTTATCACAATCATTCGAACTAACATGAATCCTTATCCAAAGGATTAACCACAATTCAAGGATTTATCATATTAATCATTGTAATTAGGCCAATAAAGAATGACAAGACTTTACGCATATCCTTTCATTAAGTTATTTTACTAGCCTCACCATTTGTTTAATTTTTTTATAAACATATCTTACTTGTTACCTAAGTTAACATGGCATCTCATATTATAAATTACTTATCACCTAAGCTATCCATATAGCATCCCACAATTTAAGAATTTAAACAAGATATAAACCCTGATCCAAAGGAATACCCAAGGTTCTATTAAAAGCTTATTCTTATTATACAAACTTTTAGTCACAACACATACGGGTATAAGCATTCTATGCAACAAATATCTTAACCAAAGCATGTTCGAGATCAAACAAGCACATTCTACTTATTATGCAAGCTATTGCATAGATTCGTTATCTAAGTTTTTGACTTCCATTATTTCCCTTTCTATAACATTAAACATGTTATACTATAATCATAAGTTACTTACTTTAGAAGGTATCTAAATAATTCTTTAACATTATCTTAATTATATCCTTTTCACCTTACCATGTATACGTAAGTTTTTAAACTAAACTAGTACCATTTAGCACATATACCAACATTCAAACAAAACTATGATTAATCCTTATTAAGCAAGTTATCTATAAATGTTTTAACTTCTTTATCAAATAACAAATTAACTCAAGGTTTGTTACTACATGATCAAACATAACCAAATTATTTTATTTAGCACTTAGTGTATTCCCAAAAGTCTTCTTATAGATTGCCATATAACTACATCAATTGGTTATTATGAGATTTTTTCGATCATTCGAATTACTCATCCATCTCACACTTGACACCTATAAGGTATTTGAACGATTTGTAACCATTTACACAGTACCAAACATGACAATTCTTCCAAAAGATCACTCAATAATCAAATTGTACTTCTACTTCTTATTAAGCAAATCATGGTTATGACATAATCAATCCACTTATAAACTTTCTTAGTCTCTTGATCAAAACATATATTGTAGTAGTAACTTATTTGCCTTTAAATTTGCCTTGGAAATCAAGTATCAGCCTAGGTACACGAATCCCCAACCAAACTGTCGCCAAAATATGTTACTCACAGTACCGGTCAATCCCTCCTACTGTTGCCAAGTGACCACACAACTCCCCTCCTACTGTCGCCAAATAAGGACCGTAGTCCACCCTAAAGATTAGCTCTATGAACTCTATGGCATGCTAACTATACATAAGACTGACTCGAGACCAAGGCTTCCACATTTATCATATCTTATCAAAAATAGTGTGAGCATGGCTCCTTATCAGAATATCATAAAAACAAGCTTATTGCCCCTTTTTTCCAGGCACGAAATCATCTCATGTGAATCTCTCAATATTATTCCTCTTATTCGAAAAACTTCATAGCAAAGAGTTCTTTCAATCATGTTCCATATATACATATAGTTTCATGGTAGACATGCTATTAAATTCACATATAATTTGTCATGATCAAGAGTTTATACACCTTTACATAAAACATATTACCATTTCAACAAGTACGCATAAGGCTTATTACACAAGATCTCAAATTACCATTCCTTTCTTATTCAAATGATAGTATAGTAAGATTTCTTATTCAACACATTTAGATCTAACTACGATTATCTCATCAAATCAAGCATTTCATGGAAAAACACACCCAATAAATAAGTACTCACCTGGGATCCAAGCTTTCTTATACTCATCATAATTTAGAACAAAAGAACGTAATTAAATTAACAAGAAATGCTCGGGAAGGTTTTTGCTAACCCGAGGCTTTAAACTACACTCATGGTTCAATTCGAGCTAGTTTTTGTTCCCGAAACACGACTCCTCCTTGCTTCTCTACGACTTGGTCTAAGTATAACAAAAAATATAACCTTTTATTAAAATCAATTCTAACATTCTTTTTTTTTTGCTCAATGATGTCGTATATTAAAAAACAATATACAACCAAAAACGCCACAACGGTCGCCTCGTTAAAAACCTCCCTAAAACCTAATGGAGGAAAAGAGTACGGACCATATGTGGCAAAACAAATGGGGTCCAACGAACAAACAAACAGAAACAAAATCAAACGCTAACGCTAACAAGCACAAAATAATGAAATCCGCGTTACCCCTTCCTTCGCCAGCGCGTCTGCTAAGCCATTCGCCTCACGGAAAATATGGGAAAAGCATACCGAATGTAAATTGGAACAGCAACTATCAATCTCACGAAATACCTCCCAAAATCGCCATGGCCATTTGTCCATATGTAACACCCAACTAATAGCAACCATGGAATCCGACTCCACCACCAAAGGAAGTGTTGCCCATGCTGACTGCCGGAAGTATGATAACGCAAAAGCAATCGCTCGCAGTTCAGCCTCGTTAGAGTCAATACAACCAAGAGGGCCAAAGAATAACGCCAAAATGCTACCATGCTCATCACGTAACACGCCCCCAAAGCCTGCAGGACCCGGCTTGCCACGTGCAGAACCATCCACCGAAAATTTCAAAGTCCCCATCGACGGTGGCTCCCAACAAATGCCAAGTCGTTCTGATCGCGAATGTGAAGACTCAGAGTAAAGACTCGGACATTCCCACCACATCGCCTCGCCAATGCATATATCATTCCTTAAAGTACGCATCCAATAAAACGAGCGTAATTTAATCAAAAAACATACCTCCTCGACCGGTAAAAATTTCTTATTAAAAAACCATCACATTCCGTGCTAACCAAATCGACCATAACATCGCTGCTACGCACGACACCCACATACAGCGACGCGTACCCGAAAGCGAGCAATGGAAGTCAGGTAAAAATAACTCAGACAATCTTTGCGGCAGTGGTAAACAAACTCTCCACCAACATCGAAACCAATCCCATATGCGCTGAACCATAGGACAAGAATACAATAGATGGTCGGCATCTTCCTCACATTCCCGAAACCAAAAGCAGAACGTGCTTTGCCCCTCAAAAATGATACCCCTACGGCTCAAAAAATCAAACGTTGGCAGGCGACGCAACCAAACAAACCACAGGAAAGCTTGTACTTTCGGTGGAACCAAAACTTTCCACGTGAAGCATGCCCCAAAGTCGCTCTCCCCTGCTTCATCTATCATCAAAATCTGAGAAACAGCTTTAACCGTAAACATACCTCTACTATCCGGTGTCCAAATCAACTTGTCTCGGATACCTATATGTAAATGAATGTCACCTATCACAGCCCACAAATCTCGCAACTGCCCCACCTCAAAAGCGCGAAGCGGACGACGGAAAAACTCTACCCATCGTGAGTGACGAAGGCCCCCTGTACGGAATAATCCACAACCAGCGCTAATTTATTGCTAACACAAGAGAACAACCGTGGAAATATGTCTTTTAAGGGCTTGTTCGCGCACCATGTGTCGAACCAAAAGAGAACTCGACTGCCATCCGCCACTTGCCACAGCAGCTTCTCATGTAAACTCCGCTGCACTTCGGCCGAACAAGCAGTCTGCACAATCTGTTTCCATACAACCGACATCACACGCTGATGGGAAGAATTAAAGTGCCACCATTGAGCATCCTCCCCGTATTTAGCCACTATAATGGCCCTCCATAAAGACGATGCATCAGTGGCATACCGCCACGACCATTTAGATAACGTAGCTGTGTTGCGCACCTGTAAATCCGCTACTCCCAGACCACCCAAATGTCGCGGTCTACACACCATCTTCCAGCTAACTCTGCTCATTTTTCTATGTAAGTTTACGCCACCCCAAAGAAAAACACGTCAGATCTTATCAATTGCTGCGATAACTCCTTTGGGAATACGGAACACGCCCATGTAGTAAATCGGCAAAGAAGAGAGGACATCGTTAACCAAGGTAACTCGTGCCGCAAATGACATCGAATTACGCTTCCAACCTGCTAGCTTCCGACGAACATTAGCAATAACCGGTTCCCAGACCGCCAAACTTCGCGGATTAGAGCCTAACGACATCCCCAAATAAGTGAAAGGGAAATAATCGCGTCTGCATCCCAACGCCTTAGCACACAACTCGGTGAACTCCTCTTCAACACCAATAGCAAATAATGACGATTTACTGAAATTTATTTGCAAGCCTGAGCATACCTGGAAACAATTAAGTAGACGTCGGATGGAATCAGCACATCCAGGATAAGCCTCAAAAAACAAAATGGTATCATCTGCGAACTGCAGATGTGATATTGTTACCCCCGGTGCAACACAAACGCCCTGAATTAAACCCGTTGTCTCAGCCTGAACCAATAAACTGTGGAGCGCCTCCACCATAATAACGAATAATAATGGCGACAGTGGACAACCCTGTCATAATCCACGCCCCATTGTGAATTCTGTCGTAGCACACCTATTTAACAACACAGACATTCGGACCGTTGAAACACATTCCATGATCCACTGACGCCATACCTCACTAAAACCCATACAATCCAGCATGTGATCCAGAAAATCCCACCTCACGCAATCATAGGCTTTAGCGAAGTCTAACTTGAGCACCAATCCACCCCTCGAGCTCTTTCGCAACGAGTGAATTACCTCGTTAGCAAGTAAAATGCCATCTACTATCTGTCGGCCACGAATAAATGCCGATTGATGCTCACTGATCAGCGAACCCAACACCCTTTGCAACCGTGTAGCTAGCAACTTCGCGAGGATTTTATAAACTGAATTAACAAGACTTATCGGATGGTAGTCGCTGAGGACCTTAGGTGAATCGATCTTCGGAATCAAGACTAAGAAGGTACAGTTTACACCCAGTGGTAATCTGCCGGTAGCGTGAAACTCACCTACGAACTTTAGCACATCCTCGTTCATTGTGTTCCAACATACTTTAAAGAAAGCCATGCTAAACCCGTCCGGTCCTGGCGCTTTCGAACCATCACAACCACGTAGAACCTCCCAAACTTCCTCACGACAAAAAGGTGCCACTAAGGCTGCATTTGTGGCCCTATCAACCCTGCCGAACTCACCTACTATAGTCCAATTGCAACGACGTTTTACTGCCTCAAAGTGCATGGTAAAAGCTGCCACTATGTGTTTCTGAAGACGATGTACATTCGTTTCCTACCGACCATTTATCAACAGCCCCAAAATCAAATTCCGCACAGCTCTAAGCTTTGCCGCGCGGTGGAAGAATGATGTGTTGCGATCTCCTAATCGCAGCCAATTCGCCCTCGATTTCTGTCGCCAAAGCGATTCCTTACGCCTAATAGCCTGCCATAATCGTTGTAACCACTTCCTTTTCCACTCAATCAAATAAGCTTCCGATTCACAATGCACAACTTCCAAACCCGCCTCATCTACACCATCCAACTTAGTTTGGATCGACTTTATTTCTTGCTCCACATCGCCAAATACCACACGGTTCCAATTGCGCAAAAAACTCTTCATGGTTCGGAGCTCAACCATTATGTTAGCAGTTCCAACCCCCTGTTCCGACAATCTACACCATTCTTTAGACAATTCAAGGACATGTTTGTTATCCTCCAACCAACAATTTATAAAGCGAAATGGCCTAGGCCCCCAATCCTGCTCGTCACACGCCAATAACAGTGGTGTGTGGTCCGACACCCCCTCGGCAAAGTATGCTGACCAATGTTGTTAAAAGCATCCACCCAAGCAGAAGATATCAAAAATCTATCAATTCGACTACGCCTAAAACCCCTCCCAAACCATGTGAATTGATTCCCTATCAACGGCAAGTCAACAAGCCCAACATGTTCAATAAAATCAGAAAATTCTTTCACACCTGTCGCCACCGAACTACACCCTGCACGTTCCGATAGCCAACGTATGGAATTGAAGTCCCCTGCGATACACCAAGGTTCTGTGATGCCCAGAATAATCTCCCCTAACCGTTGCCACAACTGTTTCTGTGCCTCCGCGTCGCAAGGAGCATATATATTCAACATACAGCAATTTAATTCTTCCGCACGCCATCTACCTCTGATAAATATAAAATTACGATCCACCTCTAGAGCAGCGACACTAAATCGTGATGCTTCCCAAACCGTGATCAAGCCCCCTGATGCACCTATCGACGGTGAAAAAACAAAATCAAACCCATCCGATGCCCACAAACTCGTAATCACTAGAGCTGATACCTCCTCTAATTTTGATTCCTGTATCATTGCCATATCCGCCCGTTGCTTCTTTATTACATCACCCACTGCCCTGCGTTTCAAGCTCGATCCCAAACCCCTAACATTCCAAGACACAATACGCATTGCAATGTCTATCACCTTTCCCCAGAAAAAACCTGTTGAAGATCCTTTATGATGTCCGCTTCACATCACACCGTTTGCACTCCCACAATGCTGCCTAAAGCCACTGTCGCCTCTATTTCTTTAGCGATCAAACGTTGCCGATTCTGTAAATCTGAATCCGAAAGAGACGCGTTTACTACTTGCGTCGAGATAGGCTGTTGATTTATATGCTTGCGCGGTCTGCCCCTACCAGATTTTGCCGTCGAAACCACTCCTGAAAGAACGTTGATGGATTTCGTTTTTTTTCCTTTAATCCGAATTACATTTCCATTGTCTGAATCACCTGTATTACCTCCAGATTTATCCCATATTTTCTCAAATTTTGAGTCTACTTTATCCACCAAATCTATCAACTTTGAGATAGGCTTAACCAATTCCAATATAGTTGCATTCAAATCCACAGAGTTTGACTTAGATGGAACTACCTCAGCTTGTTTTGTTGTGATAGGACTCTTCCCACCCTCGCCTGTGGACCTCCCGGAAATTTGCTCCTCCACCTGGCCGGCCACCTCCCCGGAGGCCTGTTCCTCCACCGGACCAGCCGCATCCCCATCTCCCTGCAATTGTGGAGAAACCGTGTGATCCTTCGAACCATCCTCCTCCACATGGCTAGTAGCCATCCTATGATCCCAGAGCGAGTTATTACACCACTGCCGTGACTCGGCCAATTGTACCTGATTTCCGAGCGATTCCTCCTGTGGCATAGACTCGATTTGGTTGCCGTTACATTGATGTCCCCCATCCGATCCCTGTGTCGAAGACGCATCATCTTCATCATCAGATTGTAGCAGCGTGCATTCGCATTCCAACCATGGTCCAAATGTGCATTCTTGGATTTGTATAGGGAATGATTCGCCATCCACCTCCATCTTTATCGTGGCCTCTATATGTGCCATGGTTCGCGTCTCAATTAAAATCCAACCACACTCGAACGATTGAGGCGAGGTGGTGGAGGCTGCCAAGCGAACCAAACTGCCCCAAATACTCGCGATGTTCTCAAACGACTGTTGTGACCAAGCATGAATCGGCAGCCCCTGTATCGAAATCCAAAACCCTCCGTGATTCCAACGCTGTTGCAGGGGACCAATGTTCAAGCCGTGTAAAGCAATCTTTAACCGATTCCAATTGCAAAACCCTGTCGCGTGTGATCGGATCCTTGAACATGAGCAGAATTGCAGCCCCGGCTATGCGCAAAATCGAAAGTCCCTCCACCACCGCTAGATGTCAATTCGCAGCCAATTCTTTGATGCTCCACGGTTTCTTGCACCACCCTACTGCGCAATTTTGCAAGATCTCCATCTTATCACTATCCACGGATCCCTTCACTGTAAAATTCAATACCTTACTGTCATTAACCTCCTCTTCTGATCGCTGTGTCACCGGCGGCTTCGAGCCCAATTTCCCTGCCATAGTCGACTGTTCTGTATCGGCCTTGGTTCGTTTTCGTTTCCAAAAGGAATTTCGCTCTCCGTATTTCGCTCTACACACTGTGATCCACGAACCATAGATCCATTTATCATTCAATCTTTCGATCACCCGTTCGGCATCTTCGCGGCTATTCATCCGCACGAACCCAAATCTGCGGCCGTTTCTATCGACTTTCCGGGGAACAAACACGTCCACCACTATCCCATGGCGATCGAAAACATGCCAAACCCCTTTCCAGTGAATCGTTGTTGAGAGATTACCCACGAAAACTGTCCACACCTTCCTTTCGCTCATCCTTTTCTTTTGATGTTTTTGATGCATAATCGGATTGAGTAAGCTTCAATTCTAACATTCAACCATTCACAACAACTCAAAATTCAAGTATCTATTCCAATTCTCACAAAACAATTCGTCAAGGATTCTTAGAGTTGCAAAGCAATTCCAATGACATATGTACACAAACACGTGTACAAAAAATCTCTTACACTTTGTATGCATTCTTATATATATCACAACAGTCCATTACTCGACTACACACATATACATGCTCAAGATAATGCACTTACATATTCATGTATACACAAAACAGAGTAATTATATTCTTACACATATGGTACTCTAAAACAGTCCATTATTTCCACCTATGTGTCCAAAATAGTTTTCATTTCATATATACTCAATCACATGCTTAAACAGCCAAAATAGTACCTATTTAATTACAAAACAGTCCTTATTTTGTATAAAAACAGTTCCATAACCGTCTTTGTTGTTTCAGACCAGTCCCTCCATTTTTACAACTTAATCCCCTATTTCCAAATTTGTCAAAACAGTCCAAGCAGCTTTTTTTTATCGGCAACTGTATGATTTTATTATAAATATAAAAACATACAGCTTGACGGATCTCACGCCTCGTTAAAAACCTCCCTAAGCCTAATGGAGGAAAAGAGTACAATGAGATCCGCCGAAAGAACAAAAAGAACAAAACACCAACTCATATACATGCCACAAAAATCGAACATCTGTCTACTCCCTCTTTCGCTAAGACATCCGCGAAGCCATTCGCCTCCCTCGGCACATAATAGAATTGAACGTCATACGCTACCTGACAAGCCTAATCTATCGCTAAGAAAATCTCCCACAACCGCCAAGGACGTTTTGCGGATTGTGTAGCCCAGCTCAACACCACTTGAGAGTCCGACTCTATAATAACACAGCCCTTCCGCCATTCCCTCTCTTGTATCAGACCCAAGGCGAAAGCTATCGCTCGCACTTCCGCTTCATTCGAATCCATCACACCTAAAGGTCCCGAGAACAATCCCAATATACGGCTATCTTCGTCTCGCATTACGCCACCAAACCCCGCTGGCCCCGGCTTACCACGCGCCGATCCATCCGTGTTAAATTTTAACACGCCTTTTAAAGGAGGCTGCCAGCACCTTCCTACCCTCACTTTTTTCGGTTGCGCACTCACCACAAACTGAGCAGGACATGTCCACCATATGGATTCCGGAAACACTTCGCCTCGCCTATCAACTTTTATCCAGTAGTATGATCGCAATTTAACCAAGAAGCATAATTCAGACAGATTCAAACGTTTCCCACGGAATATATACTCATTTCTCGCTAACCATAGCGACCACAACAATGCACTAACGCTCGCTACCCACCACATTTTCATGCAACCAGTAAAAACGCTATGGAAATCAATCACAAAGAATGCATCAAAACTGACCGGGAAAGTTGTGTCGATTCCCCACCATTGTCTCATCCATACCCAAGCTGATCGCGCAAAGGAACATTCGTACAAGATGTGTGCGATGCTCTCCTCCTCCGTCGTACACCAAGGACAACGTCCGTGATCATCCAGAAATGGGATCCCACGAGCACGCAAGAAGTCTGCCGTGGGTAACCGCCGTAGCCATATGAACCACGAGAAGGCCTGAACCTTAGGCGGTACCAGCACTTTCCACGCAAAACATTCACCTAAACCCATATCCCCAACCTTATCAAACATAATCAGCTTCGACAAGGTCTGAACCGAAAAATTCCCATGAGCATCCGGCCTCCAAATCAATGTGTCCATCCTGCCTTCCCATACCCGAAAATTGGACACCAAATTATGCAACTCCCGCAACTGCCCGTGTTCGAAAACCCTTAATTGCCTCCTAAAAAATCCGTCCCAATGCTGGTGGGCGAATCCCTCATCCCTCGCATAATCACACACCCGTGCTAACTTGTCGATCGCCAACGAGAATAGACGCGGGAAAACATCTTTTAAGGCAAACTGTTCAACCCACGGATCGAACCAAAAAAGGATTGACCTCCCATTACCAAATTTCCACAAAAAAACGGTCATGCCCATGTGTCCAAGCAGCTTTTAATTCATAGGCATTCAATTTTATAAGCTTAGACCAATTCATAACATTCATAAGCATTTAAAAGCAGCCCCTAGATCAGTCCATGTTATTTCCAATTATTAAAAGCAGCCCCTAATGGTAATAAAGATGCAAAACAATCTTGTACTCTCACTTATCCATGTATGTGCACATGTAATAATCCAAATTAAACCACCAATTCAATAATCAAGTAAATTGACATCGTAATTATGTTGTGAATTTACATAACATGGTAGCTTTATCATATATAACATTCAGATGATTTAACTTAATGCATGTATCAAGCAATTGATCTAGAATTTTTTCTAGCATAAACTGATTATTCGAACACTAATCAAAGCATGGAATCAAAGAGATCTACAACAAGACTCCAAATGAGTCTTCAATTTGAAAGAAAGGTTGAGTTTGATTACCCTCTCCTTTAGCAAAATCGATTGTTGTCCAAAATTTGAAGCAAAAGCAACACAATCCCTCTCAAAGCCATGGAATTCTTCTCCTTTCTCTCACAATAGGGGTTTCAGTCCTCTTAGGGAGGAATATGATACTTTGGTTATCTCTCTCCCAAATGGCCGAAACTATCATGCCCCCTAAACACATGTTTTTCCCTTCCAATGTCATGTGTATAAGCCCATGAATAAATCTTTATTCAACATGCATTCCTCCATTATTTACAAAGTTACACTTTAATCCTTTGCACATAAAACATCCTTTCTTTTATTTCTCCCTTTTTGGTCCTAAACTTCTTAATTTAGCTACCTTGTCATCCAATTGATTAATCAACTTAGACATCTGGGTAGTAACATTTCTTCTAAGCCTAATTTTGGGGTGTTATAATGTTGCACTATATATGCCTTGTGCCTTGCTATACTATGTTTGATAATTTGAAGATTATATCTTTGTATGATTATAAAGCTTTGAAATTAACCTTTGAACTAAAGTACCATAAAATGTTCACTCAAAGGAATCAATCTTAATGAAAAAGAAAAGTAAGCTTTCTAAAGACATAAGATACCCTCCTAAATTCAAAGTATAAAATACGTAAGTTGCCTAAGCAATGGAAGTCCTTGGGCATGGTGCAGAGGTATATATTCAGGGACTACGGTCCATGAGCTACGGTTCAGGTGACGACCCATTATATATGATACATTGGCGACAATAGTAGGTAACAAGGGAGATGATAAGGAGATTGACAATATTTGGTTGGATAGTTGAGAAGTTAGGATTGTTAAGATTCCGACACTAGCCATTGGTATGTGCTTTAAGCTATATGTAACACAGACCAATGCTACCCATGACCAATGTGATCCAAGGCAAACGTTCTAAAAGATATGAACTCAGATACTAAGCTTTAAAAAGAAACTTTGATAAGAAATGTTATAAACTCTGATAAACTCAGTTATGATCACCGATAAGTTTGATAAGACTTCAATAAGATAAGATACGATCTTTGATAAGTTCGATAAGAAATTCAATGGAACTTAGTAAAGCCTTGAAAGATATTCAGTCAATATTTGAAGGAATATGAACCCCCAATAAGCTATCTCTTTTAATAAATAATGTTTATTCATAACCTCCTAACTTTAAAATATAGAAGCATTCTTATAAATTAAGTTAGCTTATTCATGGCTTGTTTGTTGGAAACTTCTTTAGAGATTTTGATCTTTTAAGAATCATTAGAAAATTTCCCTTCGGAATTAAAGCTTGCATCATTTGATTGCTCACAAAGAGCTTTATAACTTATGCTCACCATGAGCTTTATAACTTATGCTCATTAAAAGCTTAATTAATATTCAGAGTACTTTTTTAGATTTTCTTTGAATTTCTTATCTGCTTTCACAGATAGTTCATGTCTTTTAAATGTTTGCCTTGGATCACAATTGATTATGAATAACATTGGTCATTTTTTGACCATATCGGTCAAAGCGATACTTTGATCAAAGCACATATCAATGGCTAATATCGAAACATATCAACAGGCAATGGCAGCTTAATACCATCGAAGCATATGACTCATTTCAAGTCATTCAGGGGTACTTTAGTACCTAACAGGGGAATGTAGTCCAAATATATCGGGCATATACCAATGTATCCAAGGACTTCCATTGTAGGTAACTTAAGATGTCTTATCTTATTTTCAGTTAACAGAGATTTCTTAAGTTACAAGTAATTTTGCTTATTTCTTCTTTTCAATAGCTTATTGGATAAGTTGAGCTTTCTTGCTCCTTAAGTCTTTAGAATTCACTGTACTTATAACTTTAGCTTTCAATATTTTGTTGGTGTCTTATTGATTCATTGGTCAGTAAACAACTTCAAGCTTGATAGCAAAGTGTTCAAAATCACGCACACGCACACGCACATGCACACGCGCGCGCACGCACGCGCGCACACACACACGCATATCATAGCAATGCATGAGAGGTGCTCTAAATGAGCCTTATGCATGTGCTTTAAAGTTAAATCATATCATATCATAAAAAAAATTTCGGAGTGACACCGTGTCACCCGAGACAAACAACTACACTCACCTCGTCATTCCAAAGTTATGGAATACCTGAACCACAACTACATCTTGCTTCACAATACTTGGTTCTTCTACTCCTTTTATCATCGTATGTACCTCAAACAAACAATAAGACATTAAAACCAACCCAAACTGTTCACTAAAGTGTGTATTATTGCTAAGATCATAAACCTAACACACTAACTAGACAATCAATCACTTAACTCATATAAACAGTCCACAATTCACATCAATGTATATACTTAATTAAAGGCAAACCACCAGATTTTCCAGTTTACTTAAACAACCCTTATTGAATTTCAAAACAATTTAGTTCTTCACAAATAGTCCAACTATTTCTTACACACAGTCATGTACTCAAAGCATTCCACATTCCTATATACATACACACATACATCAAAATAGTCCCTATAAGTCTTTGTTTACACAAAAATAGTCAGTTACTCTTATATCAAGTTAGAACAGTCCAAAAAAAATTAGCATGAGATTGAATGATTTGTTACTTTCGAATGATGCATGAGATTGAATTGCCATTATTCTTATATCAAGTAGCTTAACATCCATTCTAACTTTACTTAAACAACATTAGCATATAACAAGTAGCTTAACATCCATGCTGCACTTTCGAAAATTGTAATACATATTCATTCAAACATATGCACCAATTCTATCAAGTCACTAAATTCATAACTAAACAAATTCAACATCCAAGTTGAAAAATCATATAGCATGGCAATTCAACCTCATGCATCATTCGAAAGTAACAAATCATGGCATCAAGGAAACTAAAAACCGAATTCTAATTGGTTTTTCCTCCTAACAATTTAAGAATCAAAGATTCACACCAACATAAGGAATAGTTCGAATTGAAGCTCACAAAATGAAGAAGGGGAAAGTCTAACTACCTTCTTCTAAAAGCACAACCATTAATGACTCACAAAATGAATTAATTGAGCACCGATCTACCAAACTACATGAACAATCTTTAAGCTTTCACACACTCTCTCTAGAAGTAGTATTTCGGTCTCTTTTCTTTTTGGGAGGTAGAAGATGAATGTATTCATTCATTTTCTTTCTTCAATTTCTGTAACACCCCAAAAATTACACCCAAATTATAAACCCTAGATTCGAAAATTCTCTAATTTAAAAACATAATTTTGTTGAAAACTCTAACAATTGAGAATTTATAATTCATAACCCTAATTTTTTATGAGGGACTAAATAGAATTTACATCGAACTTGAAAGTTAATATATAGTATATTCATGAAAGTCTAACAGCACATGTGACATTTATCCTTTTTACACTAATTTTGAGAATTCTTCACCTAGTCGTCATGTTCAATTTGGAACTTTTATTTAAGATATTTAAATTCTATTTATTTATTTATTTATATATATTATTAATGTTTGACAACCCTGAAACTCTTTAAATGTTTAATTTGACATTCTTTAATTTATTAGTATTATTACTTTACCTTCTTTATTTATAATTCTAAACCTAATTTACTTACCCCTACCACACATATATATATATATATATATATATATATATATATATATATACATATGAAGTAATAGTTATGCGACAAAGAATTTAGAAAAAAAATACCAATGCGACCATGTACAACCAATACCACAAACATGATCATCTCAAAACGTTTTCAATTCGGTTAAGATCTAGTACTAGACATGGAACGCGATAGTTGTTCGCTACGTTATTATAGTTTTATCGTTGCGAGGTGTGTTTTCTTACCATACTATATAAATGGTTTTACTGTATGATGTTTTTTTTAAAATTTATGGCTATTTTACATGAGATGTGTCGTTACATGAGAATTTTCTATGCATTCATACTTAAAATAGAGACTTATTTAAATAATGGTTTTATGGACTACGAACTCGGATTACAGTACAGGATTGAGTAGAGATTTGAGTATTGCGATTTAATACCGTTGTGTGCATGGGTTGGGATTGTATGGTGAAAGATTGTGGTGACGACCACTTACCGATTGGTGGATGTAGTGAGGAGTTTTGGGGAACTTTCCTCTTAGCGATTAAATTGTTTATGTTGTGAATCATCATTGTTTTGAACTTAAAGATTTTATAGAAATTATTGTCTTTGTGTTTACGGTTTTTCTTGCACTTTAGAGACACACTAAGTTCTATAGCTTACTCTCCATAATTTTCTTTTACAGATATCTTAGACTTTAGGCGATGTGGTACTTGGGGGATCTCACATTTTATTCGGCTATTTTATTATTTAGTACGAAACCATTTTTAATTATTTAGATTATTATTTTATTATATTGGGATTTTGATGTAATTTCATACTTGAGAGATTATTTATGTTTTTCGAATTATTTAAGCATTCATTTACTATAATTTTATTTTAGAGATTTTATGTAAATATTCGAACTTTTTTGACAATTATGTTTTATTTATTATTATATATTTATTAATTATCATTACATATATATATTTTTTTAAATTAAAGTATTATTTCAAAATTGGTTTTCTTGAGGGTTAAGTTTTCAATCGGGACTTCCTAAATTCGGCAATTTCTTCTCGGCCGGGTTTAGGGGGTTACATTTACCGTGCATCATTTCCTTCCCCAACACTTGCTTTTGTCTTAGCTTGACAAGCGTATTAGTCCTTAGGCTTGTTGAAAATTTACATGCAAAACTCTCAATTTGATTTGATAATTGTTTAATCCTCGCTATTATAGCTAGCCATTTTCCTTTTTATTTCATTTCGGTCCTAGTTGTTCAATTATTCATATGAATGACATATTGGAACTATTAACTTAGCAATAATACTAGTAATACTTCTAGGCCAAATTTGGGATAGTACAAAGTTTATAAGATCTTGGTTATGAAAACATAGGTGTCATGTGTATTATGAATGAGTTAGGCGCATGCTTGATCAAGCTAGTGTTATTTTTTTAAAAGATTAGCTATACGATAATAAAATATGTTTGAAATCTTACCCTTGTGTTGTAATAGTTCGAATGCTACCTTGTGATGCAAGCTAGACTTATGGTTCGATCGAATACTAACTTGTTAATTAAGTTTGTCTTTTGCTTAGCCTTTAACACTCTATACTTGGTTTAATCCTATGTCGGGTTTAGGGGGTTACACATAGAGAGTACGCTCACCTCTTATCTCGAAGTTACGGGATACCTGAGTCCACATTTTTATATACTCCTAATTAGTTTCTGTTCATACTCTTCATGCCATCATCCATTTCCTTATCATGGTATGTACTGTTGCGTGTCAAAAGTCCTATCGCAATGTAGTGCAAGTGTACACGACGCAAGTAGTAAAGTGATACTTAAAGTATCGGATGTCGAGTCCACAGGGACTGGAAATAGCTTTATCCTTGGATTGTTGCACAATAGAGAAAGAAAAGAGTTTAATTTATTGAGAAGTAATATTGAAGAATATTGAATATAAGATAATGAAGTTTTCAGGGTTAAGAAATAGGCCGGTATTGATTCGCTCGGTAGTGCAGGTGTTGCACTGTATAAGAACTCTTGTTCTGTCGTCGTCCCTGTCGCGGCAGCACCTATCGTGGCAGCAGTCTGTTGTTGTCGCGGTAGCGATCACACAACTCTGTACTTCAAGCTTGGCAAGAATCCCTACTGTGACATGTCCTATCCCTAGGTCCAAGTACTGTTGATGACACTTCTCGGATGATACCTCTCGGCGTGAATCAAAGGGTGAACACCAATGTTGTTAAATTCTTCATTAGCCACTTAACCTCGTCCTATCCCTAGGTCCGAGATAGTTCAACCATAAACTGGAGAACCCGCACTTATTCCTTTCGTATACTTAACTCTCCCGATATTAAGTAAATAGATAATCTCACAATGCTCTTCCGATACTCTTGCAAGATGTTGAAAACCAGAATAAGCAAACTAGAAGTTTATTTCATTGAACAGAAAATTCCTAAAAACAGTACAAGCCTTGCAACTACTTTACAGAATCAACCCTTAGCCCTAGGGGAAGTTTAGAACATGATGAGAAGGGGGGAAATGACAAGGGTTTTGGGGAAGACGGCTAAAGAATGATATATCCTCCCCTAGGTCGAATTACATGCCTTTATATAGGCCTTGGGTTCAAGTTTTCTAATAAGGTAAGAATACAAGTTCAAACTAAAGTACAACTCTAATTAAAATTTAATCTTCTAAGTAGATGCCTTTAATTCGTCATCTTTTCTTGCTTTGGGGTTTTTCCTTGAACTTTGGGCTTGGCCTTCATTCTGATCTAGGGTTCAGAAAAATATAGGAGTGGTCCACGACAGACTGGCTTAAATTCCTCTATCTATCGAGCTCCACTTAACTTTTCCCTTCACCATTGCTGTCGTCATGGCTGTCACGGTAGTGGCCACGACAGCATCCTTCTTCTTGCCTCCAGTCTTGTGTTCCAGCTCTGCTCCTTCACTGTCCTGAGTCTACTACAACAACTACTTACAAAATCAGCCAAAATCAGTAGCAACTGTGCCATTTTATATAATTGTGATGTATATGTGAAACTTTACCTAGATGCAGTAAATTATGCATGAATGCAGCAGAAATATGGGTTAAATAAGGGGTAAAAAGTAGAAATTTTGCACACTCAACACACCTCCAAACTCAAGTTCTTGCTTGTCCTCAATCAGTTATGACCTAACTAACTAAAAAAATAAAAACTTTTTTGTTTGGCTTAATTCAGTGAACCTTTCCTTACCTACCATCCATGCCCTATTGCGAGCAACACCTTGTTGGACATTTATGGATTTATTCGGAACCTTGCTATAGTTCTCGTGTAGTGTGTGCATGTTTTGTGAACAATTATATGCCTAGACTTTTTTAAATTACTAGAATAGCTAAGCCACTCACTTGAATTTTTATGCCAACTTTCATTTTCTTGGAGGCAATTCTTAGGCTCCTTTAGTTTTTTTTAGACTCGGTTTTATTTTATTATTTTAAGTTTGACTAGATCCTGTTTTTGGGCACCTCTAGCTAACTTCCTAGAGCCGGTTTTGGGCACCTCAAGGTGTATTGAGTCTAGATTTTCTTAACTTTTTTTTCCTAGAGCCAGTGTTAGGCACCTCTAGGGGCAACTCAAGTGTTTAAGCTTTTCCTATTCTAGTTTACTAGTAGAAGTCTAGACATCATAAGAGTCACAAAGGGTGTTTAAAGATCATAACTATAGTAATGCTCTAAACTGTTCCTAAAAATATCCTAAAGGCACTGCCACGACAGAGTATGTCACGGCAGGTAAGTTCAGTTCAAAGACTTAAGCCAATTGATTTTTTTATTTTTGACAAAAATAAACGTAAATAACAATTATCACTTAGACACAATTTTAAAACCTAAAAGACACTTCATTACTGGAGGGATGCCACCCCCAAACTCGAGGGTTGCATTGCCCTCAATGCATGATGACAAAGATGAAAAAAAAGAAATAAAAACAAAATACATCACAATATAAATAAAACAGCAAGACATCAAAAATAAGATAGAAACTTAATTTGAGGACCTGTCATCGCTGCTGCTGCTGCTAACATGTAGCTGTCGGCGGGCAGTGACCTTCATTGTGGGGGCCGGCAGAATGCTAGGGGAGGCAGAGGCATTTTTCTTTTTGGCTTCCCTTCGCAGCTGGATACGAGTGGGTGAGATCTGGGGTAGCTTTTCCAGCACTTGTACTTCATCTTCTGAGCTGCTGCTACTGCTGCTGGCAGACTTGCCATGACCGGATGGTCCTTCACCAGCTTTTTTGGGCTTCTGCCTCTTCATTGGAGTAAACTCCTTTGAAAGGTTGCGAGCAACAGAGGGCTCCCTGTCAGAGTCCTACCAGACGGATGAATAGGAGAACCCTTCGAAGTAATCGTCGTCGAGTTCTGAAAGCGACTCCTTTCTCTTTTCGCCTCTAGCAGTGGCAGTGTGGCTGCCGCCTTCAGTTGTCGCGGCCGGAGTAGGAGTAGAGGCAATAGATGGGGTCCTCGGTGTGGCAGCAGGTGTGGGAGTATTTGTAGGTGTAGGGGCAGCAAAATATTGATCTGGGAAGGCAGGAAATGATACATTTGCAAAATTTAAATTATTATGAATAAATTGTACCGTGGCTGCCGTGAAGTCCCTTACAAAACTCATCAGACCAAGCTGCCTTTCCTCCATCTTTTTTAGTGTGGCTAGAATCTGAGTGGAGGCATCTGCTGGAGGGGCTGCTGCTGCTCTATGGCGGCAAGTTCTATGTGAGTGGGCTCTGCCGGCTGCTCTACTGTGGCAGAAGGGTTGAAGTAGGAGAGTGGTGTTGCTGCCTTCAGCTCCATGAGGCTGAAGATGTTTCGCTCCATTCATCCCTTCCCTCAGACTTTGAAGTCTTCAGCGATTTTTGGAATGTTATGGCCTCGTCAGATCTCGGTGATAAGGTAAGGGAAAACAAGAGGTCTCGACGGTCAAAGAGCACATTCCAAAATCTCCTCCCTTATGTACTGGCCGACATTTATGGGTCTTTCATTAAGAATTGAATGGACAAGTGCTAACCTGGGTCGGTCGACCGTGCTGTTATAGGAGGAAGGCATGATTATCTTCTTTACGAAGTGGTTCCATAATTTCGCCTCGAGAGTGAGTTGAGTTCTTTTCACCGTCCACCGATGCTTGGGGTCGGTGTTCCATTATGTCCCCTCCTCCGTTACTTCTTCCATCACCGCATCATAATCTGCTGGCGACAGACTTTCAATGAACTCCTTGTGAGCATCCTGCCTTCTACTGATATGGAGGCCGTAGAGAGTGTTGATGTATGAGGGCTCAAAAGTAAGTTCTTGACCTCGTACTGTCACGGTTGTGGTATCCTTGCTGTCGACGGCAACATAAAATTCCTGGACCAAGTGACATTCATCTCTTCTGGCTGGGCAGCAAACCGTTGCCACTTCAGGGCGTGGATCTTTTTTGCAATAAAAGGTTCAAGCCCTAGGTCTCTCGTGGACTCGTTGTAGAGAAAACCCCTTTCTTCCCACATCTTCCTCTTTTGGAAGGAGTGGTAGTATCTGCCGGCAGAGTCTGTGAAGTCAAAGCGGTTTGGGATGGCACTGTGGCTGGGTGTGTTGACTGCTGCGGCAGAGCTGGAGGCAGCACTTCTGCGAGTTTGTCTACTAGTCATGGTTGCAAGGCTGTGGAAAATAAAGAGAATTTTGAGATCTAAAGAGAACAAGTTGAGAGAGTAAAAGTGAGGTGAAAATGAATAGTGAATGGGGGTTTATATAGATGAGTAATTTTCTGCCCGTTGAAGCTATAACGACAGGCGCGAATAACGGAGCCAGCTATTACGCGGTTTCTGACGCGTTTGTTACGCATTTGCGTGTCTGCCGCGACAACATGGTGATAGGCTGTATTTTCTGCGTCTGTCGCGATAGCTGATGACAGGCTGTGATGACAGACTCATCCTTTGGGCTTTTTGGGCTGCTGTTGAGATGGTGGGTTGTTTCACTTCTTCTCCTCTCCTTGTTTCCCTTATTTCCTAAAAATTTTAAAATCAAACTTTAGTTCCTAAAAATAAAATAATTCTTAATTCCTAATAAATAAATAAAATACATAAGTAATAAAAATAAAATTAAGTTAAATTAGGGATGCCTTGAGGGGCATCTCCTAAAGTAACCACTTCGCATCTTTGGGGCTTCAGTCCCCTGATAATGCTTTAGTCTCTATCTGTTGACTTTGAATTGGTGCCCATCTTTTAAGGATTTGATCGTGATGGCACCATGAGGAAAAACTTGCACAACTTGGATGGGGCCGGACCATATAGATTTAAGCTTTCATGGGAAAAGTTTCAACCTAGAGTTAAACAACAACACAAGCTTCCCTGGGCAGAACTGTCGTGGCAGCAACTTCTTGTCATGCCACCTCTTGGTTTTATCTTTGTAAATCTTTGCGTTGTCCTAGGCCATTGCTCGAATTTCTTCAATTTCGTTCAAGTCAAGTAGCCTCTTATGTCCTGCCTTATCTAAGTCTATGTTTACTGCCTTGATAGCCCAGTAAGCTCTGTGTTCTATCTCGACAGGTAAGTGGCATGTTTTCCCATATATAAGCATGTAGGGTGACATTCCCAATGGTGTTTTAAATGTTGTTCTATAGGCCCAGAGTGCATCATTGAGGTGTAAAGACCAATCCTTTCGAGTAGGTTTAACCATCTTCTCAAGAATGTTCTTTACTTCCCGGTTGGATATTTCGGCATGTCCATTGGTTTGAGGGTGATATGTTGTTGCAATGCAGTGCTTTACGCTGTATTTTCTTAAGGCAGCAGCGATTACCCTATTGTCAAAATGTCTCCCTTCATCATTGATGATCACCTTAGGTATGCCAAACCTAGAGAAATTTTTGTGCGGAAATCTCTGAACAGTCTTGGCATCATTTTTCTGTGTGGCGATCGCTTCAACCCATTTGGATACATAATCCACTACCAGTAGGATGTAGAGGTTCCCACATGATGCTGGGAATGGTCCCATGAAATCAATCCCCCAAACATCGAAGATTTCGACTTCTAAGATGTTTTGCAGTGGCATCTCATATCTTCTTGAGATGTTTCCAGTCCGTTGGCACTTGTCACAGCTTTTGTAGAATGTTTGGGCATCCTTGAATAGTGAGGACCAAGAAAAACTAGATTGCAAAACCTTGGCAGCGGTTTTGTTTCCACCTAAGTGTCCTCCATATAGGGAAGCATGGTAGTGGTGAAGCACAGCTTCCTGCTCGTCCTATGGTACGCACCTCCTGATAATTTGATCTGAACAATGTTTGAAAAGAAGAGGTTCGTCCCAATAATAATGTTTTGCATCATTTTGGAACCTCTTCCTTGCTTGGTAATTAAGTTCAGGGGGTAGTACTCTGCTAACAATGTAATTAACGAAATCAACATACCAAGGAAGTTTAGAAAACTTACCTGCCGCCATGGCTGTCGCGGTAGTGCTAGTGGAAGCAAACAGCCGCTCGTCAGGGAAGGTCACCAGTATGTTGGTCTTATCTGTTGGTAGACTCTTTCCCATCTCTAATCCTGACAAGTGGTCTGCTACATGGTTTTCTGTCCCCTTTTTATCTTTGATTTCAACGTCGAACTCTTGCAGCACCAGAATCCAACGTATCAGTCTAGGTTTTGTATCTTTTTTAGCGAACAGATACTTCAGTGTTGAATGGTCTGTATGGACCACCACCTTTGTTCCAAGTATGTATGAACGGAACTTGTCGATTGAGAACACCAATACTAACAGTTCCTTTTCTGTTGTGGTGTAATTCACTTGGGCATCATTTAATGTTTTACTGGCGTAGTAAATTACATGGAAGAGCTTATCCTTCCTCTACCCTAGTGCTGCCCCTACAACATAATCACTGGCATCGCACATTATTTCGAATGGCAAACTCCAGTCTAGTGGCTGTACAATTGGGGTTGTTACCAGTTTCTCCTTTAAAATTCTAAATGCCTCAGTACATTCAGTGTTGAAGTAAAAGGGACGATTCTGCTCTAGTAGGTGGCATAAGGGCTTGGTAATATTTGAGAAATTTGCAATAAATCTTCGATAAAACCCAACATGCCCTAAGAAACTCCTAATTCCCTTGACTGTGGTGGGTGGCGGCAACTTTTCGATGACTTCTATCTTAGCTCTGTCTACCTTTATGTCGCGGCAGCTTACCTTGTGGCTTGGGACTATCCCTTCATCCACCATGTAATGGCACTTTTCCAAGTTTAGCACCAAGTTCGCTTTTTCGCACCTTTCGAGTACCTTCTATAGGGTTGGTCAAGGATTACTTCAGTGATGGCCTTGCATTCTTCTTCTGCATCATCATGTTTAATTGCCTGGAGAACATTGAGCTTGATCTCTTGATCATTTACTCTCATTGTTAGTTCTCACTTCTCTACATCAATCAGTGATCTGCCTGAGGCTAGGAAGGGTCGCCCAATGATGATTGGTGCGTTCTCATCTGTTTCACAGTCTAAAACAAGAAAGTCAGCAAGAAAAATGAACTTATCCACTCTTACCAGAATATCTTCGATCTTCCCTTCTGGTTGTACGTAAGAGCAGTCTGCCAGCTGCAGCATGACTGTCATGGGCCGTGCTCGTCCAATACCTAATTTCTGAAACACAGATTTTGGCATTAAATTAATACTAGCACCTAGATCACAAAGTGCCTTACCCACGAATTTGTCACCAATTATGCACGGTGTGATGAAGCTCCCAAGATCCTTCTTTTTCTAGGGCGGATGCTTGTGCAAGATGGTCATGCATCCCTTTGTCATTTTTACCATTTCGAATTCCCCAAGTCTGGATCTTTTTGACATAGCATCCTTGAGAAATTTCGCATAACCGGGCATCTGCTTGATGGCCTCTAACAACGGTATATTGATGTGAACCTGCTTAAAAATATCATAGATCTTTTTGAGCTGGTACTCATGTTTCTGGTTTTGCAATCGTTGTGGAAAAGAAGATGGAGGACGGTAGTCTTCCAGACGTCCTTCCCATGGTATCCGAATCTGAGGAGGCTTAGAGTCTTCAACATTCTTCTCTTTCTCCTCTGTCCCTTCTGCTGCCGTGACAGGTATGGCGGCATCAGGTTTCTCCTCTTCTGCCGGGGCAGTGTTCGCGACAGGTGTTTTCAGGGTTGGTTCCTCAATCGGTACGTTTTCATCTCCGGCCCTGGTAGTTGTTTCCCACTCCTAGTTGTAGTGGCTTTGCACTACTCATGTGTGGGTTGTCTAGCGACTTCAGTATCACTAGGGAATCCTCCGTTTTGTCTTGGCTTAATATGCTGGGAAACATGGCCCATCTGTGTCTCCAGTGATTTCAGTGTAGCCTCATGGTTAGTCATTCTCATCTCTGTTTTGTCCATGAATGACTCAGTCTTCTTGACAAAGTGATCCATGTTTGCCATGTAAGCTCCTGTATGTGACATAAATGTGGCCAATGTCTGCTCCAATATACTAGGTGTGGCTGCCGGGTGCTGTTGCGATTGGTGTTGTGGTTGCTGTCGTGTCAGGATTCTGGGTGCCCTCTGGTTTTGGTTGTTCTGCATCTGAGGATTTAATGCATTGTTCGGATTGCTCCAGGAGAACTTGGGGTCTTTCCTCCAGTTGGGATTGTAATTGTTGGAGTCGTAATTTCTCGGCTTGTTGTAATTTCCAACATACATCCCTTCCTCTAACTGTAACAGGCAGTCTTCTGAACTGTGATTCCCACTGCAAGTTTCGCATACCTCTTCTGCAGAGTAGACAGGTTTCGAATCTTTCTTTAGCAAATTTTCTACTGCCTTTGTGAGGTACGCAACTTGTGTCTTTAGGGAATTGTCGGCTTCATAGTCTTTTACAGCTAGCACTCGTTTACCTCTCCTTGTTGTAGGGAATTGCTCTTCATTCTTTTCTAGATTTTTCAATACTACCATGGCTTCGTCTAGATCTTTATCCAACATCAGTCCATTCACTGCTGAATCTATTCTCATCCGAGTGTGTGTGTTGGCAGCATTATAGAATTTGATGACTTGATTCCATACGGGGAATCCGTGCATCGGGCAATTCCTTAGAAGAGTAGTAAACTTGTCCAATGCCTCGTGCATTGGCTCGTCATCTTCCTGTTGAAAAGTAACAATTTCATTACGTAATCGCTCATATAAATGGGAAGGATTAAAACGAGATAAAAATTCATGAGTGAGATCCGCCCAAGTTCGTATTGAACCCGGCGTTAGTTTATTCCACCAAGTTTTCGCTTTGTCCCTCAATGAATGAGGAAATAACTGAAGCCTCAGTATCTCCGGATTTACTCCTGGTAATCTAAACGATCCACATATTTCTTGGAACGTTTTCAGATGTTCTCGGGCATCCTCTGTAGCAGCACCACTAAATTGGCCAGCGGAGTTGATCATGCTGAACATCACAGGTTTCAGCTCGAAATTTTCAGCTTCCACGTCTGGCAAGGTGGTCTCCAGCTCCACATGATCATTAATCATGTAATCACGGCAGGACCGACGTGCGGCCTCGGCAGCAGGCCGTCCATTCCTTTCATCTAAGGGAGGATCTTTAGGATTCCTTTGGCGATTTACCCCATTATGCATTGCTTCTATCTGTTCCTCAAGGTAATCATTTTTGGCTATCAAAAGGCGGACTCAGTTCCTGAGGTTGTACGTACGTTCGATTTCGGGATCTAATTCGTGCTCAGGTTCTTTACCTCGTCTGGATCTGCGCATAAGCAAACGAAAAACCTTATGAAAAGCACAGGGTAAAAAGTCCCAATAAAAATAGAAAAATTAAAAAGAAAGTGCAGTAAAAGTAAGGGTAAAGATATGTTGCCAGTCCCCAGCAACGTCACCAAAAACTTGTTGCGTGTCAAAAGTCCTATCGCAATGTAATGCAAGTGTACATGTCGCAAGTAATAAAGTGATACTTAAAGTATCAGATGTCGAATCCACAAGGACTGGAAATAGCTTTATCCTTGGATTGCTGCACAATAGAGAAAGAAAAGAGTTTAATTTATTGAGAAGTAATATTGAAGAATACTGAATATAAGATAATGAAGTTTTCAGGGTTTAGAAATAGGCCGGTATTGAATTGCTCGGTAGTGCAGGTGTTGCACTGTATAAGAACTCTTGTTCTGTCGTCGTCTCTGTCGCGACAGCACTTGTCGTGGCAGCAGTCTGTTGTTGTCGCGGCAACGATCACACAACTCTGTACTTCAAGCTTGGCAAGAATCCCTGCTGTGACTTGTCCTGTCCCTAGGTCCAAGTACTGTTGATGACACATCTCGGATGATACCTCCCGGCGTGAATCAAAGGGTGAACACCAATGTTGTTGAATTCTTCATTAGCCACTTAACCTCGTCCTATCCCTAGGTCCGAGATAGTTCAACCATAAACTGGAGAACCCGCACTTATACCTTTCATATACTTAACTCTCCCAATATTAAGTAAATAGATAATCTCACAATGCTCTCTCGATACTCTTGCAAGATGTTGAAAACCAGAATAAGCAAACTTGAAGTTTATTTCATTGAACAGAAATTCCTAAAAACAGTACAAGCCTTGCAACTACTTTACAGAATTAACCCTTAGCCCTAGGGGAAGTTTAGAACATGATGAGAAGGGGGAAATGACAAGGGTTTTGGGGAAGACAGCTAGGAATGAGATATCCTCTCCTAGGTCGAATTACTTGCCTTTATATAGGCCTTGGGTTCAAGTTTTCTAATAAGGTAAGAATACAAGTTCAAACTAAAGTACAACTCTAATTAAGATTAAATCTTCTGAGTAGATGCCTTTAAATCATCCTCTTTTCTTGCTTTAGGTTTCTTCCTTGAACTTTGGGTTTGGCCTTCGTTCTGATCTAGGGTTCAGAAAAATATAGGAGTGGTCCATGACAGACTGGCTTAAATTCCTCTATCTGACTAGCTCCACTTCACTTTTCCCTTCACCATTGTTGTCGTTAGGGGTATTCAAATCCGGGTACTCGGGTTTTCGGGTACCCGAAAAACTGGGTACCCGGACCTTCGGGTATTAGGTTTGTCGGTCCGTGTCCCGACCCGTAAATATCGGGTACCCGATAATCGGGTACCCGTTAAACCCGGGTACCAGGTACCCGGTTCTTATTTTTTTTATTTTTTTAATTAAAAAAAAACTTAAAAGTTTATAACATATGATCCAAACAAAAAAATAATAATGATTTGAAGTTTATAACCATAAGAAAGACATTAAAAATATTATTCTTGATCGTGATTTTTTTTAATCTCATATTTTTTTAAAGAAACCTACTAATGCATAAATACAATAGAGAAACTTTGTTGTTTATTTCATATCGAATCTTACATATTCACAAATTAATATTTTTTTTGTTGAAAAATTTAAAACATGAAAGCATATAATACAAATATAGAATGAGTTTAGAGATTTAAATATAGTTCTAAAGCAAAAATATTAAGTAATCTAATAAAATAAAAATAAAAAATAGGAATCAGGTACCCGAAAGTAACCAGGTACCCGAAAAATTCATATTTTTTGACCCGGGCCCGACCCGGGAAATGACGGGCTGGGTACCTGACCCTGGTAAAAAAAATTTCCGGGTAAATACCCGATTATTTGTGTTCTGGTAGTCGGGTAGTCGGGTCGGGTAGTTCGGGTCGGGTAATTTTGAACACCCCTAGCTGTCGTCATGGCTGCCACGGCAGCATCCTTCTTCTTGACTCCAGTCATGTGTTCCAGCTCTGCTCCTTCACTGTCCTGAGTCTGCTACAGCAGCTACCTACAAAATCAGTCAAAATCAGTAGCAACTGTGCCATTTTATATAATTGTGATGTATATGTGAAATTTTACTTAAAATTCAGTAAATTATGCTTGAATGCAGCAGAAATATGGGTTAAATAAGGGGTAAAAAGTAGAACTTTTGCACACTCAACATGTACCTCAACGGAAATAATAAGTCATTAAAACCAATTACAATTCACTTACCAACAGTCAAATTTCACATATATACAAGATTTAAGCAATCCGACTCAAATTCATGCTAAACAATTTTCATTACATATATATACAACTTCGTGTACAAAACAGCTCACTAGAGCTTGTATTTACACAAAGGCAGATTCGATTTTATACATACATAATCAGAAGAACAGAACAATCCACAACTCTTTTTATCAATACAAAACATTCCTGAGATCTTTCATTTTTATCCAGACTGTTACCAATTTATGAACTTAGTTTTATATATATATATATATATATATATATATATATATATATATATATACTCAAATAAGTCTAATAAAGTTTATATTCGTGCCTATTAAATCCCTTATACTTGCCTATATATTTACATGCATCAAACAAGCTCCATTACATTCATGATTATGCAGGGCAGTCCCTAATACTATGTATACATATTTCACATAGCAAAACAGTCCCAAAACAGCCTTTATTACTTCAATACCATTCCTTCAATATTAGAAAATGTTCCCTTATTTTCCGAATTTGCAAAGACAGTCCAAAACAGCTCTCTCCCTGAATTTAATTTACAAATCAGTTTCAAAACAGTTTTTCTTCCACAAAACAGTCCACTTTTAAATGCAAGATCAATCCCTCAATTAAGCACACAGAACAACCCATCATTTATGCAAAAGCAGTCCCTATGTATACACATATGTATAGGAGAGTGCCATGTCCTTAATTTATTCCAATCAGCCCTTCATTTCATTTAACCACATAACAGCCCCTGTTTTGCTGGCAAACAATCACAAATTTCAGTTTACAACCCTCATCAAATGTCTACAATAGTCCTTTAACAAATTTATTTAATTCATAACAGTCCACAATGTGAAATTATCAAGCAAGTGTCCACTTTAAAATTTCAAGTGTAACTTACATATTATGATTATGCAAAGTCCTAATCAAATTATCAACTTGCTTCAAGCAACCTTAAGATTCCCTAATGGTAACTTAATCATTGATCTATGAATGTGCAAAACAAGGAAATTACATTATATACATTTTTGTATACCAGAACAGTATACTTATTATGTATGCACAAAACAGTCTTAACTTACCTCTATATTTATAATTACATGTTCCGACATTCTATACTTTGTTTCTATTAGCATTATGACCAGAACTTCTAATTCAAATACAAATCACACAACCATCAGCAACTCATTCGAATACACAATATTTTTCTACTATCATAACTTGTTCTCAAGCAAACTTAACACTCTAAACTATATTATAAGTTCACTAAAAAACATAGCAGTTTATCACATATATACTACTCGGTTTATTTAAGAAAATTCATATCACACGTTTGTTGTTTTTTTTATAAGAATTCTAATGGTATATATCAACCAAGGAAACAATCTACTAATCGAATCTCAATTTCCAAAGAAAAGAAGAAAATTTCTTACTGTACAAAACTAATGTTGTTTATTATTATTGAGAGAAGTCAGTCAATACAAAGAAGGATACATTAGATATATATACAAAGAGAAGGAAAGACGCTGCTAAAGCCAGCTATCTAACCAACTATAACTAACCCTAATATCAACATACTAACAGACTAAACTAACTCTTTAATAACCTTAATACTTACCTTCTTCATCTAATAATTCAGATAAAGCCCTACAATTTGAGTTAAGATGAAGCTTCCAACTACCAATCCCTTGTAAGCTCTCTAAGCTCTCTCCCTTTCATGATTTTCGAATATTGGGGAATGTGATGACAACGTTTCCATTATCCCTCTATCCCAAAAATCTTAACACACATGCCCTTCTTCTAGGTTGACATGTGTGCAAGTCCTCCAAGAGTTTTTCATTTAGCATGCAATATTTTAATTCTATTTTGAATTCATTTTATCCCTTTCTAATATAACTATTTAATTCTTCGTTTCTTCAATTTTGGTCTTAAACCATGCTCCATCGCCCAATCTAGAAACTTGAAAGAACTATTAGTTTAGTAATTGAATGTGAAATTATCTACTAGGCTAAACTTGGGGTATTACAATTCCTCCCTCCCTAAAAGAAATTCGTCCTCGAATTTCTTAAATGATGACAATTTCGAATTATCAAACTCTGAATATTTTCATCTATTCTGAATGTCAAAACAGAGTAAACATATCGTGATTGTCGTAAATCACCAACACAAAAAAGATATTGAACTTCTAGGTAGCATATGAAGAATACAAACATACAATAAGCTTCAGTTTAGCATGAGAATCGACTAAACTTTAGCTCTAATACGAATTTGTAACACACCCTTACCTGGTTTTAATAGTAAATCGAACTAAGAAGTGTTACTAAACTAACAAGGAACTAACTTACAAACACATGTAAGTCTTTACTATGAAAACAAACTTTATTATTAAGATTTTTTTGAGGGTCAAAATAAAAATTCAATCTTCAAAAAAATATCTAATTGGTTTAGCACTTTAGCATAATCAACATCATTGATTTTATCTAGGGATTTAAGCTAGACTTAAAATGTCTAAACTTGAGATTTGTCTTAAGGGTATTTGAACATAAACATTGTTTAACGACCGATACAAAACACGCCTTAACATGAGCCATTTCGGATGTTATTTAAACATTAAGCCTTGAATCACTCAATCGTAATTAGGCATTCCAGTAACAACAATCACATTGTTTATTCCTCAAATAATCATTTCGTAAGCATGATAAATGACTTAATCACCAAACAACCATTTGAACCACACATAAGCATATCATACCAACTAACAACTATTCGAGCATTAGGCTTAGTATGACTTAACTATCAAGCAAACTTTTTATCAAACTTCCTCATGATTTCACAAACGAGCAACTCCTTCGAGACATTAAACCATAACATGTCGAACTTAACCAACAAGTAATAGAAGTATTATAGCCATTACATAACATAAGCAACCTAGCAATTTGTCTTAATTACGAACAACTCTTTTAACAATCAAGATCGATTTTTTCATACTATATCATACTTAGCATTTAACAAACTTGATCTAAAATAATCATGTCCAAAATCTTGTAAGGTCCCGAATACGTCTAAGTCTTTTACTGTACTTAAGCCCATATTAGGTTTATTTGTGTAAGGTTTAATTATTAAGCCTTTACAAATGCCACAAATAATCTAGCATACAATCTTCACAACTTTTATCATACAACAAACATAACAATAAGGAAGCAGGTGTGCAGCCCAAGAAACATTTCTAAAGATATCATAATAATCGTCCATCCTACTGCATGAAACCAATAGTTCTATAAACCTGGCAAGTATAGGCTAAGAACACAAACGCAACATTTATCCATATATGTTATTTCAAGATTACATGGATAACTTTACAAATTATTTAAATACTTATAAACATTGTATACAAATCAAAAGATAAATTACTTACTTCATTTACAAGCATTATGCCACTATTATAGGAGTCTGTCTAAGGAAAATCTTACTCTACATAGAACTTAAGCAACGACTTGCTACACTTGACCACAACTGGATACACAAGATTTACTCAACCTGCATATGTATGAACAATGAATGCATTAGTCTTATATAGCCTAAGTGAGGTAGTAAACATCAAAATAACAAAGTATAGTGTCAATGATATTAAATGGAAATTCAAAGAATTCAAGTGTATGTTAGCATTTGATTTTTATGCCTTAGTCTTATCTTAAACAATCTTTGTTTATCGAAAGCTTATTTGGGGTTCATACTCATTCTAGTCTCTCCTGAATATCTTTCAGTACTTTTAACTGAGTTTCATTGAATTCCTTATCCAAATTTCAAAGTTCCTACCTTATCTTACTAAAGACTTATCAAAGCTTATTTGAGTGCATAACTGAGCTTATCAAAGTTTCTTTTCAAAGCTTAGTATATATGAGTTCATATCTTTTAGAATGTTTGCCTTGTATCACATTTGGTCATGGTTAGAATTGGTTCGTGTTTGACCGTATTGATCCATGTTACAATGTTACACATAGCTCAAAGCACAAAGCAATGGCTAGTGTCTGAACATAACAATCCTAACTCCTTAACTATCCAACCAAATTGTCGCCAATCTCCTTATCATCTCCCTCATTACCTCCTATTGTTGCCAATATATCATATATAATGGGTTGTGACTTGAGCCATAGCTCATGGACCGTAGTCCCTGAAATATATACCTTTGCACCATGCCAAGTGTCCAAGGACTTCAATTTCTTAGGCAACTTACGTATTTTACACTTTGAAGTTGGGAAGTATCTTATGTTACAAATGAGTTTTAAACTCCGGAAGCATAATAATTCATAGCTTATAACATTAAAGGTTTATTTCCATTCTTTAAATCTTATGGTATTTAAGCAATAAGATTCAAGGACAATTATTACAATGGATTTAATATAAGAAGGCTTTACTTTCTTTCATTAAGTTTTATGACTTGTAAAGATCACAAAGGTTCGAGCTTTCTATAAGGTAAACTTTTCAAATCAGGATCACACTCATAGCATGGCCAAATAAATATGCATATGCAATGCCAACATAATCAAAAGACTCGTAATGATATTATGTTCGAATGCCCTTCCCATTTCTCTATTTGAGCCTTATGCACAATGTGTATGATCAATATGACCAACCATAGACATTGAATGCTTAAAACATAAGGAAATAATAAACGGGATGACACTGTGTCACTTGAAACATAGACAACTACGCTCACCTCTTATCCCGAAGTTATGGGATACCCGAGTCCACAATTTCATATACTCCTAATTAGTTTCTCTCCCTAACCTTCACACCATCATCCATTTCCTTATCATGGTATGTACCTCAACGGAAATGATAAGTCATTAAAACCAATTCCAATTCACTTACCAACAATCCAATTTCACAGTCGCACGCACGCACGCACATATATATTCCAAAGAGTCTACATGCTTTCTCTAATATTCAAAACAACTTATAACACACACACCTATATACTTATATACAAGCTTTAAGCAATCCAATAGGACTCAAATTCATGCTAAACAATTTTCATTACATATACATACAACTTTATGTACAAAACAGCTCACTAGAGCTTGTATTTACACAATGACAGATTCAATTTTTATACATACACAAGAACAGAACATTCCACAACTCTTTTTATCAATACAAAACATTCCTGAGATCTTTCATTTTTATCCAGACTGTTCCCAATTTATGAACTTAGTTATATATATATATATATTCAAATCAGCCAACTAAAGTTTATATTCGTGCCTATTAAATCCCTTATACTTGCCAATATATTTACATGCATCAAACAAGCTCCATTACATTCATGATTATACAGGGCAGTCCCTAGTACTTTGTATACATATTTTTTACATAGCAAAACAGTCCCAAAACAGCCTGTATTACTTCAATACCAATTCTTCAACTTTAGAAAATTAATCCCCTGTTTTCCAAATTTGCAAAGACAGTCCAAAACAGCCCTCTCCTTGATTTTAATTTACAAAACAGTTTCAAAACAGTTTTCTTCCACAAAACAGTCCACTTTTAAATGCAAGATCAATCCCTCAATTAAGCACACAGAACAACCTATCATTTATGCAAAAGTAGTCCCTATGTATACACATATGTATAGGACAGTGCCTCGTCCTTATTTTATTCAAATCAGCTCTCCATTTCATCAAAATAAACACTCTTTTATTTCCAAAATTTATAAAACACTCTACTTAGTTAAATTTTACACTGCAGTTCATTTAACCTCATAACAGCCCCTGTTTTGCTAGCAAACAATCCCAAATTTCAGTTTACAACCCTTATCAAATATCTACAATAGTCCTTTAACAAATTTATTTAATTCAGAACAGTCCACAATGTGAAATTATCAAGCAAAGTGAAAACTTTAAATTTTCAAGTGTAACTTACATATTCTGATTATGCAAAGACCTAAACGAATTATCAACTTGCTTCAAGAAACCTTAAGATTCCCTAATAGTAACCTAACCATTGATCTATGTATTTGCAAAACAGAACAATAACATTATATACATTTTTGTATACCAAACAGTCCACTAAATTTTTTTGTAGGCACAAAACAGTCTTAACTTACCTCTATGCTTATAGTTACATGTTCTAGTAGTCTATATTTTGTTTCTATTAGCATTATGACCAGAACTTCTAATTCAAATACAAATCACACAACCATCAGCAACTCATTCGAATACTCAATCTTTTTCTACTATCGTAACTTGTTCTCAAGCAAACTTAACACTCTAAACTATATTACAAGTTCACTCAATAATATAGTAGTTTATCATATATATATATATATGTTACTCAATTTATTTAAGACAATTCATATCACATGTGTGTTGTTTTTTATAAGAATCCTAATGGTATATTTCAACCAAGGAAACAATATACTAATCGAATCTCAATTTCCAAAGAAAAGAAGAAAATTTCTTACCTTCTTCATCTAATAATTCGGATAAAACCCTACAATTTGAGTTAAGATGAAACTTCCAACTACCAATCCCTTGTAAGCTCTCTAAGCTCTCTCCCTTTCATGATTTTCGGATATTGGAGAAGATGATGACAACGTTTCCATTATCCCCTCTATCCCAAAACTCTTAACACACATGGCCTTCTTCTAGGTTGACATGTGTACAAGTCCTCCAAGAGGTTTTCATTTAGCATGCAATCTTTTATTTCTATTTTGAATTCATTTTAGTCCTTTCTAATATAACTATTCATTTCTTCGTTTCTTCAACTTTGCTCCTAAACCATGCTCCACCACCCAATCTTGAAAGAACTATTAGTTTAGAAATTGAATGTGAAATAATCTACTACGCTAAACTTAGGGTATTACAATTCTTCCCTCCTTAAAAGAAATTCGTCCTCAAATTTCTCAAATGACGACAATTTTGAATTATGAAATTCAAAATATTTTAATCTATTCTGAATGTTAAAATAGAGTAAACATATTGTGTTTTTCGTAAATCACCAACACGAAAAAAGATTGAACTCTTAGGTGGCATATGCAGAATACAGACATACAATAAGCTTCAGTTTAGTCCGAGAATCGACTAAACTCTTGCTCTGATACCAATTTGTAACACTCCCTTACCCGGTTTAGAAGTAAATCGAACTAATAAGTGTTACTTAACTATCAAGGAACTAACTTACACATACATGTAAGTCTTTACTATGAAAACAAACTTTATTATTAAGATGTGTTTGAGGGGGAAATAAAATTTCAATCTTCGAAAAAATATCTAATTGGTTTAGCACTTTAGCATAATCAACATCATTCATTTTATCTAGGGATTTAAGCTAGACTTAAAATGTCTAAACTTGAGATTTGTCTTGAGGCTATTCGAACATAAACATGGTTTAACGATCGGTACAAAACACACCTTAACATGAGCCATTTCGGATGCTATTTAAACATTAAGCCTTAAGTCACTCAATCGTAATTAGGCATTCCATTAACAACAATCACATTGTTTATTCCTTAAATAATCATTCCGTAAGCATGATAAATGACTTAATCACCAAACAACCATTTGAACCACACATAAGCATATCATACCAACAAACAACTATTTGAGCATTAGGCTTAGTTTGACTTTGCCAATGCCAACAAACAACGTCTAAGTCTTTTACTGTACTTAAGTCCAAATTGGGTTTATTCGTGTAAGGTTTAATTATTAAGCCTTTACAAATGCCACAAATAAACTTTCTAGCATATAATCTTCATAACTTTTATCATACAACAAACTGAACAATAAGGAAGCATGTGTGCAGCCCAAGAAATACTTCCAAAGATATCACAATAAGCTTCCTACCTACTACATGAAACCAATAGTTCTATCAACCTGGCAAGTATAGGCTAAGTATGCAAACACAACATTTATCCATATACGTTATTTCAAGATTACATAGGTAATTTTACAAATTATTTATAGACTTATAAATATTGTATGCAAATAAAAAGATAAATTACTTGCTTCATTTACAAGCATTATGCCACCATTCTAGGTGTCTATCTAGGGAAAATCTAACTCTACATGGAACTTAAGCAACGACTTGCTACACTTGACCACAACTGGATACACAAGCTTTTCTCAACCTGCACATGTATGAACAATGAATGCATTAGGCTTATATAGCCTAAGTGAGGTAGTATCATCAAAATAACAAAGTATAATGTTTAAATACATGGAATACCTTTTATGCCATTAATTCAGTCTCAATAAAGTACATGTTAGTCCAATTAAGCAGAAGCAAAGTCAAATATTGGGTTGGGGTCGTCAGATGAAGTTAAAAAAATTGATTCAATGCTAAATTTGTGTATTAAAATTGCTTAAATTAAATTATTTAATTTTAAGAGGGCCAAAACTCAAAGTTTTCTATTAATAAAATGGGCTAAAAGGGATTAAATCGAATTATTAATACTTGAGAAACACTTAATGTATGATTAGACCATTTGCATTTGCCCTCAACAATCAGGGTGTTCCACTATAATAGCTTGGCCACCTAGAGATAGACTTGTAGTAAAATAACCTACACGAACTCTATTACTCTAGTTTAATGATAACTTAATACTGCTTTGAGTTTTAAGGCCCTATTGATCTAAATATCCAATATTAAAAAAGTAAGGGTGCTAATTGAGTTCAACAGCTAGCAAGTAGTTTGAGCTCGACTCAGTCAAAACTTGGTTAATGTTTGATTTTAATTGATTCTATTCGAATTTGAGCTCGACTTGAGATCTTAACGAGTTAAGTCGAGCAACGCCGAACTTGACTCGATAAGTTCGCGAACAACAGTCGTCGCTTCCAAAGCAAGCGAGAAAAATAAACAAAGGATCATCTGAGCCTTTGACGCTTTCAAGAAGCGTGCATACATGAATCAGCTCAAAGGTCACTGCTTCCAAACCAAGTTAGCAAAAATAAACAAAGGATCGTCTAAGCATCTGCTACTTTCAAGAAGCGCCCATACAGAAATCAGCTCAACGGTTGCCACTTCCAAAGGAAGAGAGCAAAAATAAACAAAGGATCGTCTGAGCGTCTGCCACTCTCAAGGAGCGTGCATACTGGAATTCGCCGAACACATCACTCAAAAAAGAAAAGCTATACTATTCGCATACGAGAATAATAAGTGTGCCATCGAATATTCAAACATTTTAAAACTAAGAAAAGGCAAAAATAATAACTATACAGAACAACATCTTTTTACTAAGGCGCGATACATAATCCCCATTAAGATACACGTGACCCATTGGAAAAAAAGCATTGGTATAAAATATTTCAAGAAAGTAATTACGATAGCGAATATAAACATGCGAACGAAAGCGTCATACGTTATCATACAAAATTAATAGACAGTTTTTCAATCCAAAATTAATACAACAAGCGAACAATTTAGTACAACCAAAGGATCACAATACTACAAATACTGATAGAAACAAGTTTCCCTTCATAAACAAAATAAACAAGCATTGTAGCCATACAACCAAAAAATAGTTTGAAGATTCTTTTAGGCGAACTTCGTCTAAGAAAGACCAGAGGCCGACACCAAATCCCGCCGCTGAGATAAAACCTGCTTCAACTTCACTTTGAAGGCCATCTGACTCCATAAAGAAGCCACCTTGATCTTATATACACAAAAAAGACGACAAATGCCTATCACATTCGCAAGTATAATACAACCTGCATTTTCCGCCGCCCAATGTGGTTCCAAACATCAATGGATAAAAAATATTTGGAGAGCCTTGCTCTCAAGATATTCAAAAAATAGCATCCATCCGCATTCTTTACTACCAATGGCTACTCATAGCCTTCTGAAACCTATTGTTTGTTGTTACAAATAACACATACAATGAGTAGCCCCGCCCGGGTCTATACAACGCAGTTTCTGCATTTTGTTCGACACAATAAACATATTCATCTTCTTTTTCCCCCTCAAGATGACATGAGCAAAGTTATACAACAAAAAAATCACAAAAGAAATGGTAAAACACCCACAGATCAACCCATGAAAACACAAACCTAAGGGAGCCCTATTTATAGTAAAAGGTGAAAATGCCAAGCTCCAACTTTCCAAATTCCAATATGGAAAGCTTCTAGGTGAGAAATTTTAATTCTCGTATCTGTAAATCTTGAGAGAGCGACTTAAAATACGTAACCCCCAAATTTCTAATCAATAGACGCATGAATAGTGTCATACACTTGCCAGAGCCAATCAAAACTTTCTTTTTCTCCATCATGGTTTGCCCCAGATTGTCTAAATCACCATAAAAGCTAATACGCATCAAACACGACACACGAGTATCAAGGAGCAGAATTATAGCCAAAAAACGATACAACTACTGAAATAACAAGGTGTATTGAAACTGATCACCTCAATAGCCAATACAACCAAAGACTACAAGCAAGTTGTGTATCAAAATCCTTATTTAATTGTCTACCATCTTGGGTATTTTGCAATAAAAAGGGGGAGAAGAAGAGAAAAAAGAGAGAAAGTTGCGGACTAAAAGTTCACCATTTCTACCAAAAAGTGAGACTTCGTGATTCTTGCGAATCTAATTCAACAAAATAACATCCAGAAAAATGGAAGAATTAAAAACATCTAAAATTAACATATAGGAATATTGCAAACAAAGTCATTGCGATACCCACTAAAAGAGTCGTTCCCCATCTAGGGGCTGCCTTACCATATCCGAGAATCAACAATATATCATTCCGCTTATTTCAAATTTAGTGACATCTGTTAACTTTGTATATAATTTCGATGTAAATAAGCGATCTCATCATAGGTCCATTGCGATCTTGAAATAACATGATAACATAAATGACAACTTTACTCTCCATACAAGTTAGGGGGCATGAGCCCTCTAATTCAAAGTATGAAATGCAGTATATATGCCTCTCTAATTAAGTGAACTCGCTTTACCCTGAAGAAGTATGTGAGCATACAACAAAAGACAGTTTTCCACTTTTGTGCATAGCAAACTTTCAACATTGGAAACATATACACGCAACCAAATTCCTCACATGACCATTCGAGCAGATCTACTACAAGGATAATTGTGAACATATTTTAAAAAAAATTTAGTAATAACAAGTGAGAAACAATGATTATTATTAAGAACGCAATCCAAAAGAAAACAAAGCCCACAAATTTCTTGTTAGCTGGGGGGCAAGGAAAAAACCCTAAAATTATTATTAACATATAAGCACAACATAGAATCGCGAATTTCGCAATCTAAAACCCTGCTTTAAGTCTTAACCATATAAGCCATCTTGATATTAATCCAAAACACATTACTTTTGCCAAAAAGTTTTCGTTACTCCAAATCTTTGGCTTAAGTTACGTTTGTTTATCGCCACGACACCCGACACCACAACTAACAAATGAGCAGTCACCCTGATAATCAAAGGTAAAATGGTCAAACCTAAGCGCAAACCAATCGCTTTGGAAATATGCTCTGTACGAGTTATCCCATCCCCTGAGATAAAAATGGGATCCTTAATACGGCATGCAGAGTACATCGAGATGACAAAAGTCTCTCCCATTTTCGACTCCAAAAACTTCTACTCTCCACCAAGGGGAGAACTGTCAAATCCCAACGCAAATCAACCGCCTCAGCAATATGCCTCTAACTTTACTGCCTCCTCCCGCTGTAGCAACAAACACCAATAGTCAATAGTATTCGGAGAATCTTGCGCTCAAGATTTTCAAAATACATTGCCTAATGACACTCCTTGTTACAAGTGGCTGATCATAGCCTTCCGAATACTATTACCAAATAACCTAATCTGCAACATTAACGCTCCCCCAGGATCTATCAAACGTGATTTCTGAAAACTACTTCTCTCCACAAACATATTTTGTCTTCATCCTCTAAAAAAAGACGCAAGACAAATTGTAAAAACAAAACCACATAAAAAGGGTAAAAGTAAACTACTTGTAAGTTGGGTCATGAAGGTGCATACCCAAAGATACCCTATTTATAATAGGCAATTGGCATACCAAGCGACGACGTTTCATGTATCTATGCGAAGGGCCACTAATGCCAACATTTAATTCTCAGTCCCAAAATCTCAAATAAACAACTAAAATCACTCAACTTTCAAAATTCCAATAAATAGTTGCGCAGAGAGGCGCATATACTTGTCACTGCCAAGTCAGATACTTTCTATTTCATAACAGACAGCTCTAAATTGTCTAAATCACAACAAGCTAAGCCAATATAATAATAATAACCCACACAAAAACAACAACAAAAACAGAGCCACATACACAGGGGCGGATCTTGGTATAACAAGTTGAGGGGGCCAATTTAAAATTTTCAAAAGTTTTAGAAGTATAAACTAAAATTTTTAAAAATTTCAAGACTTAAAGAAGAATTTTTGAAAATTTTATAAGGGGAATTAATTAAAAATATTTGAAGAAATAAAAACTTAATGAAAAATTTTGAATTTTTTGAATTTTTTGAAGGGGCCAAATTATAAAAATTACAAATTTGAGGGGGAAATGTGAATTATGCAAAATATTTTGGTGTCCAAGCCTGCCTTTGGACATACAATGTCCACCTCTTTAAAATAACATGCACATGTCTTATCCCGCGCAACAGTCCGCAATATCAACCCTCTAGACTCATGTCAAAGCCCCTCCCATACGCCAGTATTCAAAGAAGCACACCAATAAATAAGATAATATTATTCTTCTTGGTCTAAGGAAAATATTACTACACATAACATTACAAGGACACTACTAGTATAACCAAGGCCACCCAAACAACAAAAGATGGTTCGCTGTGTTAACACAACCAACAATAGAAAAACTCCATCACAAGTAAAAGCTAGAAAGCCCATAGCAAGCAGAGTAAGGTCACAACAATAGCAAGATTGCACATGCCAATTTAAACAAAAGAGAAAAGTAATGAGATTTTTTCAAATTCTTTATCACAAAAGACGTTTTAAATATATCATTCTCCATAAAAATTGCATCAGAATACATTATGGTTTGGGTAAAAATAACAAAATAAACTAAAAAACCCTCAAAAAATAGTTTATACCCCTCTGCTAAAATCGCCCAAAACATCGCCATCATCTTTCCCATCCACAGAACCACTGCCGACGTTTAGGGAAGAGGATGTCCTCGGGCCAAAGGAAGACAAGGCCGCATTGTTCCTATAATTCATAGCAAAGCTTTCCTAAGAGGGCCCACTAGGATTTCTCACGTTGAAATCCACAGTTAGTCCACAAATAGAGCCAAAATCTACACCCATAACATCAAAAGGGCCTCGTAACAACTAAATACTAAGAATGGCAGCATCGCGAGACCTTTCCATCGCTTCGACCATAACGGCAGAGGTTGTGTTCGCAGCTGCCTTAACCTTCTCTGCCATAACAACATTATGGGTAGCTTTTAACACCATAATCTCATTCTTGTGTGATTCCTTAAGCTCTATTAAACACCTAGTGAAATTTGCAAAGCTCTCGTCTGCCGCGCTCTCTGCTTGCTCTAGTTTTTCTTTAAGCCCTCGAATTTCAGTCTTGAAACTCTCTTCTGTGGCTTCGAGCAGCTTATTCTTAATCCTAAGAGCATGATAAGTCTCCTTCTTCTTCTTCTTCTCAGCAGTCTCCTATGTATACTTCTTGTGCAAATCCTCTACTCGCGCTCAAACGCCTGCCTCATGTTTTTCCTGCAGCTCCTTTAACTAAGCAGCATATTTTTCCACGTGGGAACGCAACTTAGCATTTTCCTCAAGAATGACCTTTGCATTCCTTTTCATGTTAAGTTGAACGCAACATAGTTCATGAAGGAGACCCCAGCCCCCTCAACAGTCCTCATAATACTAGAACAAGGAGGAGAAGCGCCACAACTATTTGAATACAACTCAAACAATCTTTTGGTAGCAGATTTAGGGTGGAACCAATTCTCTATTTTTTTAACTCCCTCTAGGGGTAAAACACGCTCCACGGAGAAAGGGCTTCGCCATGTTTGCACGGAAAAACAACAGTGTATAGAGGCGCCAAAGAAATCATTGCGGTGTCTGAAGCATACGTGGGCTCAACAAGTGCAACCCTAGAGGGTATATGTTCGGCGGAACAATGAGCAACAATAGAATCCGTACCAGTTACTCCTGCAAATGAACACAACAAAAAAAAACCTTGTTATAAGCTGAGCAGCAAAATTCCCAAACTCAAAGCAACAATAGCACATTACTTAAAATACCTGAGGGAACCTGAATGGCAGCAAGGCCAGCACCCGAATTGACAGAAGCAACGCTCCCAGCAACACCACTCGCAGCAGCGTAAGAGGAGCTATGAAGTCCGAGCAAAACACATGGAGTGTCGCATTTCAACCTAGGCAAAGTTTCGATAATCCCAACATCAACCGTTGGCCTCTTTCCCAGCATTTTTCTGAGGCACCCAAAAAGCATCCCTACGAGGCATAAGCACTTATTTACATGGCTACACTTTCTTGTGCGGCCTCTACAACATCACTGACACTCCTATAAAAGCATTTTAATTATTAGGGGGAATCTTCAAATGATAAGCAGCGAGAATCATGTCCCCTAAAGGCATCATCGTGGTATCTGTAGCTAAAGGACAAGGCGAACTCACGTCCTCGCTACTCAAAACACCTGAAGGCATCATTTTTATAGCCCTCAAGAACTCAACGAGTCGCTACTAGTCGTGAGTGGTGGAGTACCGACATTGCAATCCGACCCCCATTTCATAACCAACGACCCACAAAGGAGGTACTGCTTCCCCTACAATGTAACACCCCGGAAAACGGGTTAGAAGATTCGGGTGAATTATCGGAATCGGGATGGAATTTTGGGTTAGGCTTTAGCTAATTAAGTAATTCCGATAAAAAATTAGGTAATTAAATTGATTTTCGAAAAATTTATTATGACAAGTATTTATGAAAAATATATTTAATGAGATTACTAAAGGAAGAAATTGAGTTTTGGGTAATTATTAAATGGTCGATTTGACATTAATTTAAAAGGTGACCATTTCGTAATATTTACAAGTGATTTTAGGTGACTATTTTGTAAAAGGAACTAAAGTGATGGTTTTATGGTATTATTTGGCACATTTATTAAATAAGACTTTTATAACCAATTTCTAACTAGAATATGACGATGGTTATTATTTTCTCTAGAAAGAAAACTATGTCTAAACTTATCTCTCTTTTTCTCTCAAGATTCTCTCAAACACTATTTTAATCTTCTTTTATTTTCTTATCTAATTTCTATTAATTTTCTTCTTAAATCATTTTTAATCAATAGCCACACAAGAGATTTTTATTTCTCTCATCTTGTTCAATGGATTTCATGTTGGAAGATTGGAGGAGCAATTTTCTTTTTTAGTTTCCAATTTATTTGGGTAAGCTTTGATTTCTAATGATCTCGTCATTATTTTGTGTTAATTTTCTATCAATTATATTGTCTTTTTGATGTGAGCACGTTTATGTCACCCAACGATGCAACTTCAAACTTTCAGGGAAGTTTGCTTTTTCACTTGTTACATACTGATGTGTAACATTTTTTATGATATATTATTTATATTAGTGTGTTTACCATGTATATAGTATGTTTGGTATGTTTTGAATAAGTTTGATATACCTTATAATGTTTTTATCCTTGTTTAAGTGTTATTGAATAAGTTTACAAAACTTTGATAGGAGTTTCATTGTTTTGTGATAGGTACATAGGAGGACACTAGCTCAAGTGAGCATATGCAGCTCAACTCCAGCTCAACTGAGTGTATGCAGCTCATCTCCAGCTCACCAGAGTGTATGCAGCTCATCTCCAGCTCACCAGAGTGTATGCAACTCGGTCCCAGCTCAGGAGAGTGTAACCAGCTCACTTTCAGCTAATCACAATTTCAGCTAGTTCGTTTCAGCTCAACTCATTTCCAGTCAGCTCAACTTTAGCTCCACTAGCTCAACTTCAGCTGACAAGTCCAGAAGTAGCTGAAAAGCGTCTTGCATATCGGGGAGTGTGCTAGTGCACATGTGGCAGCCTAGGTGGCATCCGGTCATCTCCAGCACCCACGTGGCAGCTTGACACATGTGTGTGATTGTGCAGCCAAATCAGCCCGTTTTCTCCTTCATTATATGCCATTTGCAAGAAAGGATAAGCTCGAGTGGTTATGTTTGAATTTCAAACATAAAAATCACATGTTAAATGTGATTTTCATGTGTTTTGGGCGCCTAAACTTGTGGCTGCCAATTGAGTCCGCCCAAAAGGAGTTATTTTCACTCAAATTCAATTTTTAAACTCCTTTTAATATAAGCCACACAAATTAAACGAATTTGGCAGCCCTTGTACCTATATATATATGTGTTTAAACAATGTAATTTGGAAAAGATATTTTGGAAATAAAATTTTTGAGAGAGTTTCTCTTGTTCGGTTCTTTTTAGAACTATCTTTTGACATTTCAGACTTTGTTTTGAATTGTCAAATTTACTTGATACTTCGGGTTCCTAGATCGCTATCTAGTGGGTCCAAGTCCTCCGACGTGAAGCATATTCGATTCGGGTTTGCTCAGTAGATTGTGCAGGTTCTTTCGAGCTTTCCGTCTTTGACGTTAGACAGATTCGATTCGGGTTCGTTCAGCAGACTGTTCGAGTTCTTTCGAGTTTAACGTTGCCAAACTTTCGCTGATTTTTCTAGCAACGTTTCTGCCATTTTAGGACACCGAAACAGCCATGAACGCTACTTGAAGCATTCGTCCTTTTTCATCGTCCAAATCTGCCCAGAAATTCCTACACCCTTTTTCTTTGTTTCTTTTTATTTCTTTATATTTATCTTGTTATTTTAACTATCTAAAAACGTCCATTCTTGTGTTTTATTGCAGAGAAATGTTTGCTACGATCCTAGATCTGTGAATGAACGAGGAATGTTGTTTTCTTCAACAACACCCCTGTACCATATGGTAATCAGAGCTTTGGTCGGATTATAGCACTTTCTGCAATACAAGAAATAAAAAAAATACAAAAGTAAAAAAAATCGAAATTCTGGAAAAAAAAGTCAAAGTCAAAGTTTGACCAAAAAGTCAAAGTCAACAAAAAAATTCGAAAAAAAAATTCAAAAAAATTCCAAAAAAACCAGATTCGAATATTTGATGTATTTTTACGTTCATATGTGCTGTTGGTTCGTGAAAATGATGAAGGATGATCAAATTTGCCTTGGAATGCTTCGAAATCACCCGAAACAACTTCTTCTTGTTTGTTCGGTGATAGGGTCGCTGCAAGCATTCCTATTGCAGTAAGTTCTTTGTTTTTGTTCCTTCATTTCTTTATTCAGCCTTGTTTATTATTTTCATCACCAAATTTCCAGCCACATTTCTTTTATTTTCTAACCTTTTATTTTTATTCTAACAACTAAACCATTCTTAACCTTTGTTTTTCTTCACCTTTTTTTAAGTTTTCTTGAAAGTCTGACACAGTTAACAAGTTTGAAGGATCGAGTTAGTTCTTTAAAGAACTGTTTACGAGAGAACGAGTGGAAAAGGCATTTGAGCATGTGAGAACAGCAGGGGATACAAAAAAGCCATTCAAGCATTCTCCCGAGTGAAACACGAGCGCTGAGTGTTATTTTATGAGTGCACTGTTCTTTGGAGTGATCCGTGAGACTTTGTTGAGTGTGTTATTGTGAGGTCCTTGTTCTTTATTTTACTAACCTATAACATCTTTTCTTTTGTTTGTTTTAGTGTTTGAAAATGGCAAGTTCTGACAATAATTCGGGTGAACAACAACCACTGAATCTCAATATGCAAGCCTTAGAGCGGATGATGCAACGAGTGATTGTTAATGCATTGAAACCTATACATTCTCAATTGGATAGATTAGATGGGGGTGGTTCCCATTCTGTCCAGGAAGAGATAAATGATGACAATGAGCAGACATTGGCTACCGATGAAGCACTTGTTGACAAGAGAAGTCTGAATGATCAACCATCACAGGATGAACCACAACAAAACAACCTCTTCCATACGAGATGCAACGTGAACGTAAAGGTATGTATTGTGATTATTGATAGTGGTAGTTGTGTTAACGTTGCTAGTACTCTCATGGTTGACAAGTTAGGACTGAAGACGACCACGCATCCCAATCCGTACAAGTTACAATGGTTGAATGATGGTGTTGAAATCGAAGTTACCGAACAAGTTGTTATACCATTTTTCATTGGCAAATACAAGGATGAGGTAACTTGTGATGTTTGTTCTATGGATACTTGTCATTTGTTGTTAGGAAGACCGTGGCAGTATGATAAGAGAGTTTTGCACGATTGTTACACCAATCGATACTCTTTTACTCATGAGGGCAAAAAGGTAACTTTGGCACCTATGACTCCAAGTGAAGTATATGAAGACGAAGTTCGTTTGAAAGTGAGTACTGTAGCTTGGAAGGCCAACAAAGAGAAGAATGAACGCGAAAAGAAGAAAGCAAATTCACATGTATTATCTGATTCGGCATTTTCTTCTATTTCTTCTTCTAACTTGCAGGTTAATAAGGTGATACCATGTGAAGTTCCCAAGGTTGCTACTGTTGATATGTCTAGTGCATCTATGTCCTTTTCAAAATTTCAGCAACCTTCTTTACCACGGTTTGGCGTTCCTTTCCATTGTACTACTGATTTTTCATTTATATATGTTGATTTCTTTGGTTGTACATTGGATTGTGAACAACATTGTGTTGTGATTCTGGATGATCTTCGAGATTCTTGTTGTTCTTTGGAGTTGCCTTTGTATGTCATTTTTTTCAGGTTTAAGGATGCACGACGAGCATTGTCTGACTTTATGTTGTGCATTATTCGGAAAGGTACAAGAAAGAAGGCATTTCCATTTGTGTTCTTTGTAAAAGAACTTGGTTCGAAAGGATGGCATATGTGCCGAGCAAGACGACTAAAGAAGTTCCCTGCCAAGCGAAAGTCAAAATTGTTCCCTTTTGTAATGAGGGTCGATTTGGGGACAAATCGCATTAAAGAAGGGGGGGATGATGTGAGCACGTTTATGTCACCCAACGATGCAACTTCAAACTTTCAGGGAAGTTTGCTTTTTCACTTGTTACATACTGATGTGTAACATTTTTTATGATATATTATTTATATTAGTGTGTTTACCATGTATATAGTATGTTTGGTATGTTTTGAATAAGTTTGATATACCTTATAATGTTTTTATCCTTGTTTAAGTGTTATTGAATAAGTTTACAAAACTTTGATAGGAGTTTCATTGTTTTGTGATAGGTACATAGGAGGACACTAGCTCAAGTGAGCATATGCAGCTCAACTCCAGCTCAACTGAGTGTATGCAGCTCATCTCCAGCTCACCAGAGTGTATGCAGCTCATCTCCAGCTCACCAGAGTGTATGCAGCTCGGTCCCAGCTCAGGAGAGTGTAACCAGCTCACTTTCAGCTCATCACAATTTCAGCTAGTTCGTTTCAGCTCAACTCATTTCCAGTCAGCTCAACTTTAGCTCCACTAGCTCAACTTCAGCTGACAAGTCCAGAAGTAGCTGAAAAGCGTCTTGCATATCGGGGAGTGTGCTAGTGCACATGTGGCAGCCTAGGTGGCATCCGGTCATCTCCAGCACCCACGTGGCAGCTTGACACATGTGTGTGATTGTGCAGCCAAATCAGCCCGTTTTCTCCTTCATTATATGCCATTTGCAAGAAAGGATAAGCCCGAGTGGTTATGTTTGAATTTCAAACATAAAAATCACATGTTAAATGTGATTTTCATGTGTTTTGGGCGCCTAAACTTGTGGCTGCCAATTGAGTCCGCCCAAAAGGAGTTATTTTCACTCAAATTCAATTTTTAAACTCCTTTTAATATAAGCCACACAAATTAAACGAATTTGGCAGCCCTTGTACCTATATATATGTGTTTAAACAATGTAATTTGGAAAAGATATTTTGGAAATAAAATTTTTGAGAGAGTTTCTCTTGTTCGGTTCTTTTTAGAACTATCTTTTAACATTTCAGACTTTGTTTTGAATTGTCAAATTTACTTGATACTTCGGGTTCCTAGATCGCTATCTAGTGGGTCCAAGTCCTCCGACGTGAAGCATATTCGATTCGGGTTTGCTCAGTAGATTGTGCAGGTTCTTTCGAGCTTTCCGTCTTTGACATTAGACAGATTCGATTCGGGTTCGTTCAGCAGATTGTTCGAGTTCTTTCGAGTTTAACGTTGCCAAATTTTCGCTGATTTTTCCAGCAACGTTTCTGCCATTTTAGGACACCGAAACAGCCATGAACGCTACTTGAAGCATTCGTCCTTTTTCATCGTCCAAATCTGCCCAGAAATTCCTACACCCTTTTTCTTTGTTTCTTTTTATTTCTTTATATTTATCTTGTTATTTTAACTATCTAAAAACGTCCATTCTTGTGTTTTATTGCAGAGAAATGTTTGCTACGATCCTAGATCCGTTTACGAACAAGGAGCGTTGTTTCTGAAGCAACGTACCCCCTTTATCACTTTTGATGTTAAAATGAATTTTAATGGATTAATTTAATTTCTAGATGTTAAAGAATGAATCATGAATTGTAGATGAAATATAAATGTTTTAATTGGATTATGAGTTATTCTTGTGGGTTGGATATAGTTTAATCTCAATTTTATGAAATTGATTTAGAAATTAATCTAATTGGTTGAATTTAGATTTAGTTTTTTGAGTGGGGTAATTGGCAGAGTGTTGATTGAATTATTGGATTACATTTGAAGATGCACCATATGTGTTTGATTAATTTTTTGTATAGAAATAAAAAGGGAATTAGGTGGTGTTCAAACATGGGTGTGGTTTGGAACAGAGTAACCATATCCTACCTTTCAAAGGGCTAGTGGTGTGTGGTGGTGCAACCCCTGGGCGTATGAAGGGTATGCATGCAATAGCCGCGGTATGTAACCCCCTAAACTTGGCCCAGAAGAAATGGGCCGAATCTAGGAAGTTAGGTTTGAAAACTTGTCCCTCAAGTTATAAATCTTAAATTTAAATACTTAAAAGTATAAATTATTCTCGAAAATAAATAATAAACTCAATAATTTCATTCAGTATAAAACGTAATCATATATCATTGTTCAAACAACTTGATTAAAAATCCAAAAGTATTTTCATAGATGCATGCATTTAATAAAACCCAAATTAAAAACAATTCCAAAGTTCATACTACAAAAATATTCCAAACAATATTAAAATAATAATTCTAAGGTAATAGAAAGGTTCGTACTAAATAATAATTTATCTGAATAAACAAGAGATGATCCAAGTATTGATCGCCTAAATCACCTAAGATATCTGAAAAGTAAAACCTAACGAGTGTAAGCTAAAGAGCTTAGTGTGTCTCTAAAGTGCAAATAAAAACAAAACAAAACAAAACAGTATTTTATTTTCTGATAAAGACTTTTCTGAAAACACAACAAAACTGAATCATGATGATATGATGTCTGATGCACATTAATAAAGGGCAGTCTGCCGAAACGGACTATCCTCGTTTGTTACGGATCTAGGAGTGTTGTAGGCACGTTCCTGCAATAAAAACAACAAGGAAACAACACAAATTATACGACATATTTATTTTAAATAGGGACTTAAAGATGAACAAAATAAAAATAAAAATAATATAGAGTAATATGATAATTTTGGCGTTTTGGAAAGGACTTCAACGATGGTGAAGAAGGCTTCAAAAACGACCGATGTTGGAAACGCTAAACTTGAAAGAACCTGCACAATCTACTGAGCAAACCCGAATCGAATCTGTTTAACGTCGAAAGGACTTGGACCCGCTAAATGGCAATTTAGGAACCCGAAGTATCAATGACAAACAAACAAGTTTGAGTGTCGAATAGTTCTAAAAAGAACCGAAAAGAGAAAATTCTCTCAAATGTAATTTTATTTCAAAAGTTGGTAACCTTTGTTTAATGAAATGATACAAATATATAGAAAGGGGAAGGGGTTAGCCGGCCTTCACTTGTGGCTATTAAGTAATCATTCAAAATTAAATTTGAATGAATAAACTTCCTAGGAGGCGGCATTTGTTTGTGGCCATACATTTGAAACTACAAGTGGCGGCAATGCACATTTAACATGTGCATAAAAGCATTTGAAATTTCAAAGAACAAGTCTGCTTGTTCTTATCTTTAACTTTGCCGCACTAAAGGAGATCCAATGCTGCACATGAAGATTTAGAAGCCCCAAAGCCCTCACATGCGTAAATTGCATGGAACATGCAACGTCCGGATCAGCTTGGACCGTGTTTTGATCCCTTGCCACAAAGCCCTCACATTGCCACGTGCTGAAATTCAAATGCCAATTGTTCGTATGTGGGCTGCACACATATATAGAAACAAATAAATATTATTCCAAACATATATATCATATTATATACATATTTAAATATACATAATAAGTAATATAACCTAAACATGTCACATACCAATATGCAACACATTAAAAGGCTTACTATCTAAGGCACAAACATTATCAAATGATTCTGAAATGTTAGCACAAGTAAGGAAAAACAACTTCCCTGAAACGTTGCGCCCTAGATCGCGTAATTGGTCCTAACAGCAAGACCTCCGGATCAACATCAAGTGTAGTTGAAGATGTGCTCACATCATCCCCCCTTCTTGAAAAGGATTTGTCCTCAAATCTGTACAATCACCATAAGGGGTTAAGTCAGAAACATTAAATGTGGCACTTACATTGTATTCTCCGGGTAGATCTAACTTGTAGGCGTTGTCATTCACTTTCTCCAACACCTGAAAAGGACCATCTCCTTGCGGTAACAGCTTTGACCGCCTTTGGGCCGGAAATCGTTCCTTTCGGAAATGAACCCAAACCCAATCACCAACATCGAAGGTCACTCGCTTCCTTCCTTTGTTTGCATGCCTTTCGTACTGCTGAGTCCTTCGTTCAAGGTTCTCCTTCACCTGTTGATGCAATTTTTTTACGTATTCTGCTTTTGCTTGACCGTCCCTGTTCGTCACCTGTTCCTGTGGCAAAGGCAACATATCTAGAGGCGTAATAGGATTAAAACCATAAACAACCTCAAAAGGTGACATTTTAGTAGCAGAATGTACAACATGATTATAAGCAAACTCAACATGTGGCAAACAATCTTCCCAAGTCTTAATATTCTTTTTAATGATGGAACGAAGTAAAGTAGATAAAACCCTGTTAACAACTTCAGTTTGTCCATCAGTCTGGGGATGGCAAGTAGTAGAAAACATGAGTTTCGTACCTAATTTACTCCATAGAGTCCTCCAGAAGTGACTCAAAAACTTCACATCCCTGTCAGAAACAATTGACCTAGGAATACCATGTAAACGTACAACATCCCTAAAGAATAAGTTAGCCACATTAACAGCATCATCAGTCTTATGACAAGCAATAAAATGTGCCATTTTTGAGAACCTATCAACCACAACAAATATACTATCTCTACCTGTCCTAGTTCGAGGCAATCCCAAAACAAAATCCATCGATATGTCAGTCCAAGGGGAATCAGGAATAGGTAAAGGTAAGTACATACCATGTGGTGAAGCCTTCGATTTCGCTTTTCTACAAGTCACACAACGTTCACAATACCTTTCAACATCTCTACGCATCTTCGACCAAAACAAATGTTCTTTCAAGGTATGCAACGTCTTGGTGACTCCAAAATGACCCATCAATCCACCTTCGTGCGCCTCACGGATCAGAATATCACGCATCGAACCCTGGGAATGCAAATCCTGTTTTCCTTGAAAAGATAGCCATCATGCCTGTAAAACTTTCCATCTGCACCTTTCGAACAAGCATTAAACTTATCTCTAAAATCAGGATCATCAGGGTATAAATCACGAATATATGCAAAACCAATCAGATGTGAATCAAGATAACTCAAAAGTGCATACCTACGTGACAATGCATCAGCAACGACATTTTCTTTCCCTTTTTTGTAACGAATGACATAAGGAAAAGATTCTAAGAATTCAACCCACTTAGCATGTCGTTTATTCAATTTATGCTGACCTGTGATGTAACGTAAAGCCTCGTGGTCGGTGTGGATCACAAACTCCTTAGGCAACAAATAATGCTGCCATGTCTCCAATGCCCGAATCAGTGCATACATCTCTTTATCATAAACCGGATAGTTCAATGTAGCACCACTCAATTTCTCGCTAAAGTAAGCAACGGGCCTCTTTTCCTGCATCAAAACAGCACCTATACCAATTCCAGAAGCATCACATTCAATTTCAAACGTTTTATCAAAATCAGGTAATGCTAACATAGGTGCTCTAGTCAAACAATCTTTAATTTTCAAAAAGGCATCTTCTTGTTCTTTACCCCATGAGAAGACTGAATTCTTCTTTATAATCCCGGTTAATGGGGCGGTAATAGAACTGAAATTAGGAACAAACCGTCGATAAAAACTCCCTAAACCATGAAACGATCTAACCTGAGTAATCGATGTCGGTCGTGGCCATTCCTGAATTGCCTTTATCTTCTCAGGATCAACTTCAACTCCCTGAGAACTAACAATGTAACCAAGAAATGTGAGTTTGTCAGTACAAAATACACACTTCTCCATGTTACCAAACAATCTTTCTTCTCGCAAAACCTGCAGAACAGCTTGCAAATGTCCTACGTGATCCTGTAAAGACTTGCTATAGATCAAGATATCATCAAAGTATACAACACAGAATTTACCAATGAAAGATTGCAGAACATGATTCATCAAACGCATAAAAGTACTAGGTGCATTAGTTAAACCAAAAGGCATTACTAACCATTCGTACAAACCTAGCTTTGTCTTGAAGGCTGTTTTCCACTCATCGCCTTCTCGCATGCGAATCTGATGATAGCCGCTCCTTAAGTCAATTTTGGAGAAGATGACGGCTCCGCAAAGCTCGTCCAACATGTCATCAAGTCTTGGAATGGGATGACAATACTTAATTGTGATCTGGTTCACAGCTCGACAATCTACACACATCCTCCAAGAACCATCTTTCTTCGGCACTAACAGCACCGGAACAGCACACGGACTCAAGCTCTCTCGAATGTAACCCTTGTCCATCAACTCAGTAATTTGCCTTTGAAGCTCTTTCGTCTCTTCAGGGTTGGTTCGATAAGCTGGCCGGTTCGGAATAGTAGCACCTGGAATGAAATCAATCTGGTGCTCAATGCCACAAAGAGGTGGCAATCCCTTCGGTGTTTCAGCTGGAAACACATCCTCAAACTCCTGCAAAAGTGTCAAAATCGGTGAAGGTAGATCAGTAGGAAAATTTGTCAATAAACAATAATCTTTAAACATCAAAATAAGAACAGATTGTTGAGAGGAAAGACATTTCCTGATTTCGCTACTGCTCGCATACACGGACATCTTCTTCTTCTCTTTTGCAGTTTCTTTACTCTTTTTCAAGCTTGCTTGATCTTCGAACACTTGACTCGGTGTCAAAGGAGCCAAAGTGATCTTCTTACCTGCATGCATAAAAGAGTAACGATTTGTATAACCATCATGCATTGCCCTTTTATCATACTGCCAAGGGCGTCCCAATAGTAGGTGAGTAGCATCCATGGAAACAACATCACAAAGGACCTTGTCCTTGTAGTTTTCGATCGAAAATGGTATAATAGCCTGTTTGGTCACTTTAAGCTCGCCACCATCATTCAACCATTGTAACTTATATGGATGAGGATGCTTTGTCGTTTTTAGACCTAACCTGTCAACCATCACTGAACTGGCAACATTAGTACAACTACCGCTATCAATAATCACAACACATACCTTGTCTTTCACATTGCATCGTGTGTGAAAAATATTCTCACGCTGTAGATCATCCGGTACCTGTTGTACATTCAGACTTCTTTTAATAACCAAAAGTTCCATTACCTTACCAGATTCAGGAACCTCTAGGTCGGTCTCGTCTTCCTCTTCAGTAGGGACATCATGCACTTCCTCCTCGGAATCTGACTCAATCTCACCATCATCTCGCATCAACATAACCCTCCGGTTAGGACATTGACTAGCAACATGTCCTCTCCCAAGGCACTTGAAACACCGGATATCTCGTGCTCGCTCTTGCGCCACCACTTGATGCTTACCACGCCCATTATCAGCAACGGGGGCCTTTGGTTTGCTGGTTTCGCCTTGCTCACGAATCCGAAGTGGTTGTGGTGGTGCTTGCTTCCTGGAATTGTTAGGAGTATATAATGGATTTGAAAAGGATTTAAAAGAAGGGTTACCTCGATTTAAAGACTTCCTGCGCTGCTGTCGTTCAATCTTTATTGCCATCTGCACCATGTCATCAACCTCGACATAATGTTGTAACTCAACAACATTGGCAATCTCAGTGTTCAACCCTGCTAGAAAACGTGCCATGGTAGCTTCTCGATCTTCCTCGATATTCACACGCATCATAGCCATTTCCATATCCTTGAAATAATCTTCAACACTCCTACTTCCCTGTTTCAAGTTTTGCAATTTTTGAAACAAATCACGATGATAATGAATAGGAACAAACCTTTTACGCATTAGTCGCTTCATCTCGATCCATGTTGCAACTGGGTCATCACCGGTACGTCTACGGCTAAGCAGTAACTGGTCCCACCATATCAAGGCATAATCAACAAACTTTGTTGCTGCTAATCGAACCTTCTTCTGTTCCGAGTAATTATAACACTCAAAAATGTGCTCCACTTTGCTTTCCCAAGCCAAGTATGCATCAGGATCTGAACGTCCCTGAAAAGAAGGAATAGCAACCTTAATGTTATTCAAATTATCGTCTACCTGTTGCACACGTCCTTGTCTAGGAGTATGCTGCCTCGGTGACCGTTCGACTTCATTCTCGTTCAATACATCATTAACAGAGTTGGATCCTCCGTCAAACCTGTCCATCCTCGACTGTAATGGCTCTAAGGCGGTAGCCACTACTCGTTGCATCATTCTCTCTAAGGCTTGCATTTGAGGAATCAGTGGATCCTGTTCAACCGTGTGATCATCGGAACCTGCCATAATCAACAACAAAAGAAACAAACAAAAGAAAACACTATTATAGGTTAGTAAAAAAAACAAACAAAAGGACCTCACAGCACACTCAATAAAAGTCTCGCAGATGTCACTCCAAAGAACAGTGCACTCAAAAATTAACACTCAGCGCTCGTGTTTCACTCAGGAGAATACTTGAATGGCTCTTTTTGTCTCCCCTTCTGTTCTCACAACGCTCAATGCCTTTTTCCCTTACACTTTCTCGTAATCAGCTCTTTAAAGGACTAATCCAACGTCTCGAAACTCTCGAAACTTGTTACAACGGTGTTGGCTACAAGGAAACAACGGTTAAGGAAACAAAGAAAAAAAATGACACAAAAAGAAAGGAAATAAGACTGAAAATTAAAGAAAAGATGAAAAAGATAATGACACGAAAAAAAAAGAACCAAAAGATGAAAAATGAAGAGTTTAGAGAACCTTACTGCGAAGACGTGCTTACAACCTTCCTATTACCGAACAAACAAGCATAGTTCACTTCGGTTGATTTCCGAGCACATCAAAGTTACATAACAAACTCGTACAATTTTCATCATTTACAATAGGAACACAACAATAATAATACATATATATATAAACACTTTCGAATCTAAAATATTTTTTTTATATTCGAATCTGTTTTTTTTTATTCGAATCTGTTTTTTTTATTTGAATCTATTTTTTTTGTTCGAATCTGTTTTTTTTTCGAATCTGTTTTTTTTGTTCGAATCTGTTTTTTTCGAATCTGTTTTTTTTTCGAATCTGTTTTTTTGTTCGAATCTGTTTTTTTCTCGAATCTGTTTTTTTTAATCTGTTTTTTTATTCGAATCTATTTTTTTTACTCGAATTTGCAGAAACTTACAACGAATCCAACAACCTAGGCTCTGATTACCACATAATAAAGGGCAGTCTGCCGAAACGGACTATCCTCGTTTGTTACGGATCTAGGAGTGTTGTAGGCACGTTCCTGCAATAAAAACAACAAGGAAACAACACAAATTATACGACATATTTATTTTAAATAGGGACTTAAAGATGAACAAAATAAAAATAAAAATAATATAGAGTAATATGATAATTTTGGCGTTTTGGAAAGGACTTCAACGATGGTGAAGAAGGCTTCAAAAACGACCGATGTTGGAAACGCTAAACTCGAAAGAACCTGCACAATCTACTGAGCAAACCCGAATCGAATCTGTTTAACGTCGAAAGGACTTGGACCCGCTAAATGGCAATTTAGGAACCCGAAGTATCAATGACAAACAAATAAGTTTGAGTGTCGAATAGTTCTAAAAAGAACCGAAAAGAGAAAATTCTCTCAAATGTAATTTTATTTCAAAAGTTGGTAACCTTTGTTTAATGAAATGATACAAATATATAGAAAGGGGAAGGGGTTAGCCGGCCTTCACTTGTGGCTATTAAGTAATCATTCAAAATTAAATTTGAATGAATAAACTTCCTAGGAGGCGGCATTTGTTTGTGGCCATACATTTGAAACTACAAGTGGCGGCAATGCACATTTAACATGTGCATAAAAGCATTTGAAATTTCAAAGAACAAGTCTGCTTGTTCTTATCTTTAACTTTGCCGCACTAAAGGAGATCCAATGCTGCACGTGAAGATTTAGAAGCCCCAAAGCCCTCACATGCATAAATTGCATGGAACATGCAACGTCCGGATCAGCTTGGACCGTGTTTTGATCCCTTGCCACAAAGCCCTCACATTGCCGCGTGCTGAAATTCAAATGCCAATTGTTCGTATGTGGGCTGCACACATATATAGAAACAAATAAATATTATTCCAAACATATATATCATATTATATACATATTTAAATATACATAATAAGTAATATAACCTAAACATGTCACATACCAATATGCAACACATTAAAAGGCTTACTATCTAAGGCACAAACATTATCAAATGATTCTGAAATGTTAGCACAAGTAAGGAAAAACAACTTCCCTGAAACGTTGCGCCCTAGATCGCGTAATTGGTCCTAACGGCAAGACCTCCGGATCAACATCAAGTGTAGTTGAAGATGTGCTCACATCACACATGAATCATAGTACCCATCTCCGATACACCGAAAAGTAAGGTTCCCCATAACCTACTTTCTCTATCGTCACCATCCGAAGTGGAACTCAGCTCGAAGGGTAGAGCCACTGATCCGAAGCGAAATTCAGCCCGAAGGGTGAAACCACTGAACTTCCTCGAACAAATCCCAAGTCGTATACCCACAGTGATATGATGCAGATTTTAAAATCCGAGTCTTATCCGAAACATAAATTATAAATTCGATGATTTACGATTCCGAAAATATAATATTTCACAATTTGGTAAATCTGATTTTTAGTTAAAACATAGTCTGATATGCTATGCAATGATATCCGAAAACTTTCACAAATCACAACACAGGATAAATCACACAAGTTTATAGCATAAAAGAAACACATGAAGAGACACACCTTTAAGCAACATTAGCTCTAATGCCGAGAAAAGCGCGTCTTACGCTCAGATATCACTCAATCGGGACCTACGAGGTACGAATTCTATATTAGCATTTATTACTAACACTAAGCCACCAACTAAAACGCTAAGAACTGAACTGAAGATATACTCACGTGAGGATCTCGAAAAATGTACACGGTCGGTTTGTACAACTACAGTTAACCCAACGGTCTCAAGGTCGGCACCTGAACACAAGAATATTCTGAATCAGATTCTAAAACCATAACTTATTAAATTGCAATAACAATTACTCCCTTCGTCCCATAAAAAATGTCTCTTATTGACTTTTTGAAAGTCAAAATTTTTAAATTTTGACTATTATTATATTGAATATTTTAAATAATTAATTTTTATAAAATATATATTCGAAAACTACTCGATTAGAGGTTTTTAAAATATATTTTTTCATATTTTTATCAATGATACATTTTAAATAATTATGAGTCAAAGTTGAAAAAATTTGACCTAAAAAAAGTCAATAAGGGACAAAAATTGTGGGACGGAGGGAGTACTTAAAATGAGCAAAATGGAGCTTTCGGGATCTAATTTAACAAAACGGGCAGAAGATTCAGATTCAGGAGGTCGAGAAAGGTTAAGAGGAAGGATGTCCAAAAAAGTCAACTCTTAGTCAACGGTCAAAGTCAAAGTCAAACTGGTCAAAGATCAACTTTGGTTAAACGGGTCAACGGCCAACTCAGGTTAAACTTGTCCAGGCCCAAAGTCAAGGGTCAAACAGTCAAGGTTCAGTCAACGGTCAACTCTAGTCAAAATGTCAACAGTCCAGATCTTATTTCGTCAACGGTCAAGATTCAGTCAACGGTCTAGATTCGGTCAAAGTTCAAATGTTTAAGGTCAACTGTCATATTGATCAACGGTCCAAAACTGGTTCGGTCTAATAACAGATTTGTTTGGTCCAATTTTCGGTTCAGTTCAAGATGGGCGGTTCACTCAATTGGTCTGATTTATATCGATTTGGGCTCATCGAAACATGCCCTTATTAAGATCAACTTGGGTTCAACACACACACACAACTGGGCCCCATGGTTTAGGTCTAACCAAATTCTACATACTTAGCCCAACTCCCTTAACCCACACTCACACTCACACAACCCACAACCCACAACCCACACATACACACACTACTCACGGGCTAACCCCAAGCTCAAACAACACACTCACAGCCCAACACCATTATCCCCCTCTCATCAGATCCAGAACTAGGGTTTCCAGAACCTTGACGGCAGTGACGATGCAACAACGGCAAGGACGGCATCAGCTCACTAAAAACATACAAAATTGACCGTAATGGTCATTCACGACCACAACTCAAATGGAACCCGAAATCAAACTTAATTTACAACTACGAAACACAAAACATTCGCAAATCATGATCTGAAACTTAAAACCCATCGATTAAACAAAAACATGAATCTAATGCTTACCCACACTTACCCAAACTCAAGATCGAAGCAAAACCGAGGGGCGACGAGCAAGATTTGAAAGGTGAACACGGGTTTCTAAATGTCAGAGCAGGCGGCAGCGGTGCAAGAGAACTCGAGGGTTCACCCATGTTCCTCGCGATTGACTATCGGCGAGGGTGATCTGATGGTTGGGGTTTGTTCGTGAACTGACGACGAACAAGGGTAGTACAGGCGGTGTGTGGCACGACCGGTGAACGATGGCGCAAGGGAGATGAAACTGAACGGTTTTGTACCGTTTCCGAGCGAACGACCAATGACGAAAGGTAAAGGTTGGGTGGGTTTTGATCACGAAGAGAACCCGAGCACATCGATGGTCTCTGATCGACGAACGAACGTCGACTTGGGCCTGACCGGAGCTTCGCTGGAGATTGGTGAGGGTGAGAGCTACCATGAGAGGGGGGAGACAAAGGTAGAGAGTGGCTGTAACTCCAAAAGGAACATGAAAGGCTTAGGGTTTTAAAAATTTCACTAAAGAATGGGTAAATTACCCATGAGGTCACTAGATTAGTTAAGGGTTCACATAATGGCCTCTAACTTTGACCCAATTCACAAAGTAATCACTAAAACCTGATTTTATGTCCAATTGATCCTTAAAATGAAATTAGGGTTTGAGACTTAAATTCCCAAATCCCAGGGTTCCAAATTAGGGATTTTAAAAAATGGAAATTTTCCAAGTTGGGGAAAAATTAGGGTGTTACAATTCTCTCTCCCTTGAAGAAATTTCGTTCTCGAAATTTTCAAACTTAACAACAGATTCCAAAACTAACTCACACAAACGTGTACTTTCTTATTTTGAAGTCGTGATCCATCATAAACATAATTATGATCTGAACATATTAAAATTTACCTGCTATGTCATCATCCATATTATCATATCCAACACGAGCTCTGGTCGAATATACCGAACACGGTCGTCTAATCTCATATCCAGCTGACCTATCACTCTGAGCAGGTCTACCTCTACTAGCTATAATAGAAGCAGCTGGTCTAAATTTCCCTCTACCTCGGTGAGGTGTCTGAGCTGACGCATGTGTCTGGCTCTGAACAGATGAACTGGTAGGTGGTCGAGGACAATTCTTCAAGTAATGATCATGAGATCCACATCTGAAACACGCTCTGTTCATCAATCTGCACTCTCCGTTATGCTTCTTATCGCAATAACCACATACAAAAATAGGCCAACAAACTTTTGTACTACCCACGCTGTCAGACGGAACTGTCGGTGCTACAGGTCTCACATTCCGATGACTCTGAAGAACAAACCCATCCCTAGGTCTCTTTCCAGACAAATTGACAAAGCTTAGTTGAACAGACATGTCTAATTTCTTTCTAACTTGACCAGAATTCTGAAATTCCTCATTTTCCATAAATGCCATTATCCTCTCAGCAGTCTTGGCTCGACCAACCATGTCACTGAACATTTTTTCATGATGTGTTGCAACATCCCTCTGAATCGGTAAACGAAGTCCCTTTAAAAACCAATCACACTTATCTTTCTCAATCGCAACTAACCCGGAGCATATTCTATCAACCTCAAAAACTCTATCACATACTTATTAACTGACATTATTCCGTTTCAGATTTATAAAATTATCTCAACGTATCACAAGGTACTCCGCTCTCACATATCAATTCTCATTATCATGTATCTTATTTTAATTTTCTATCTAATTAGCATAAGACCGATGATCACAATCAGAAGCAACATCACGACAACAACCTAACGCAACACAAGAACTTCTACGCGGTGGCTTAGTAACTATCTACAGAAGGTAATAACCTAGATTCATATTCGGTACTGGAGTCTCAAATTTAAAAACACGTTGAAAACAGTAAGATCAATATCACAAGATATTGTAGTATTTTTTTCAAAAAATTCTCATTTATCCCAAAATATTTCTGATGCATGCAAAAGTCGAAAGCATTTTGAAAACAACTTTTGTCAGCCTCACGGTCCGAGGGTTGAAAAACCTAGCTCTGATACCACTAAATATAACCTCCTAAACCTGACCTAGAAGAAATGGGCTGAATCTAGGAAGTTAGGTTTGAAAACATGTCCCTCAAGTTATAAATTTTAAAGTAAATACTTAAAAGTATAAATTATTCTCGAAAATAAATAATAAACTCAATAATTTCATTCAGTATAAAACGTAATCATATATCATTGTTCAAACAACTTGATTAAAAATCCGAAAGTATTTTCATAGATGCATGCATTTAATAAAACTCAAATTAAAAACAGTTCTAAAGTTCATACTACAAAAATATCCCAAACAATATTAAAATAATAATTCTGAGGTAACAGAAAGGTTCGTACTGAATAATAATTTATCTGAATAAATAGGAGATGCTCCAAGTATCGATCGTCTAAAAGCCTGAGATATCTGAAAAGTAAAAACTAAGGGGTGTAAGCTAAAGAGCTTAGTATGTCTCTAAAGTGCAAACGAAAACAAAACTAAACAAAACAAAACAATATTTTATTTTATGATAAAGACTTTTCTGAAAACACAACAAAATTGAATCATGATGATATGATGTCTGATGCACATGAATCATAGTACCCATCTCCGATACACCAAAAAGTAAGGTTCCCCAGAACCTACTTTCTCCATCGTCACCATCCGAAGTGGAACTCAGCCCGAAGGGTGGAACCACTGATCTGAAGCAAAATTCAGTACGAAGGGTGAAACCATTGAACTTCCCCGAACAAATCCCAAACCATATACCCATATGATATGATGCAGATTTTAAAATCCGAGTCTCATCCGAAACTTGAATTATAAATCCAATGATTTACGATTTCGAAAATCTGATATTTCACAATTTGGTAAATCTGATTTTTAGTTAAAACATAGTCTGATATACTATGCATGATATCCGAAAACTTTCACAAATCACAACACAGAATAAATCACACAAGTTTATAGCATAAAAGAAACACACAAGATTATAACACAGGAATAGAAACACCTTTAAGCAACATTAGCTCTAATGCCTAGAAAAGTGCGTCTTACGCTCAGATATCACTGAATCATGACCTACGAGGTACAAATTGTATATTAGCATTTATTAATAACACTAAACCACTGACTAAAACACTAAGAATTGAACTGAAGATATACTCACGTGAAGATCTCGAAGAACGTGCACGGTTGATATGTACAACTAAAGGTAACCCAACGGTCTCAAGGTCGGTACCTGAACATGAGAATATTCCGAATCAGATTCTAAAACAAAACTTATCAAATTCCAATAACAATTACTTAAAATGAGCAAAAGGAGCTTTCGAGATTTAATTTGACAAAACGGCCAGAAGATTCAGATTCAGGATATCGAGAAAGATTAAGAGGAAGGATGTCAAAAAAAGTCAACTCTTGGTCAATGGTCAAAGTCAAACTGGTCAAAGGTCAACTCTGGTTAAACGGGTCAACAGTCAACTCTGGTCAAACTGGTCCAGCTACAAAGTTAACGGTCAAACAGTCAAGGTTCGGTTAACGGAAAACTCTAGTCAAAATGTCAACGCTCAAGATCTTGTTTGGTCAACGGTCAAGATTCGGTCAAAGTTCAAATGCTCAAGGTCAACTGTCGGATTGGTCAACGGTCCAAAACTGGTTCGGTCTGATAACAGATTTGGTTTGGTCCAATTTTCGGTTTAGTTCAAGATGGGCGGTTCACTCAATTGGTCTGATTTACATTGATTTGGGCTCACCGAAACATGCCCTTATTAAGATCAACTTGGGTTCAACACACACAAAATTGGGCCTCATGGTTTAGGTCTAACCAAATTCTACATACTTAGCCCAACTCAATTAACCCACACGCACACTCACACAACCCACAACCCACACATACACACACTACTCAAAGGCTAACCTCCAAGCCCAAATAACACACTCACAGCCCAACACCATTATCCCCCTCTCATCAGATCCAGAACTAGGTTTTCCAGAACCTTGACGGCGGCGGCAATAATCCGACGGCAGCGATGATGCAAGAATGGCAAGGATGGCAGCGGCTCACTGAAAACATACAAAAGTGACCGTAATGGTCATTCACGACCACAACTCAAATGGAATCTGAAATCAAACACAATTTACAACTCGGAAACACAAAACATTCGCAAATCATGATCCAAAACTCAAAACTCATCGATTAATCAAAAACATAAATCTAATGCTTACCCACACTTACCCAAACTTAAGATCGGAGCAAAATCGAGGGACGACGAGCAAGATCTGAAAGGTGACCACGAGTTTCTAAACGTCATAGCAGGAGGTAGCGGTGCAAGAGAACTCGAGGGTTCACCCACGTTCCTCGCGATTGACGGTCGGCGAGGGTGATCTGATGGCTGGGTTTGTTCGTGAACCGGCAATGAACAAGGGTAGTACTGGCGGTACGCGGCACGACCGGCAAACGGTGGCACAAGGGAGATGAAGCCAAACGATTTTGTACCATTTCCGAGCGAAAGGCCGATGACAAAAGGTATAGGTTGGGTGGGTTTTGATCGCGAAGAGAATTCGAGCACACCGATGGTCTCCGATCGACGAACGAATGTCGACTTGGGCCTGACCGGAGCTTCGCCGGAGATGGGTGAGGGTGAGAGCTATCGTGAGAGAGAGGGGAGACAGAGATAGTGAGCGGCTATAACAAATTCCAAAAGAAATATGAAAGGCTTAGGGTTTTAAAATTTTCACTAAAGAATGGGTAAATTACCCACGAGGTCACTAGATTGGTTGAGGGTTCACATAATGGCCTCTAACTTTGACCCAATTCACAAAGTAATCACTAAAAGCTGATTTTATGTCCAATTGATCCTTAAAATGAAATTAGGGTTTGAGACTTAAATTACCAAATCCTAGGGTTCCAAATTAGGGATTTTAAAAATTGGAAATTTTCCAAGTTGGGGAAAAATTGGGGTGTTACACGGTATGTTCGTGAATTGAAAATAAAGTGAGAATGAGGGATGGAGCGGTAGTGGCGTATAAGTTGCTACTGCCCTGCTTTGTTGTTGTGTTAGACATGGGGTTAAAATAAAATAAAAGGGAATTTAATTCCCTACAATGGTGTAAAGAAAAGTAAAGGATGTTGTTTTGATTTGAGGTTATTTGTGATCGAGTTGAGCAATGGGTTATTTTAATAAAGTGGTTACCTTGATGTGGTCCTATTGGTATTGATCCTTGTAATAAAAGCGCGTCAAGCAAGTTTTATTAAAATAACTGAGTTTTCAGGTTATCCAATCTCACCTAAATTAAAAGGTTGGTGGCGACTCCCATTAAAACGGAGAAATCGTATTTTTGTAATAAAGCCCGCTCGCAGGACCGTTATTACAATCCTTGCATTTTTTGTGGAAGATGGCAAGTGTTCGGACGAGTTTCGGTTAGGCATCGAAGCATTGGCGTTGAGGCATTGGCATCGAGACGGTAGCGAGTTGGTGAGTGAAAATGTCTTGGTACTATAAAGAGGTTTGAATTATGGCTTTGGGGATTTAGTTAATGCCTAGCAAGGCTAAGCTCGGAAGTAAGTTTTTCCTATTTTGCCTTTTGAATATCGGTTTGATATGAGTATTGATTTACATGTTTTGGTTTAAAAGCGTGGATTGGTTTAATTTTTGTTTTATGCATCTTTTAAATGATATGCAATGATTTGCTAAATATATGAATGCCTAAGAGCTTTGAGAAATGATTCCTAAATGGAATATGGTTGTTGCCTTTGGCAATGTGATTTTGCATATGAAAATGTTTTGTTAAATGCATAAGAAAAATAGTGAGGTAACATGGTTAATAATGAATTATATTGGCAAGTGATGTGGTTTAAAATGTTATCGGATATAGTTAGCCGGCCATAGAATTGATAGTGCACTATAATAAGTCACCTCGGGTTTTGAGGGGTTTATGTGTACTAAATACTCCACCACGAGTACTCTAACGATCGAGGGGTTATATGGTGCCGAAAACTCCCGTTAGTGAATTATACATCTAAACGGTGATTATGTTATGATGGTACCCGATTGTGATCATACCTTAATTCTGGTTGAGATTGTATGAAGTGTTGAGAGGACGCTTGTTGAATTCGTGTATCCGATGTGATATTTTGTAAAGTGGGACTTGGTTTATGATCACTTGAAAGGCAATATAATTGATAATGTATCATGTTGATGGATTATGTTGTATAATATGGTTTGTACATGTGGTGCTCCTTAAACTTTGCTAAAATAAGCATGTGAAGGCTTAAGTTGAGGTTTGCATAATAGTAATGCTAGAAATCCATGATACATGTTTAGCATATGGTTTAATATGCATAATAGTAATGCTAGAAATCCATGATACATGTTTTGGAAAGATAAAAGAAACAAGAAACTTGTGAAAAATGGTTTGATGTATATGGTTGTTATGCATGATTCATTTTGGAAACAAACGAGAAAATGCTTTGATATGATTAAGCATGTTTTATATAAATGTCTTGAGAATGAAAGGATCATTATGGAAGCATGAAGTATATGTTTTGAATAAGCTTGTTCTATTTAAATGCTTTGGAAATGATGTGTTTTACTTGCTTAAATATGTGTTTCTAATAATGGTTTTGGTTTCAAAAATGCATTGACGTTTTACCCTTATTTAGCGTACTCACTAGGCATTATATGCTTACGATCTTTTTTCTTTCGTCAATGTAACTAATTAAGCAAGTGCGGGGTCGTGGTTCGAGACAAGGAGTGATTCCAAGACAATCGTATTTAAAAAGTATGTTTATGGCAACATTATTATTTGTAATAAGGCAATGTGGGTAAAATATTGGGATGAATAGTTTTATTTAAGATGTGATAACTTGATTGATTTTGTATTGCGTTAGTTTATGATTGTATTTAATTATTAATATGTTGGTATTATTATTTTAATGCTTTGTATACTTGATAGTTATAATCTAATGACTTAAACGAATTAAATGATGATTGGATGGATTGTTTGTGTTCTGAGTACATATGGTCACATGCTTTGATTTCTTAATTGGCTTATTGCCTATGTGAGATCTTGACCATTTGGTGCTTTTTGGATATTGCTTTATATTGTTAGGAAGCATGCCTCTAGATTATTTGTATGTATATGATTTGTGTTGATTTATTTGGTATGTAATTATTTGAGTCTTTGTGTTTAATGGGGGTATAATATTAGAAGCATGATTAATGTTGTTCGTAAATAAGTGGATAAGTTGTGCTGGAATTCGAATTCCCAAAATGCATTAAGTGCAACCTGAGTATCGGAATGGCTTGTAGTTAATTTGGTTGAAGGATTTTACCATCTTTAGATTATTTGCATTTTGGTCACTATATGTTGTTGCATCAATTGAATAGGTAAATAATTTCTGTTTGAATTGAGATTTTACAAGGATGCTTTTAATGTGTCTAATTGTTGTATGAAACTTTTATAAACGTGGTATTCCCTATATTTTGGTTGTTTTATGATTTAATCCTTAATTTTGAATTTTGCTAAATTGGATGCTTATTTGTTATTCGTTTGAGTTGAAATTTGACACGTTGGCATGAAAGATGATCAAGTATTGGTAACCTGAAACTTGAATAAGTCTCTGTAATTTTTCAGATTTATATTTTGGTCCTTAGAATGCTTGTATTTGCAATTGAGTGTCTTATCGATGTTCGTATTGAATGAAAATTGAACCGTTGTTTGTATGAACACCATAGGTCTTACTAATGCATCTAGATAAGTAAAAATCAAAGGATCGTAATTCGAGTAAGTCAGTTCGGGTTTGTTTCGGCAAACCCAATGTGATCTTCTTGGTTTGGGTCTAACGTCTAGGCCAGGGCAAGGGGATTACATACGAAACACATATAAAAAGAAAGGAAGAGTCAACGAACCACAATACATACATAAGCAAAAGAGTTCATTCCACCTCAAGGCCATGACAAACCATTACCCGTAACCGTTTTCCTTTTCGACCACCGTTCCAAATACAGACAACTTCCTTCCTTTGTCAAACTGGAAACAACGAGCAAACTTGAAACCTCGATTTCTTTTCTCCCTTACCGCGATCAGGTTCTGGCGGAATCACGACGGTACAAGCCTTTAGAGCAATGAGAACATATTCTTCACCAACCTTATATGGAAGCGCACTTTCCCTACAATATTTTCGGGAGCGAGAACAAGCACTGATATATTCAGAAAATAAATACTTTGGTTTGCTTTTGCTACCCAGAAGAATCCCAGGCCCCAGCAACCCACTTATCCCCCCTTCACCTGTAACCCTCGTACCTCGGCCTAGCCGCTAACATCGAGTTACAAAAGCCACATTAGATTTATCGAAGCAAATCCAATCTAAACCTTATTAAACCGGTCTATTTTTTTCCTTTTTAAGATGCAAGTTAAACCTAAGGTGATTGTTGCAACAACGGAGGAATTACATCATTGTATGCTCACAAATTGGACATTCACTTGACGAGCATGATTCCTAGAGACTAAAACGTAATTTGGAAAAATTGATGACCAAACTTGCATTTTAAGTTACCAACCCTTAGTTAGATTCATTACATGCCACTGAGTGAAATATCATTGAATTTGCTCCACAATATCACCATCAATCAAATATATCATGAAACATCGATCATTTTGCAAAGATTCAAACTTTAGCAAGTAATTACCATAAAATCTTGTCTCGGTATCGATACCAGTAAACCCGTATCAATACATGTCCTAATTTGCAAAGGGTATTGATACAGTTTTGCATGTACCGATATGTATAATTAAATATTAAAACAGGGGATTCCAGTAGCTTAAATGTGTATCGGTACAGCTGCCCATGTACCGAAACCATGTGTAAAAATATAGGGACGTATCGATACGATAGCTACATGTACCGATACCCATGTTCAATTTTCCCATATTTGAGCCTTTCTCAGCCCCTATGTACCGATCCCAAGGGACCTGTAATGATCTCTTGGTCTAACATACGACACTTTGGCTCAATGGAAACACATTCAAACATCATCATACAACAAATAGGCATCATAAAACCACAAAATCATATAGGAAAAACCAACTTTCAAAGCATGGGAAGCAAGAGTAGGACCCTATAGGCATGATCTCTACCCAAACATGTAAAGTCCTTCCCAAGCCCCAAATCAAACTTCAAACATCAAAAAACACGTCCATGGTAGTATAGAAACATGCTCAGAAACCGGGAGCAAACACATTACAAGTCTCCCAATAACCAAGGCCACATTGCCCCTTTGTTGCTACAAAAGTTCGTGTATGTAAACTATACGTGTAAATCTGAAATCTTGGAAGAACCCTTGCTCAAATGTTGCCTCCAAAGCTTACTTGTCTGCAAGGATGAGAATGGAGCGTAAGCACAAGATGCTTAGTGAGGGATGCTCAAAACACTCATCAATGCAATTAATATCATAGTATAAACCAAACCATATGTTTTTTAATATATCATGGATTACATGCATAGTCTCATATGTAAAATCTCAACTGAAGCTTCCATATGCATAAACATTTCAAATAGCATAGCTTAAGGAGCATCATCATCATAAAACACATCATATCCATCTTTCATATTCACCATGATATATTATTTTATATATTGGCATTATAGTGACCAAGACTGTTTCATCACAATCTTGTGAAAACACATCAGATACTCGGATTTCTGTGGCGGTGACTTTAAACTCACCTTTTACCTTGCTAGTACCTTTAAACAACACCTTTTATCCACCAGCCGGATTACACCCTCAACAACATCGGTTCTTAATGGTTGGAGATTACCCCCTCAACAAACCATGAGACGACTCATTATAGTGCACTTTAAAACCTATGGAATGCCAAATATATCTGATAAAAAAATTTATTGACACTTAGCCAATATATACTTTTAAACCATGTTACCTCACTATTATTCCATATGCAACATATAAACCAATTTCCAATGCGATAATCGTGTTTGAAAACCATGTAATTTTCCCTTTCGAAAACCCTTTGACAAATCTCTTAGACATTCATATATATCATCATTTGCATTGCATTTTCATAGAAAATCAAGTATAAAATAGTACATAACAAACCATGATTGCAATCAAAACAAAAGCTAAATCATCATGGGTCAAAAACCGAGATATCGAGAGAAATTAGCCTTTTACTTACTTTCGAGTCTAACCAAGCTTGCTATGCTTAAATTAAACTCCCAAGATAACCTTTCAAACCTTTACTATGATGCAAAATGCAATTCCACTCACCGGTAACACAAAGCTCCTCTTGTCGATGTGAAAATAACTGTTCTATGCCTCCAATCCTTCATCAATCGTTGTAGAATCAATCTCCTATGATTTATTCACATAATAACAGAGGATTAATGCATCATTGTGCATCCATAATCCCAGCGACATCAATCCCCAACAACACCTCACTATACATTATCAATCGCCTTACAAAACAACTGAAAACACCTTCAATTTCATCCTAAACAAAGCCTAGCCATATACTAACGATTTGAATCACTTAATATCATCGATTAACATTTAAAAACACCTACAACATCACCTTATATCTCCAATAACCTATTAACACCATAAACACCTCAAAATCTAACTATTAACAACCTAGAAAATTAGCAATTCAATTAGTTTCGGGATTTCTTTTGTATATGTCATCTTATGACATTAAAATATTCATTAGATGTGATCTAAATCAATCAATATCACCAAGATTCAGATTCATAGCAAAGATCCATCAATTTCTTAACTAAACTAACATTAAACCTTTAAATCTTGATTTAATTACCAACACGTATCAAAAATCGATTGTAAAGGATCAAGAACTTGGAAATTTCAGTAAAGAACCTTTGATTAGAGGAGAGAAAAGAAAATCACCTCTAACTATAGACTCCCTCCTTAGTTGGCTTGATTTTGATGAAATCTCCAAGGTTGAAGTAGACAATTTGGTGTAGAATCAAGGAAATCGATTGTTAAAATCAAAAGTTATCTTAAATGATTTGGAGAAAGTAGTTTTGTAAAATAAAATTTTATCTAATTAAAACAAAACCATTTAAAATCCTTTAATTTTATTTTATTAAATCTTTTTAAAACTATTTTAAAATAGCCAAATTTAAGGAAAAAGTCTGATAAAACCAAGTGGTTTAATAGCTACTTAAATGTAACATCCTCAACCAGATTTAGAAGAAAACTAGAATCAAAGATGTCAACGAAAACATAATCCACAAAATCAGGTGACCAAACTAAAACTTTTCATTTTTTTTGTTAAAACTTTACCCAATTGTTCGAATTAATACTTGGAAAGCATGTTAGTTCTTTAAATCACTTTCTTATTACTATATTCGAGCAATTGCAATGGCTTACTTAGATCCTAAGGTTTCATTTGAATGCAATCCATGGAAGAAGGATTCAACACATAACATCATTTAGAACAAACAAATTAAAACATTCTAAAATTTACAACTTATTAATCGATCATGGATAGAGCATACTTGAAATCTAAGAAATCAATCAAACTTAGCAAATTAATAGAGAGATTGTTACCCTTATTATCCTTTATCACATATCCATTCTTTAGGCATTATTAGAAAAGTTAAGAATTCCAAAGGGAATACTTACTAACATAATTCACATTAAATATAAAGTTTAATATCCATAAACATGGTTAATCATTTAAACTTAGACTATCCCATTCGAAAAGCTCACCAAAGATCATTATTCAAGTCTTGCTCAAACAAACCAGTTTCAAGTTAATTGGCATACCAAGCACGACAATTATCTTTAGAACCAACGGTAATACATAACCTAGGCATAAATCTCAAGTAATCCATCAACCTAATATTACTTGTGTAATCAACCATATATGATCAAGGCATGAGTTTAGAAGTTTACAAACTTTATTAAGACTTGGTATCATTCGATTACCCAAGCTATACACATAAACACTATCTTTAACTAGAAAGATTATAACCCACCATAACATCAACTACTGTAACAAACAATCAACAACATACTGATCATTAATCCAAGCCATTTGGTCATGCATGATCGCACATCATCCATTCTATATTTAATCATTCATATCTCAATCATACTAACACCAAGGTACTTAAATAAGGTTCATTACAATCGCATAGACCTAAAACACTATTTTATGGATTACAAATGAATAGATATACATATATACAATGCTATAGGCCACCGTCCTAGGAGTTCAACTAAAGTAGCTTTAACAACTCGTAGGAGATTAGATTAGTAACTTGCAAATTCTTTCACGACCATAAACTTTATGTCTAGGTAACCTGCAAATTCATGACGATGAATGCATTAGGCTTATATAGCCTAAGTGAGGTAGTGACTTCAAATAACCAAACACAAGGGTAATAATGACAAATGGAAATTCCAAAGAAAAATGCAAACATATAACAACAAGAGATTTATATCTTATTGTTAGCTTAACAAGGGTTGCTTATTAGAACTTAATCTAAATTCACATTCTTCCATGTCTTATTCGAAATTCTTTTAGAGATCAAACTGAGTTTCTTTCGAAGTTTTTACTTAACTACCCGAATTCGTTATTTATCAAATTATAGCCTTAGTAAGGCTTATCAAAAATCTTATCGTATCTTATCAGAGTGCTTATCAAGTTTATCGAAGATCACAATGGAATTTATCTGAATTCATAACTTTACTTATCAGAGTTTCTTTTGAAGCTTAATATCTAAATTATATCTTTTAGAGAGTTTGCCTTGGATCACAATTGGACATGAGTAGCACTGGCCTGAGTTATACATAGCACAAAGCAATGGCTAGTATCGGAAACATAACAATCCTAACTTCTCAACTATCCAACCAACTATTGCCAATCTTCGTATCATCTCCCCCGTTACCTCCTACTGTCGCCAAAATATCACATATAAATGGGGCGTTCCCCGAGCCGTAGCTCATGGACCGTTGTCCCTAAAATATGTATCTTTGTACCATGCCAAATTGTCCAAGGTCTTACATTACTCGGGCAACTTATGTATCTTATGTTCAAGATTAGGAGGGTATCTTATGACAGAAGTAATCTTATAACATAAATTAAGCTTTAACTTCTTAGACTTAAGAACTTATGAGTTTGTAAGATTCAGATTGAGTATCTTCTTTAGAGTTTTATGGCATCCTTGATCGGAAGTTAGCTTTAAATTTTTATTATCAAGATAGCTTACTAACACTTTCATACATCATAACATAACAAAAATAAGTGTGCAGAAGGAATGCAAACATGAACAAAAGACTTGCAAGGATGCTATGTTTTGAGTTTATGTTACCCCCTCCCCCCAATGTGCTCTACATGAGCTTAATGCAAAAATGCACACATTCCAATTAAAGTGATCAATTAAACAAAGATTAGGATGACTCATTGTCATCTCAAATGCATAACTACACTCACCTCTTATCCCGAAGTTACGGGATACATGAACCACAATTACTCCTCTCTTTTCCATCTTACTTTACGTTTCCAAGGTTCCTCAACAAAGTGTGTACCTCAATCAAACAACCATCATTAGGATATACTCATTTCAATCTACTTAACAACAACTCAAAATCTCTAAAGGTGCATACATATGTGCTTATAATTTAGTCTAGCCTAAATACACACTTGTACATGCTCAAACAATTCTCTAATACATTTCCATACATGTAGGATAGTCCTTACATTTACGTACACACGCACATACATATCAAAGCAATCCAACATGCTTTTACTACACAAACAACTTAGTTATTCATGTTTATAATTACACACCCCAAAAACAATCCTTTAACATTTAAAGGATAACAAAACAGCCTCAAGGATTCATTTATTCATCCCTAAAATTTTAAGATAACCTTTCATGCATGTATATGCTTAAATGATTTCACAAAACAGTTCCTATGCATTTATTCATGTTCATAGAACTTGAGCAACATGTTTAATATAAAAAAACAATACCCCTATGTTTATTGAGCTAAAACAGTTTCTTTGAACATGTATACACATTTAATCGTAGCAAAACAGTCCACGTAGGTTCAATTCATAGCAAAACAGTTTCTTTGAACATGTATACACATTTAATCATAGCAAAATAGTCCATATAAGTTCAATTCATAGCAAAACATTTTCTTTGAACATGTATACACATTTAATCATAGCAAATCAGTCCACGTAAGTTCAATTCATAGCAAAACAGTTTCTTTAAATTTCCAGATTATAAAACAATGTAAAACAGTCCATTATCATGCTTTCAATATACAAAACAGCCTTTTAGATGTACTAACAGCCCCTTCTTTGTTTCATTTTAATCCATTAACATGGTAGCCATGTAAGATAATCCATTTCATATTCAATTCAGGTTATTACAGCTTCCATTCTAATCTTCTTCAATTTTGATAAACTTAGCTTATAAATTCATCATACATTTAGGTTTACCATCAGTTTCAAAACTATATAATATTACCATAACAAAGCATCACTCATCATTACAAATTCAAATTTCATATACATTCCTTCAAGCTACCAATGACATTTTAAGTCACCTATAGAGTTGCTGTCAGGCAGACTATTCACTACTCGATTAAAAATTCATATCTTCCATTCTGTATGTCAGAATTTCAAACTCTTTACACTGTTAGAAATATGACTCAAGTACCTTTCTAACCATATGTATGCCTTGTATTTTTACTCCTTATGAATTAATACAGAATTTAGTTAAAATACACGCTCAGCTCTGCCACCAGGCATATTGCACTATCCTTAAAGAATCATCTCTATAAACTGTTCTATAGCTCAGAATTCAATTTCGTTCGTTTTAAATGAAACTATACATAATAAACTTTCTAACCATATAAATTATAGATTCCGATTGTGCAATTTATAATGAATTTTCAAAGTTACTACTACTGCAGACTTTAAAACAGTTTAAAAACTAGTTTTTGACCTCTCCTTACTTAGAAATTCATATCTTTAAATCTAAAAAAATGAAATTAATCACCGTTTGCTGTAAACGAAACTAGATTCATAGAAGGTTCTGTACATATAAAAATTGCTCCCTAATTCGATTTATAAAATTTCTTATAATTATTGTACTCACTACCCAGAACATAATTTTCTGGGCAGATTTTATTCTCCTCTGTTTCTAAAGTCATTAAATCAGCCCCCAAATTACATATAAATCCATAGTTTACATGCTCAAACAGTCCACAACTCTATTTTTATCAAACAATGAAGCCAATGAATCTAGTTTAAATTCAATCTACACAATTATTCATGGATCTCCCGCAAGCATCACAACCTCATAACCCTCAAAGTACTAAGAATTACATAACATGAACTCAATTCACTATCATATCTAGTACTAACATAATCCATGGATAACCAAAATCATTTCAAGCAATTTAAATCATGAAGGAAGAAAAAGAAAAGCATAATCACCTTCCATTCCAAGATTAGCCTAACAAGATTGGATTAAAATGAAGGCATCCATCTATTTCCTTTCAAAATTTACTCTCTCCTTAGCATTTTTTTTTTTTGGAAATCTCGGTTCATGGGGGAAAAGATGATAAAATGATTTTTAGTTATTTTGTTCCTTTAGCCAGTACTCATTTCTTACACATGTCTTACTCAAATTCAAGACACGTGTACAACTCTTTAATTTACTTTAAAGATTACACACAATCCCTTACATAATCAATTCATTTTGTTTAGGCCTTAACAATTTGCCCACCAAATTCTTCCTTTATTTCTATTTAGTCTTAGCTTACTTAATTAGCCTAATTAAAGGATAATTCTATAACAATTTAACTAGTGGGTCCATGCATCATACTTCTAAGCCTAAATTTGGGACATTGCATTAACATAACATTCGATCTACCCCCCCCCCCTTTAATTTAACTATAATACTTTTCATGCTTCCTTTTTGGTCCTTAATTCATTAAATTGTCTAATCCAAAGATATCTTAGACCAATTTAAGTCACACTTAAATTGGTGACATACTTCTAGACCACATTTTGGAGTATTACAACCATTCTAAAGGCACCCTAATCAATTTGAGCCATGTTCAAAATAGTATCATCCTTCTAGACCAAATTTTGGGATATTACATTAAAGATTCTAAGTTTTGACCCTTTTACGATTTAGTCACCAAAATAGTTTTGAAATCTTTACATTTTAATCACCAAACCAAAATATCATTTAATCTGAATTTATTTTATCAAATTGACACCTCAAATATGTTTAAAACATTAATTAAACATTTTAGGATATTTTTTCATATTTTATTTTAGCCAAAAACCATTTATTTGAATTTATTTTCCAAAATAATTCTAACTGTCTAATCCAGTTCACCCGAACCGTCTAATCTATATAGCTAACTCCTAGGCCCATATCCAGGGCGTTACATTAATGAAGGGCCAAGCTTCCGTGCGAGAAGCCACGTTCGCCAAAAAACCCTCTGAAAACACATCCAAATCTCCTTCATTCCAACCATTAGGACTTTTCTCCTCTAAACAATGCAACCAAATATTTCTAAGAGTACACACCTCCCCAGAACAAGAAGGTGGGTCATTTTCCAACCTTCTGAGAAGTTTCAACTCAACGGGTGACAATTTCCCCATGTCAGGAGACGCAACCATATCTTTCGTTGGACGATGCCATACAACGGGAAATGAAAAATTCTCAAAATTAAGTTCCACTTTGACAAATTTCTTCCTCTCTAGAAAGCAACTCCCAACACAGTTCCTTGCTACCGCTGTTTTCCCTCCACGGTGATCAATGGTCACTAAACCCTTTGCATTCTCGTCATAACTTGCTAATACACTATAAAGATAACGAAACACACTAATAGATGGCTCGTCTCCATAAATCTTGCAATTCGAGAAGTACGCCATCAAAATCTCCCAACTAGACTTATCCAACTGGCCCGACGTCACATCAAACCAATTTAACCACTTTACAAAGAAAGGGTGCAGTGGCAAATGAAACCCAGCTTCAAAAGCAAACAGAGAGATCAAAATCTCCCAATTGGCGCACTGAACTGATATAAAAAATGATTAACAGCAAGAAGGCTCTGACACTCTAATACCTTCAATAACTCATCCGGATCAGTAGTGTAAAGGCATTCATCACTTGTTAAATTAAACGAGCCAGCCATTGGCACTAAAAGATAGTTAACAATTAAAGATTCAAAAGTAGCCAACAAAACAAGACCCAACAAACACAAACTAAAGTTTATTTATGAACAAGAACCGTGTCTTCCTCGGCACGCTCCGTTACTGAAAAGTTTCGCAATACAATGTTTTATATACAACAGTTTACTTCTAAAGAAAACCAACCGGATCCTCATTGAATTTTATAATGCGTCGTTTCGTAAAACACTCACGGCCCCATATAAGCAATCTCCCCCAAAATTTTGCAAAGAAATAAATAAAATAATAATAATAATAATAATAATAATAACAATAACAATAACAATAAGTAAATAAACGAGCACTCCTCACCTATCGAAGCCTTTTCAGATTTCTCAAGTTCGCCAAGGTCACTTTATAACCTTCCCACACCCCCAAGGGTAATAGTTAGTACCTATAAACATCTGTTGCCACGTGTCGAAACCAGGACGAGTAAGACCACGAATGGTGTAACACAAGGCGAATCACAACGCGTAGGATCGCATGCGAACTATACAACACCTTCGGCAATATGCTGCGAACACACAAAGCCACGAGTAACATCGCACCTCGCTCAATGGCCACATGGCTACACACGTGCCCACAATGGATGTCGAGGGGAACCTGAGATGTCAAATCAAAGCCAGTCTAATAAATGCGCCACGTTAACTCCACCTTGACACATGTCCAAGTGGTATAAAACTAGGCATACAGACGAGGGGAACCAAGATCTTCCACTCCAAGCATCTTCACCATCCCAAAGACAAAAACAACAAGAAGCTTCGGCCAGGAACAACTGCCTTGACTCTCATCTGACCATCGTCTCCGACCCCTGTTCATTTGGACAATCAACAATAGTAAATGTCATTTTTCATTAAAAAAACATTAATGACCAAAGCGAGAGTTTAGATATAGTGAGGGGCCAAATTATTGATTAAGCCTTTGAAAAATATAATAAAGTTTATTTAAAAAAACTATTAAGATTCTAAAAGAAAAACTACCTATAAATTATATGTAAAGATTATTTATTTTAAAATATTCTTAATTCAAAAAATACATTTTTAATTTTCTTTATTTTCACTCACATTGTTGATGTACATCTAGTTCCATCGATTGCGCATATAATGCGGACTCTTCGGATATATATTTTTCCGTTCTAAGGTTTTGGGCTTTCCGTTCATCTATCCAACATTGAATCCATAAAATATGGTGTTGGGCCTTTTATAGCAATATTAGTACTGATAGGATTTTCTTTTTCATACTTATACTGCAAAAAATATATTTGTATTTAATACACATACAAGATATAAATTTATATACTATCAATTAATCATAATGTATTACATCATCAAAAATTTTGTACAAACAAATATATCATTACATCAAATACAGACCAATCAAACTTCATAACAATATTAACAAGCTGAGTTTTGAACGCATTAAGTTATTCTAATGATGACATATTTTTATTAGGTGATCCGAGTTCGAGTAGTATAGTTTTGTTATGTAAACTTATTAAATTTAAAACTAGACTAAAATATTATTTTGTAATTTATTTAAAATGTAAATAAATAAATAAATAAAAAGTAAACCGAGCTTCTTCTCCGACGTCCATAATCAATGAGATTAGGTGCTCAAGTCATGTTACACTCTAATGTACAGCACCAATTTGGACCATATTATATGTCAAAATCAAATTATAGTCTTTTGTATTTAATACAAAACTAAGAATGAAAACTTGGCAAATTCGTGTCAAGAAAGTCAAAGCAATTCTGTTGAACATTAATTCATATATGTTCAAAAGTTAGGTCATAGAGTACAAAAAGAAAAAGTTTAAATTAGCACATCAAAATTCAAACTTCAAAAAGCACCAACATATTAAACTTTTACAGAAAAAAAGAATTGTCTATTTCACATGCAAATATCTCCAGTTCTATAAATCCCACCACTGCCAACCAAGAATAATCTGCATAAACCCATAGTAACATATCAAAAACTAGAGCCGCTTACCAACATTTATATGACCAGCTTGATTATACCTAGTCTTACCAATGGCGGCCGTCGTAACACCTCACACCGAGCTTCAGCTCGAAATCAACACACCCGCCGCCAACAGCGGTGTTACGACCGATCGTGTTCGATGTAGCAGCTGCCAGATGTCAACCGTATTAACCAAATTCCATGCTGGTTATTTTAGGGTAAGCTTATCTTTAGGTGGCCAAGCTTTATTATGGAAGACACTAAGAGGCCCAACGGACGATACTCACACTTTAAGGCAAACCCTTCGTTTGTTCCACCCCACAGCTTTCACGGTTCTCTGGTCTCTCTCATTCTTTGCCCTTGTTTTGCTCTCGGTTCTGTACCTTTTGAGATGTTTGTTTCACTTCAAGATGGTGAAAGAAGAGTTCTTTCACCATGTTGGAGTCAACTACCTATTCGCTCCATCGATTTCTTGGCTTCTTTTGCTTCAATCGGCACCTTTTTTCACTCCCAAAAACCACTACTCCTACGTGGTTCTATGGTGGGTTTTCGCCGTTCTTCCAATCGTGGTGCTCGACGTGAAAATCTACGGTCAATGGTTCACCAAAGGGAAGAAGTTCCTATCCGCCGTTGCGAATCCGACCAGCCAGTTATCGGTTATAGGGAACCTGGTGGGTGCACAAGCTGCGGCGAATATGGGGTGGAAAGAGAGTGCCATTGGGTTCTTTTCACTAGGGATGGTGCATTATTTGGTGCTATTCGTCACGCTCTACCAACGTCTATCCGGCACCGATCAGCTTCCGTCGATGTTGAGGCCGGTTTTCTTCTTGTTCTTCGCCGCACCGAGCATGGCTAGCTTGGCTTGGCAATCCATTGCCGGCTCCTTCGATACCGCATCCAAAATGCTCTTCTTTCTCTCCCTCTTCCTCTTCATGTCACTGGTAATTATTACTAGTTTTTTTTATTACTCATAAAAAGACATACCGAAACAGTAGGTAAAATCCGAAAACAAATGGAATCAATTTGATAATGTGGGTGAGTGGACAGGTATGCAGGCCGACATTGTTCAAGAGATCGATGAGAAGGTTCAGTGTGGCGTGGTGGGCATACTCTTTCCCCTTGTCTGTGCTGGCTCTGGCTGCGATGGAATACGCCGAAGAAGTCAAAGGCGACATCCCACATCTTCTCATGCTTCTTCTTTTAGCATTCTCTGTCTTGGTCTCCATTTGTTTGGTCGTTTTCACACTGCTCAACTCCAAAATACAGCTCTTCCCTGTCTGTTTTCATCCCATCTCAAGCTTCGTTTCTCGTGCTACGTGTTTGACGGCTCGGCAAAACCAACAACTACCACAAACTGTTTGATTTGGAGAAAAAAGGGTCGATGAAACTGAACTTGTATGTTTAGTAAAGACTTGGATTTCGGATGAATTAATAATGTATGTGTCGTGTTTGGTGACAACTTGTCAGAGTAAAAATCAAACTTTTCTACTTGGAGTACAGTCTGGTTGCGCTTTTGATTGATGTTGCAACTTGCAAAGTTTGGAATATTGACTGATTGCGACAATATGTGCTACTTTTTCTTTACAACCTTTGATTTTGCTGATACGTAAAAATGGGATTTTCTCATTTTCTTTCTTGGGCCAATAAGAATACCAAATAACTTTAAATTTATCATTTTTGACTGAAGTTTTTCATGGTTTTTGTTATGCACAGTACCAGCCAAGAAATCCATCAATTTCTTTGATAATGCTAATTATCAAACTTTGCAACTTAATCTCAAAAATCACAATTGGTTTGGATAAATAAATTATGGTTTTTGTTACCCAAGTTCTTTGGATAAATAAATTGTGGAACAAAATAATAATGTTGTAAGAGTTTTTCTTTCATTTAAGGATTGATTTGGTTTGATTCTTAATGTATAGTGGGATTCATTAACTACCAAACACTAGAGATACCAATCTAGTGTGATCTTGAAAACCATTTTCACCTCCATGAATGTTTGATGCATCAATTAGTCTCAGTATCACAGGGGAGACATTAAAGAGGAAGGCAGTGTCGTTGGAATAAAAATACTCTTGCCCCTTTTTATCTCATGTCCCAACACTAAAATAAATAAATTTTAAGCTATAACCCTAAATTTTAAATCTAAACAATAAAAAATTTTGAAATTTTTTAATTCCACGTAATGGTAAAAATATATTCGAGGGTCAAAGTAGTAAGTCCATGATTTACTTTAAGGTTGTAAATGAGACGAGACAAATCGTGAGCTACTCGAGTTCTTAACAAGCCGAGTCGAGCTACTCGATACCCGACTCGAAAAGCTCTCGAGCTACTCGAAAATATAATATACTAGATTTTTTAGTTTTTTAAATTTAAAATCTAAATTTATAAACCTAAAACCCTAAAACGTAAACCCTAAACATAATTCCTAAACTCTAAAATCTAAATCACGAATTCTAAACCCAACAACCTAAACCTTTAAACCCTAAACTACCACCCTAAACCCTAAAATTAACAAGCTTGTGTATCAAAGTTTTTTCTTCCTAATATGGTTTTAAATGAGACGGGACAAATCATGAGCTACTCGAGTCCGACTCAGTGAAAGCTCGGTCAACACTCGATTCGATTGAACTCGACTCAAGCTCGAACTCGGCTCGGGTTCTTAACAAGCCGAGTCGAGCTCAAATTATGCAGGCTCGTTAAAAATTACTCAAGCTCAAAATCAAATCGAATTCTTAACGAGTTGAGTCGAACTTAGAACTACTCAAGCTCAACTCAACTCGTTTACACCCCTAATTTACTTAGCCCCTTTAAATATGCTATTATCTTAAAATAAACCGAGGATACAAATGCGTTGAAGTTGTTATTTGGTCTTTACATGTCCAAACCTTCTCCATCAATTTCTTCATTTACAAATGACTGAGCTTTTTCAAATACCCACAAGTGATTGCTTTTTTGATGTTTTGTTTTAAAAGTTTGAACTTTTCTAAAATGTTGTTTTCACTTCTTGAGTAAAATTTTAATATTACTACATTTTTTTGTTATCTGTTCTACCAAACAAACAGCCCCGGCACTGGGCAGGGGCAATAAGGGCACCTGTCCAGAGTCTACCGCTCGAAAGAGTTACATGTTTTTAATTTTATTCGAATTATATTTATTTTTAGTGGTTTTATTTTTTTAATACTTGTTAATATGAACTTAATTTTTTAATATTTGTTAATAGATGTTTAATTTTATTCTAATATTTATTATTATGAGCCTACTCTTAAAATTCAACCTTTTCTAATACATGTTATTAGGGGCCCGATTTTTTTTAATATTTGTTATTTTAGGCATACTCTTACAATTCAATTTTTGTTATTAATGGTCCAATTTTTCAATACGTGTTATTATGGATATACTCTTAAAATTATTATTATTTCGTTACTTGCTATTAGAGATAGAGATTTAAATAACGGTATGCAACCGCAACAACGATCATTACATGACGATAGCGGTAGTGGTGGAGCCATGATTTTCTTATAGTATGGTCATGAGTGAAGCATGAGGTATTGATGATTTCTATACCACTAGAATAAGCATTATTATCCCCATACTGTAACAAATTAAGTGGGGTCAAATCTAATATTTCTTATGAAAAAATCTATATTACCTCCTTGAAAACCTCGTACTCCACCAAATCAAGTGTGGTCAATTGCACCCCCAATTTATATGCTACATTCGCCCATGGGTAGCGGCACCATTTGAAACCACGAAACCCGCAACTGTTATGCCCACAATAACCTATGTTATTAAGAGATTTCACAACCGCGATACTTGCAGAGACCGAAATAGCATCTATAATCTCCGCAGCCACAATAAAACTTAACATGATTGTAAATACGATTGCAACCGCAATTTAATTTTTTAATTTAGGGCCTATTTTTTATATTCACCTTCGGCCACCAAAAACTCAGGATCTGCCCTGCAAACAAAGGGCATATTCAACTATTATTCGTTATATTAAATCCAAATTAATTTAAAACAAACAAATAAAAGCATATGCTATGGAAGTTTCTTGTTTCGAGATGCCTCGTATTTATACATGCCCTACTTAAATAAGATTTGACCTAATTTCTTACTTATTAGGTATCCCTTGAAATATTTTAGATTAATTTGTCTTCAGATTATAAATATGGACATTGAAATCTAATGTTGGTAAGTTTCGAAAACAGCTAAATTTGATATGTGATGTGGAGAACAGCTACCTTAAATCAAAATTTATACAATTAAGGTTGTCCTTATCTTATAAGACTATATTTAAAAAAAAGTTTGTCTTAGCTATCTAGAATACGTATATTCTAACTTTGTCTTAGCTGTTGTTTTACTTTTCTTTTTTTACTACCATAATTTATATTGGTTGAGAGTTGTCAAAATCACAATTGTCTTTTTTGTGATTAAAACGAGATTTTTAATATTTTTATAAGATTTGCGGGAGTCAAATTTAAGCTTAAATAAATGGTTCATCTAAAACTGTTGTAAATAAAATAAAGAAGAACAAGAATAAGAACAAGAAGAACAAAGAGATGAGAGAAAGAGGGAGATTTGTATTATTCTCAAATATAGAATTGTATACAATGCCTTCAATGAATCATCTATTTATAGGCATAAGAAGTACATAATACATTAAACTATAATTGATGGAGATAATATTCCTAATAATAAATAAATCAAACTCCTTTGATAAAGTTCTAATCATGATAGACATCCACATAGATAAATATTCATAACACTCCCCCTTGGATGTCTATGAAGATAATGTGCCTCGTTAAAACCTTACTAAGATAAAAACCCAGTGGGAGAAAAAAAAATTCTTTAGTGAAGGAAAAAGAGTACACACATATTTGATACGCATAACTTGTTGCCTCATTAAAAACCTTACCAGGAAAACCCATTGGGACAAAACCTCGGTTAAGGGAAAAAGAGTGCAACGCGTATTTACTCCCCCTCATGAAAACATCACATAAGATCTTTGAATCTTCATAATTTAATCTTGAATATCATTTTTCTAAAGATCGCGAGGGATGAAACTTTGGAGTAATATGTTTCATGATGTATCAACTTTCAAACTGAGATATACATCTTGCTTTATCTTCACACAAGATAGTTTTTATCATATCTTGTAAAAGTAAATCCACATATCTTTTGGATATGTTGGGTCAATAATCTTAGCCAAACACATTTTTTTTTGGCTTGCCTCGTGCATAACAATTATTTCTACGACATTTGAGGAGGCATCAACGAATGTTTGAAGATCTAAATGTAATGATCTTTGTATATTCATAGATATTTCTTAACCAACTAATATATAGTGCTTCAAGACCAAGAAAAGATATAATTATCTTTATTCACATCCAACAATCTTACAACTATTGGGATACTCAATAGATATGCTCTATTCATATTGAATCTTCTTTAAGATTCTTTCAGCTTATGTCTATTCATAGACAAAAGAAATATATAAAAATGCTCGATCTTCAGGTCGAGATAAACTTGATGTCAAGATTCAAGTACTTGTATTGAAAGTACTTCATGAGTTTCCAATTTGAAGCTCTTTAGGAGTTCTAAAATTATCATAATGGATCTTGATCCAAACTCCTTTATAAAATACATAAGGAAATCTGATCATTCTTATAGTATTTTCTCAATTAGTATTCACTAAGGCGATTATACCAAATGCGCCAAAAATATTCATGAGACATGTTTAAATAAATTTCCTCAGAAATTTCCAAATGCTTATAGCATTTTAGATCCTTCAAGGATAAATATGGATCCACAAATAATTTGACGCATGTAAAATTTTCAAAACTGCCAAAGTAATTGCATCCACCATGAAGTAATTAAAACTTTTCATAAATCACAGTTTAAGTCGTATTTACGACTACTTATTTGTGCCTCACTTGCATTACACCTTTAGGTGTTTGGACTGGTGGTCCAAATACTTCTATTTTAGAAGTTCAAAGCGTCTTTCAACATTGGCCAATTCAATATCTATACTTCTGGATAGATTTCATAAAAGATCCTCGATTTCTTTCTTTACTTCTATAGAAGTATTTTATGTAAAATCGTTGTCGACAACTTTCCAATATTCTGGTTCCATTCTCGTAATGACATAACTCATCGAGATCTCTTCAAGATTTCAATCTTTATTCCAGGTACCTGAAACTCTTCAAGAGTTTTATTATTTGTTATGTCTTGGGTCTCTTCAGGAGCACCCGCCTCCAATATATGACCATCTCATATTACTTTCTATTTACGAGAATTTTGATCATTGGAACCATTTCAACTATCATGCTTCAGGCATGATTTACATTATCTCGCCCTAACATGTACTTTAAACCATGAGACTTAATTACTCTCATTGGGTCAGTAAATATGTCTGGCAGTTGACATGTAATAACATGAATTATCTTATGAACTTCTAGTTCATATACGAGGATCTAGAAAATGATAATTCATTTTCCTCTATCCAGCTGATTATTATCTCCCCCTGATGTTGAGAAAAATCATGTCATAAATGATTCTCCAATTAATGTTTAAGAATTTAAACATAAAAGGAGACTCGTACTCAATATATATTCTCAACCCTTTTGTTTACCCATTTTGTGCGTTGTGGTGGAGCAATTCATATCGCACATTCAAAAATCACAAAATGGGAAATGTATGGTTTCTGACCAAAAACCAATCATAACGGGGAGTTTATTATAACTCGTTGGCTTGATGCGTATAAGTGTTGCTATATGGAAACACCATATAAATAATAACTCTTTTGTTCTCATAGTTTAGCTATTAAATAGGAGGCATCCAATTGAAATTTTGCTAAACTATATTTTTCATAATCAATAGGCTTTGTAACAACTGATATAGCCTAAAATATAAATCCACTAGCTTTTCAAGACGAATAGTCTAACTGCATAATCTGAATATTTTTAGAATCAATCTCACAAACTTCTGGTTGTAAGTCGATAAAACAATGTAGATGCATCTACTAAAATCATATAAAACTTTCCACATTTGTGGATATATGGGCCCATATTTCGTTCAGATATGCAAGACATGCAGTCTCAACTTCAATACAAGAACTTTAAGTTCTAATTCTTTTGGTAAGTGGGATCATATATATCCTTTGAGAACAAACAACACAAGAACTTCAGGTTCTTTTAGTAAGTGGAATTTAATCAATTCCTTTAAGCAACACAAGAACTTCATGTTCTTTAATAAGTGGAATTTAATTCATTCCTTTGAGAGTAAGCACCACAAGAACTACAGGTTCTTTTAATATATGTGCATGTAAATCTCAATAATTTCTGCACCATTGATCAGGATGGTCTAACCGATCATGCCAACTATATATATATATGTGTGCATATATCTCTGAATTTGTAAACTCCTTGTTTACCATAACATGTAATTCAATCTCACTCGTACATGTCTAGTACGACCATTAAAATTGTTCCTTTAAATAGGAATATATTTAGCTCTTTCGGAGCTTTCAATTGAAATTATCTTTTGGTAGTAATATATAGCTCTTCTAGAGCTTTCAACTGACTTTTTGGCTACCAAAACTTATATCAATATTGGCTTATTTCAAATGCCAATTGATAACATATGTTATCTATAATTCCCAAAGGGATAGTTTGCGAACTCATATTGCTCTCTTTATGACTTTGACGAGTATAACGCACTGTGAATATGGAATAAAGTTCCATTTGACAATAACATATTTGCTCAACCAGAGCCTTTTGTGATATTAGTACTTCCGGATATAGTACTCACATTATTCCCTTGCATTTTAATCGAGAAATGCATAATTGTGCACCTTTCAAAATGTGTTTTGTTTCATTTACTTCAGGTAATGAAAATATGTACTTTGTATCATTCACTTCGAGGAATGAAAAATATAAAATATAGCACATCATATCAAGTCGATTATCTATTAGAGATAAACTTTCAAGTGCTCTTCCGAAGTATTGATATTTTAGTACTTTGAGAAATACTACTCATATTTTCCCTTGCATTTAAATGGGAAAATTATTTCTTATGCTTAAGTACAATATGAGTACTTGCATTATCTGCTAGGCATAAATAGCCACAATTCTAGGCATAAATAGCCACAATTCTAGGCATAAATAGCCACAATTCATTGTATATTTTATTCCGGAAGTAATCATATTCTTCAAATAATAAATTAACATAAAACGTAAATAAATAATATATGAAATAAATAAACATAAAGCAAACTAACATAAATAAATAATAAATAAAACGAATTAACATAAAAATAAAATAAAATAAATCAATTATTCCTATTAGAGGTTATAAGGGAAATAAAATAAATGGTAAATTATTCCCTTCAAAGGTTATGAGAAAATTAACAATATCCAATTGAGTTGGATCAATAACGCCATAAACAAATTTTGTTTATATTTTATTTCATTTATCATTCATGATTATAGATAAAGTCCATAATACTTTGGCGTTTGACAAGTACGAAATCAATGGTTTATAACATCACATTGGTAAAAGGATTTCACTTCCTTAGAATGATCTTTATCACTCTTTTCATCCTTATAACTTTGCTACCAGCGGGTAGAAGTATTCTTCATACGACTATATTTTTCATGTGTATATTCATAGTCTCGACCACAATCATTACTTTTAATGTGATTTTTTATTCATTCCATAATATAATCTCACATTCACTTCAAGGAATGGAGTAGAGCCAGTGGGCCTTTAAAACCTTTTTCACATATCCTTATCATAGAGAACAAAGATTTAATCCTCGTACGCGGCATTGTTAAACCTGTCCACAAGGTCCTTTAAAAACCTCCTTTAAGACCAGTAGCCTCGCAGAACGGGATGTCCAGCCAATTATACTTGGATTATATCGAAATTATGTCTCTAATTGAATAATGATTTACCATGTTTGCATTCACTTCAGGGAATGAAACAGATTCAATAATTGCATGGAATAAACATCATGCTTGCATTCACTTCAGGGAATGCCCCATCATTAATAATTGCATGGAATAAACATCATGCTTGCATTCACTTCAGGGAATGCCCCATCATTGATAATCGCATGGAATAAACATCATGCTTTGCATTCACTTCAAGGAATGCCTCCCATAAAACTTTTTGGATCAAGAAGAATTTTCGTAACTTGAAATTGGGAGAAGTCTATGGTCGAGTTTTTCGACAAAGAAGAAAAATTGCTTTCGAGCAAATATAGACTTTATAACAATCTTTTTATAGATTGAAATTCACCATAATTTATCGCACATTAAAATTATAATTTAAAGAATGAAAATAAAATAAGAATTTACCGATATTAGTTTTCCTCTCGAGGAAAATGGAGACGTAGTAAATGACCAAAACATCTTCTCATAATGTCGTGTCTCTTTCCAAGTCATTTAAATACATGTAAAACTCAATTCATGGTTAAAATATCAATATCATCAAATAAAATATTATAAACACATATTGATCTTAATACAAAGTTCAATCATTGTGTCAAAAAATAAACATATATGAAACCATAATAATAAGATCTATATGTATGGATTGAATTGAATATATTAGAAATCAGAGGATCTATGTCATAATTCTCTCTTTAAAAAAAACTAAACCAACAAAGGTGTTTCATTAATGTACAGATCTTTGTTACTAAAAAAAACCTTAAACCTAGAGTACGTATTTTAATTAATTTATATGAAAAACTACCATAGTTCTACGTACATAACTTTGTTATTCATAATTATAAAGTATAGTCAGTAAATCGAACATGCTTTACATGCACCATCATCAAACTTCATGAATTTACAAATATACAAACACAAATAATAATAATAATTAAGTATGAAAAGCATAAGCAGTTGAGTACCAAAGATGAAAACCCACAAATACTTTCGCTTAACAAACCTTAATCAATTCCATCGTTCCCTCTTCGTCTCTGTCGATTCGTCTTTTGGTTTGTAAGAAGCCACAAATTTATCTCTTTCCAATGTTCGAATAAAATCAAACATACTTCCAAAATTTTCAAAAAAAATTTAAAACAAAGTTAAAATATAAAGAGAAAGACAATCGGTAACTAAAAAAATAAGGAGAGAAAAAAAAAACTTATCTTTGGTTTATTCTATAATCGAATTCTTCCCGGTAACTTCTTTTGAATTATAACGATGAAGACCTCAGTTGATTAGAGTCTCGTGCTGATAACGTGTTGTAAATAAAATAAAGAAGAACAAGAATAAGAACAAGAAGAACAAAGAGATGAGAGAAAGAGGGAGATTTGTATTATTCTCAAATATAGAATTGTATAGAATGCCTTCAATGAATCATCTATTTATAGGCATAAGAAGTACATAATACATTAAACTCTAATTCATGGAGATAATATTCCTAATAATAAATAAATCAAACTCCTTTGATAAAGTTCTAATCATGATAGACATCGACATAGATAAATATTCATAACAAAAACATATTTTTTGTTCTTGAATTTTTCCAATAGTAATTTTAGTTTTAATTTTTTTAAATTTTTTTACCAACGTAAATCAACTAACGAAAAAGTAGCAGTCCCCTTAAACTGGCGTCAACTATATCCTTATACATGTCAAATATTTTATTTTTTTACATAAAAAAATTAAAAATATCGATATGTATTAAAGTTATTAAATTGTTGTGATTTAAAAAAACTACTAAAATGATACAAATTGAAAGAAAGAAAAGAAAACCAAATAGTGGCATTAGTTTGACAGATTTGTTGTTTTTTTGTATAGTTTTGAGAAAAAAATTAAAATCCAAAAGTTAAAAAAAATAAAGATTAAAATGATTTTTTTTCTTAAAAATTTGAGAACTAAAACGTCAGTAGGCCTAAATGTTAAAAAGAAGGTAGGTTTAGGACAAGATTGAACCTGGAATTAAGACAAAAACAGTAGGTTTAGGTTTGAGGAAATTTCCCAAACTTTGGCAAAGAAATGAAATGAGCTGTCTCATCTTTGTTTTGTCTTGCTGTGTGAAGATAGTCAAGTTTCCAAACATTAACATATTGCTTTATATATACAGCGGAGCAGCCTTTCCACGTCTTAGTTTCCATCTCCAAGATTGTAAATATCTTTCTAAGATTTCTTTATTCAATTACCCGTACAACTTATGTATGTAGGGTACATTTATATTAGGGTAAAATTAAGTATTATATGGAAAATTATAAAACCGACTACGTATACCGCTACACACCATTAACGCTATACACGGTTACATATTATTATTTTTTTTAGGGAAAACTACTCCAGTGACCATCTAACTATGGACCGCGACCTGTTTTGACCACTCAACTAAAAAAATTTAAAATTCGACCACCCAACTATTTAAATAGACCTATTTTGACCACCAGCCGTTAAAATCTAGTGGAAAGGTGACGTGACCGTTAAGTAAAATTTGTATAATTACACATTTGGTCTTTGTTAGTTCTATATTATATCAATTTAGTTTGGATCAAAAAAAAATATTATATCAATTTAGTCCTAATTTTAATTTAAATAAATAAAATCAATTAACCAATCAGGTGATGACACGTGTTATCACCCTATTGAATGATTTTAATTTAATTTTCATTTAATTTAATATTTAATATATTTATTTTTCTCCAATCAGATGATGACTTTGGTGGAAGGAAAATATAAGAATAAGAAGTGTTTAACATGAGATTTAAACCCACAACCTCTTGGGGGAAAACCCCAATGCATTTACCACTGCACCAACCCACTCTTTGTGAAATGGATTGCACCATTTAATATTTATCTTATAATGCATTAAATGATAAGGAATAAAGAAATAAAAAATTGTTGCAATGGGACTCGAATCTAAATCACTTGGGATGTGTAAAACCATACAAACCACTTAACTGGTTCAAATAATTAATTTAAATATGAACATATCTAAAATATGAATATATTTTAACTATAAAATGCGAATATATTTAAAATATATTCGTATTTAAAAATATTTTAAATATAAAACACGAATAAATTTAAAATATGAATATATTTTAAATATATTCGTATTTAAATTAATTATTTGAACTAATTAAGTGGTTTGTATGGTTTTACACATCCCAAGTGATTTAGATTCGAGTCCCTTTGCAACCATTTTTTATTTCTTTATTCCCTAGCATTTATTGCATTATAAGATATATATTAAATGGTGCAATCAATTTCATAAAGAGTGGGTTGGTGTAGTGGTAAAAGCATGATGTTTTCCCATAAGAGGTTGTGGGTTCAAACTTCATACCAAGCACTCTTTAATCTTATATTTTCTTAAATATGTTAAATAAAATAAAAATTAGATTAAAATCATCCAATCAGGTGATGACACGTGTTGTCACTTGATTGGTTAATTAATTTTATTATTTATTTAAATTAAAATAATGACTAAATTGATATAATAAAGAACTAATAAGGACTAAATGTGTAATTATACAAATTTTACTAAACGGCCACGTCATCTTTCCGTTAGATTTTAACGGCCGGTGGTCAAAATAGGTCTATTTAAATAGTTGGGTGGTCGAATTTTGAATTTTTTTAGTTGGGTGGCCAAAATAAGTCGCGACCCATAGTTGGGTGGTCACTGGAGTAGTTTTCCCATTTTTTTTAAAATAATACAGTTATCCTTATTATTTACACATTCAATCGATTCAATCATAATTTGAAATAATTCATCTAATTTAACTCTCAATATTTAATAATTCTATCAATTTGGTTATGATTTTAAATAACAACAAAATTAACCGAACCGAACTAGTTAAAATTCATTAACCGAACTATTTTCTTTTAAAAATAGCCGAACCGAACCGGCCGAACTTTGTTCGGTTAATTTGGTTAATTTTCGAATTAATCGAAATAACAATGAAAAGTACCTTAAAACATTTTAAATCTAATTATTAAGCATCAAAATAACAATAAACTTTACATTTAAAATATTTTGGAGGAAGAGATGATTGCTGACTTTCTTGAAAACTGCGACACTCCCCATAAACCTAGGAAAATCCGTCGTCAGGATGAGTAGTCGCCAGATGGAGGCGGATCTCGCGGTGACGCTCACTCCCCTGCCAACCCTTCTTCTGCTCAAGATGGTCATGCTTGTATGGATACAAGTTCTTCTGATCTCCCTCCGCATCAATCAAATCCCAAAACTTCCTCTTACAGAGATAAATTATTGGGGGGGATCTCATTTGTTTCCTGAGGAAGAGGAGATTTTTGATGAGGAAGAAATCGAGATTCTAAAGGGTGATGTTATACGTTCTGTTGTTGATGGAATCCCCTCTATCGATTTTTCAGACAGAATTCATGCGCTCACAATTAAAAGTTTCAATTTGACTGTCATAATCAAATTGTTAGGTAGGCGTAATGGCTACAATACTCTGCGCGGCAAGCTATATGATTTATGGAAACCCAAACAAGCTTTTCGTTTAACGGATATAGAGAATGACTATTTCCTGGTTTCATTTCGATCTCACGCAGACTTCTTGAATGCTATCTCGGATGGCCCATGGGTTATCTTCGGCCATTATCTCACGGTTGAACCTTGGTCTCCTGAATTCTCCACGCTTCAACCTTTTCCGAGCAATGTTATTGTCTGGATCCGTTTACTAGGCTTACCCATCACTCTCTATAAAAGCAATATCATCAAGGAAATTGGTGAATGCATAGGTTCGGTATTTCGAATTGACTATCAAACTGATACGAGAAGACGGGGACACTTTGCCCGTTTAGCTATCAAAGTGGATCTTCACAAGCCACTTGTATCAAAAGTTCTTGTTAACGGTAATGTTCAGATTGTTGAATATGAAAATCTTCCTTCTATTTGCTTCTCATGCGACAAGTATGGGCATACTCAGGAAACTTGCCCGGATCTTGTAACTACTGTTAATGTCGACCCGGTTGGTCCTCCATCTGTGCCTGCTGAACCACCACAGGCCGATTCACCCTATGGTCCCTGGATGATCGTTGACCGTCGTCAGCACAGATCGTCAATTAAATCACATACTCATGCTGCTCCTGTCTCTAATATTCCTGCATCAGGCTCCCGATTCAATCCGATCTTCGATGAGAGCCTGGATGATCCCTCTCCTGCCGATGCCACCAATAACCTACCTACGGATATGGCTAACGCACTTGACCCCGCTGCACCATCGACTTCCTCGGTCCCAGCTTCACTGATTCCGACTCATGCACCTTTGGCTAAAAGTAAGTCCCCAATTGTACCAGCTTCGAAGACCACTAAGCAAAAACAGTTGGTTACTGTTTGCAAGCCGTTGGCGGTTGTCACAAATAGCAACAAGCACAAGATTTCTTCTTCATCCAGTCTCCCCCGGCCACCTCGGAGAACTCAATCACTTCCCTCAGCCAAGCTTGATAAAACTCAACATTATGTTGTCATTGTTCCTGATATTGATACTGTGTCCCCTGCTCAACATCATTTGCAGCCTTCTACATCTATGGGCCATGCTCCTTCTCTGAATGTGCCACCTGATATTGCTACTACATTGGATCCATTGGCTACGGTTATTCGAGATAATGCTCAGCAGTCCACGCCTAATGCGGTGAATATGACTTCAGGCTTGAAGAAAGCTTTGATTATCTCATATTAGAATTTCTGATTTTCTCTAAATTTTTTCTGATGATAGTTAAAGTATTTTGTTGGAATATGCAGGGATGTGGGCACCCTAAATTTTTGCCTGCTATTCGACAGTATCTGCAGGACACTAGACCTGATGTTATTGGTTTAGTTGAGACCCGTATAAGTGGCCAAAATGCTGATTCGTTATTGCTGCTCTTGGTTTCCCGCACTCTCACAGAATTGAAGCTACGGGGTTTTCAGGTGGGATTTGGTTATGTTGGAATGATAATGTATCAATTGACATTCTAAGTAACCATTTTCAATTTTTGCATTTTCGCCTTCTTTGTCGGGCTGATGGTTCTTCCTCTCTAGCGACTCTGGTTTATGTGAGCCCTAATGCTACTAAAAGGAAGCGGCTCTGGAGTATGTTACACAACCTTGCTATGTCTATCTCTTCTCATTGGATTATTTTCGGTGATTTCAATGCAACCCTGTCTGTTAATGATAGAATGGGTTGTGCAGACTTGACTACACCATGTAAAGCTTTCAGGGATCTTGTTTTTGATTTTGGCCTTCGTGATATGGACTTCTTTGGCCCTCATTTTACTTGGTCCCGTGGTTTGGCTCTTGCACGTCTTGATCATTTTATTTGCAATTCACATTGGGACGTATCCTTCCCGGAAGCCAGCGTCCAACATCTAATGAGAATCTTCTTGTTGTTGGCCATAATCCTGTTCACCGCAATCTTCTTCCTTTTCGTTACCTATCTGGATGGAAACTTCATCATGATTTTAAACGAATGCTTTCGGATAGCTGGCTACCATTTATGTCCCTCTCGGATTCAGTCCAATCTTTCTCTGTTGCTGCAACTGAATGGAATAGGAAAGTATTTGGTTTCATTGGGACAAATAAACACATTATTATGGCTCGCTTAAGGGAAGTTCAAAAGGCTCTTTGTTCTCACCATTCTCATTTCCTTCGTGAGCTTGAAGACAAACTTCTTCAAGATCTTGAAGCTATCTTAGATCAAGAAGAGCTCTTATGGAAGCAGAAATCTTGTACTGATTGGATTGCCTTGGGTGACCGAAACACTGCCTTTTTTTCATCGCAAGGCCACCCTTCGCAAGCAATGGAATCACATCACTTCCTTAAAGCTCTCTTCTGGTGAATGGTGCAATGACGATCCTACTTTAATGCAAGAAGGAGTGCAATTTTTCCAAAGTTTATTCTCTCTTGATGGCTCGCCCCATGGCTCTTACTCGATGGTAGGCAAGTTCCTACAAGTGCCTAATTCTATGCTCTCTACGTTGGACAACCCCCCGTCGAACGAGGAAATTCATGATGCACTGAAAACCACATCGCCATTAAAATCCTCTGGTGTTGATGGGTTGCATGCAGAATTTTTCCAACAAAATTGGGATATTGTGGGGCTCTCTCTTTGCCATACTATTCGTAATGTCTTCATGGGGGGTGAGCTTGAACCTATCTTCAACAGGACGGTTCTAGCTCTTATCTCTAAAGTCTTGGCACCTGAATCCTTTGCCGAATTCAGACCGATCAATTTGTGCTCAGTAGTTTATAAACTACTCACCAAAGTCATTGTCAAATGACTTCAAAATATTATGCCTATTTTGATTGCCCCAAATCAATCTAGCTTCATCAAGGGGAGGAGCATCATTGATAACATTATAATTAATCAGGAGGTAACACATTCGATGCGTTCTACTAAGGCTAAGCTCGGATGGATGGCGATAAAGGTAGACCTCGAGAAGGCGTTCGATAAAATTCGTTGGGATTTTATTGAAAACACTCTATTTGATGCTGGCCTTCTAGGCAACTTCATCAATATTATTATGCGTTGTATAACAAGCTCATCTTTTCAAATTCAATGGAACAACTCGCTCTCTGAACCTTTTACTCCGGAAAGAGGCATACGATAGGGCAATCCCTTATCTCCCTACCTCTTTGTGCTCTCCATGGAAAGATTGGGACATAGTATTTCATTTGTGGTCAATTCTGGTCTCTGGACTCCCTTTCGCTTCAATAAGCAAGGTTCTCCGCTCTCTCATCTCTTCTTTGCAGACGACCTCATTTTGTATGCTCGTGCAGACCTCCACAACGCTAGGCTTATTGATGAGATCCTCTCGGATTTTGGTCTTCATTCTGGCCATAGGGTGAGTAAGCCAAAGACTCGTCTTTTCTTCTCGCCAAATACATCCTCTGAACTTCGTGATGATATTAGTTCTATTTTGGGTTTCACTGTGGTTGACACCTTAGGCAAATATTTGGGAGTACCTGTTATCCATCAACGAGTGAGATGTTCAAACTTTGACTTCATTCTTGACAAGATGCGAGCCCGGCTCTCGGGTTGGGCTGTCAGTACCCTTTCACTTGCAGGGCGTATCACCCTCGCCAAATCGGTTCTGGAGGCAATACCTGTTTACTTTATGCAGACTACCTCACCGCCAAAGCGAGTTTGTAATGACATTGAGAAACTCATTCGGAATTTCATCTGGGGCTCATCGCCTTCTGCACCAAAAGTTTCTCTTGTTAATTGGGAAACTTTATGTCAACCTCTTAAAAATGGGGGCTTTGGTCTACGACGTATACATGAGTATAATAAGGCTTTTCTTATGAAAATTGGTCTTACTTTAGTTTCGAAGCCTAATTCCTTTTGGGTTCAGTTTCTATGCCAAAAATATAAAGTTTGTAAAATTCTCCCACAAACAATTGCTCGGTCCCCTTGTTCATCTCTTTGGCGTTCTCTTTCATGTATATGGGATGAATTTCGATCACACATGTCTTGGTCTGTTGGCAATGGTGAGGCCGTTGCGGTTTGGGATGATGTTTGGCTTCCGCAAATAGGCCCCTTATGGCACAAGGTTTTTGATTCCATGACCCCATTTCTTTATCCTCGTTTTGATGATCTTATGTTGGATAATGGTTCTTGAAACTTTTCCCTACTTTTTTCTCTACTTCTTGCTCACATTGTTCATCATATTGCAAGTATAAGATGCCCGATGCAAAGTGATATTATGGATTCTTGTGTGTGGCGCTGGGATCCTTCTTTTTCGATTAGCAAAGCTTATGACATTTTAATGCAGCCCACTCGTAATCCAATCTCGACACATTGGAAACTTATTTGGCAGATGGATGTTCCGCAAAGGGTTCGCCTCTTCCATTGGTTGGCCTGCAACGCTAAAATTTTAACTAATCAAGAGCGTCACCGACGCACCCTTGCCGTGTCTCCTGTCTGTTCTATATGCTTAGCTTCCAATGAGTCGGTTCTTCACACATTGCGTGATTGCGCTTCTGCCCGCGCTGTTTGGGAGCAAATTAATCCAACTGGTGTTTTCCCTGATTTTTACAGGTATGATCTTAGTACCTGGTTCCTACATAACCTTCAGCAATCCGCGATTTTTCCCTTGTTAGAATTACCCTGGTGCATCATCTTTGCAGCATTTTGTTGGCATATTTGGAAGGCTCGCAATGACGTGGTTTTCAATGGCGCACGTCCCTCCATGCTGACCATTTCTCACTGTAGCGTGACATGGGCGGCGTATTATGCGTCGTGCGTGGCCTCAGTCACACCTCGAGGCTTAAGCACAACCAGTATTCAATAGTCTCCTCCTCTGTCTCAATGGGTCGCGTTGAATACTGATGGTGCATCTTGTTTATCTACTGGCTCAGCTTCCATTGGAGGTCTCTTCCGAAATTATTCTGGTACCTGTTTGCTTGGATTCAATCGAAGTATTGGTGTCGCTGATGCACTACAAGTAGAGTTATGGGCTATATTTGAGGGTCTTCAACTGGCTTGGAATTTTGGTTTTGAATTTATTCAGGTTCAGTCTGACTCAATGTGCGCTATCTCGGCCATAAATGCGACGGATGCTTCTTCTAGTGTCATTTCCCTTGTTCGCACTATCTTGGCTCTACAAAATCGCAGTTGGGTTGTTGAATTCCTTTGGATTAAAAGAGAAGCTAATCATGCGACTGATGCTTTAGCTAAACATGCTAATATTTCCAGATTTTCCTTAGTGCATTTTGAATCTCCTCCTTCTTATGTTCAATCCCTCTTAGTGAGAGATGTTGTTGGCCCTCCCTACTGTAAAACTAGTGCTCTTTAGCCTAGTTTAGTCTTCACTACAAATCAAAAAAAAATATTTTGTATCTATTATAAATATCCAAATAACAATAAACAATATATATAATAACAATTAGCATCCAATTTAGTTCGGTTAGGCGTAATATAAATGCTTAATATAAATTGTATTTATTTTAATATTTTCGGTTAATTAACTAAATTCAAACCGAATTAACTTGTTGAGTGGACCATTGAATCGATAAATGTCAAGATATGATTGAATTGGATTTTTAAATTGGTTGGTAGTGAAGTGGTAAAATAAAAATTGAAGACAAAGGCACTTATAGTGGTTCAAGTTCCAAATGAACTTCACATTCACTACCTTAGCTCCCACTAAGGATTTTCCAAACAACTTCACTAATTGATATTTCTCTTTTTTAGGCTTAGGAGGAAACCTTTACACAAATAGTCAATTTTCTACCCAAAATTAGAAAATTGACCAAACCCTCTCACAAATTTACAAAGAAGAATATGACAATTACAAAGTATCTCTGAAGACAAATATTGCCCCAAATTACTAGCACTCAACCAAATTGAATCTGAAAAATATGAAATTACAAAAATGACAATTGGGTTTTACAAGGATATTGAAATTAAGCACTTGAGCTTGTGTAACCCCTTAGACCCGCCTATGTAATAATACGGATCCTAAAAAGTTACATTAGGGTCACCGGAGCGACCCATGACAAATTTCAAATAAACATACCATTAAACCTTAAAGATCCTAAATCAAATTTCTGACTTAAAATAACATTTCAGAAATCATTCAAAACGATAAAACAATTATAATACAAGTTGCGAAAATAAGTTTCAGACTCATTTAACCGAATACAAAACACGACACACATGCCCCTAGTTACACAGATACCACACTCCATGCCAAGCCGACAAGACACGACACTCATTTAACCGAATACAAAACACGACACACAATTCAGATTATGACACATTATCATTAGATTTCAGTCAACAGAGCATATAGCATATCCATTATACAGAGATTCAGATATCATAAGTTCAGAACAGACCATAATATAATCTCAATCATATTGCGCATACAAGACTTTTTCAACAGATATAATCATGCTTCTCAAACAGAATCATTCATACTTTTAGATTTCACACGCTATCAGATAAACATGTTTTTTTTACTCAAAGTGCATCATGTATCATGATCAGACAATCATCACATAATCATAATCCATATATATATATATACATATACATATATACACAACAGAATGCAGCACACGTGGAACACACTAGACAGAACAAATTTTATTTCTCAGAGATACCTGATATTTACAGAATGAGGCACATTGAACTTTTGGCTCGAAACAGGTATTCTAGGAGTTCATACATCATGCTCTTTAAAATTCAAAAATATCGTGAACGATTTAATCATTTAAGCTCATAAGGGTATTATGGTCATTTCGACGTTCATGGGCATTTTGGTAATTATACCAACATTGAATAAGCAATGGTTCACAGAACTCAGGTATCTTGTTTGCTTATTAGTTTTCTAACCGGACATTCAAGTATTTCTATATCAAGGTCTTTTAAGTTATCAGATAATTCCAGAGATGCTCTAATCATTTAGGCTAACATAACATTTTAGTTATTTAACTATCATGACAATTTTTTTCAAATATAACACAATCATAACAGAACGACGATTATAATTCTCAGGGGCTCTAACAGTTTATCAAACCTCTAAAATGTGTTTAATGCAGCATATCCCAACTTTACAATACTTACTAACATTCAGATGTGAATAATTTGCGTGTATCAGAACTTAACACCGGCTGAATTGTATATCTGAACGGTCGCCTTCATACTTTACTATAAGGTTTAGCTTTGAGTAATCAAGCATATGATCCTTGCAAATATTCCTACCTTACCTTAGTATGGTAAGCGATAGGCATACACGAATCGTTTTTCTTAACACTTACGGGCACTTTAGCCATTTATGTCTTATTAGAAAATTTCAGGATTTCATTGGGTATATAACCACCTATTTAACTGAAAGGGGTATTCTGGTCATTTTGGAAATTTGGGAGAAAGCCACCATTCTGTTTTTTTTTTCTGAATTACCATTTGGTACCTCCATCATTTACGTACTCAGTAGAGATTAAGTCGTCTTAATCCCTCTAACCGTTACAGACGATTCATTCATTTCAGAACTTGAAGGTATAAACGTGATTCCAATTAATTAGACATTTAGGTGCTCGAGGGTACTACGGTCTTTTTGGTCATTACAATTATTCCAATTAATTCGCTCGTTACTGTCGTAAGGATTGACGCAGGATTACAACGATATTCTCATATGATTCACCTTTATGTGTTATACAGAGTTTAGGGGAAAAATCCAAGTTTTGAATCACACGAATTTGTACAAAAGTGCCGAAGTCCTTCCAATAAATTATACATCTTAGGTGGAGTAAAATTGCTTAGTTAGACAGAATGCAGATTTCGAGTCATTTCTTTATTAGGGGGTAGTTTAGTCATTTTTATAACCCAAGGGCAATTTCGTAATTTCATAACCAACATCTTATACTCCTCATTCTGAGCATTGGTTCTTAGACACCATTGATAGAGTTTCAGATTTAACTGTATTATTTATTACTATTAGCACTTTCGATACTCTCGGTCTATTAATATTCTTATCCGAATATTTTGATCTTACTGATTCTCATACTTATTTTTCATACCTGAATCGACTTACGAAGAGTTCACGAATACACTTCATCACAAACATGCATGCGTTAACCGAATATCAACATGATCATAAAGCATACCAGGGGTAGTAGTGTATTACCTTAGCTCCGAGTTATATCGGTTGACTCATGATACTACATTTGATCGCATTCGAATCCGGACTGGATGCCCCATGACATTTTGAATACCAAGATACTTGCATACCTTCAAATACACAAATTAACATTTCAGTCCTTATCCAAAGAGCTCTTAACAAAATTAAACATATAAACACTTTCGGGTTCAAGGTCAGATTCGGAGGCCTTCGGGTCAGAATTTTGAAAAACGGGCTTCAGAATCGGACTCAGGACGTCGAAAAACATAAAATATGAGTTTTCGGAAAATTTGACTTTTTGGTCAACGGTCAAAGTCAACGCTGACGTCAGCAGGTCAACGATGACGTCAGCAGGTCAACGGTCAACGGGGTAAGAGTCAACGCTAGGGGTGTTCATTGTCGGATATCGGATCGGATCCGATCCGGTTTTTTCGGATATCCGGGTTTTCGGATCGGCAAAATAGTGATCCGTATCCGATCCGGAAAAAATCGGATATCCGGTTTTTCGGATACCGGATAATCGGATCGGATATTCGGATATCCGATTATCCGAACATATAATTTGATTCAACTATTTTTTCGAATTTGAAGGTCGTATTTATGAAAATTTCGGAATTTCGAATATAACAAACAACAAATTGTTAAATATAACAAGATTCACATCTATGAAATATTCGATTTTTTAAATTTTCGGACATAACAAGCATCAAATTGTTAAATATAACAAGATTAATAATTAAAAAATATTAGATATTCGGATTTTCGGGTTTTCGGATAATCCGAAACTTGTAATATTGTGATCCGTATCCGATCCGGAAAATCTATAATCGGATCGGATATCCGATCCGAAAATAAAAATCGGATCGGATATCCGAATTTTCGGATCGGATCAACGGATAATCGGATCGGATCGGTCGGATCGGATATTTTTGAACACTCCTAGTCAACGCTGACGTCAGCAGGTCAACGCTGACGTCAGCAGTCAACTGATAAGGTCAACTGAGTTGACTCGGACTGACTCGGACGAGTTGACTCGGCTGACTCGGACGAGTTGACTTGCTGACTCGGACGAGTTGACTCGGCTGACTCGGTTCGGGTTTTCGGGTCGAGCAGACGGGCCGGTCAACGGGTCGGGTTTTGGGCTCGGTTTGGGCCAGTTTAGACCGGTTCAGACCAGTTTAGACTAGGTTCACTTACCCTATCGGATTTCGCCGGAAACCTCGCCGGAAAGTCGTCGGTGATATCGTCGGAAGCCCCCCGAAGTACTCGATTCTGCCGGATTTTTAAAGCCCGTTAGCTCACCAAAATAACCCATTCATTAAAACATAAAAACGAGTCGGAATCTTACCGGAAAAAGCCTTAAATTGGACTCGATGTGGCCGGAAGTGCGCGACGCCGATAAGGCCCTTACCGGTGTTGGATCGACAAACGGCTGGAGGGGTTTTGTCCGTCGTGGCGTAAAGGACCTATTGGTGCTGGCGGCGCGACGAACGGAGGGCGAACGGCGACGAAATCACCGGAAAACAGAAGGATTGGCTTAAGGTTTCAACCGAACCTTCAAACCCAGATTTGCGACGGACGGCAGCGCTAACGCGCGAGTGGCAGCCAGAGCTTAACCCAGATGCGACGGTGCTCCGTTTGCCGCCGACGGTGACGTTCACGGCGTAGGGGTGACAGAGATCAGGGGCGGCCGATGTAGGGAGATGGAGTTTCAGGGAGAGGATAAAACACATATCTGATTTCTTCTAGATTCAAAGATTACATTTAATTTTGATAGGTGAGGAGTCAGATACGATATTAAATTTGATTTTGATATCCTTTCAAACTTAACTCTATTATTGATTCGTGCGAAATATGACAGAAAGGAACGTTTGGCTCAATGGTTTGGTACTCAAGGGGGAAGAGATTGGTGAGGTCGTGGGTTCAAACCCCCACCAGCCCCAACTCCATTTATTTTCATTTCATTTTTTTACCCACAAAAATCAGAGTGTTACAACTCTCCCCCTCTAAAAAGAAATTTCGCCCTCGAAATTTACCAGGGTCGGAGAGAAGCAGAAATTACTCTTTCATTCATTCTTGCACTACATCTTATCCATCAAAGCATCATTGTTTCTTGGGACCCACAGACAATCACAGATCAATCTGGCGATGTCTTCAATTACTCAAATTGACTTTGACCGAAAATCATCTCATTAAATTTTGGACCAATTAATCAGAATATAACATTTGAATCCATACCGAACTTCATACGATACAAAACAAACACTTGTCTCATAACTTTTATTGTAAACGGTCTCAATCAAGGATAAGAGACATTCCGGTCTTCCACAGAAGTTAATCATACCACCCAAAGGTATATCTTTCAGAGTTCGAATTACTCTTCTAGGTTGACTATAAATTTTCAGATGAAAAACTACAACTACAATTCAAATAAGCACTCTAGGACTCCAACGACGACTCCAGAATAAGGATGTAAACATCAAATTTTAGTCAAGGATGATATTTAACGATATACCAAGCCACACCATGGAGGAGATGTCTTTCTTCATACTGATCGAACACAACTAAGGTCATTAATGGATATTACTTACAACGTAATATTCGGACAACTATTTCTTTCGTGTTTAATAGAGGCACCACAGATTATACACTTTCGGCACAATCGCAATCACTTCTCTCTGAAGTTCATAGAGTTTTTTTTAACACATTTCCGCTAGGGTATTTTTAAACATAGTCGTTATCACCGAATAACCTTTCATGAAATCTTACACCGGTTATCCCGCATGATCAAACATTTATTCTTAATCTGATTCACAAGTATAAACCATCTCAAGTTCCTTATCCAGATTCAAATTCAACCATTTAATTCAAAACACAGACGAACATTATAGACATTTTCTGTAAGCAGATGTTGAGCTATGGAAGGCAGATTACTCAGATTTGGTTATTTCAGGAGAAAGGATTCAACATCAGAGTTTCGGCTCGGAAGAGTACGGTTATGACTTAGGGGCATGCACAGACCAGACACCCTATGATAGACGATCGACTGATTTACCCAGAATGACGCAACTCTAAGCTCTGTACCACTAAATGTAACCCCTTAGACCCGCCTATGCAATAATACGGATCCTAAAAAGTTACATTAGGGTCACCGGAGCGACCCATGACAAATTTCAAATAAACATACCATTAAACCTTAAAGATCCTAAATCAAATTTCTGACTTAAAATAACATTTCAGAAATCATTCAAAACGATAAAACAATTATAATACAAGTTGCGAAAATAAGTTTCAGACTCATTTAACCGAATACAAAACACGACACACATGCCCCTAGTTACACAGATACCACACTCCATGCCAAGCCGAAGAACTCTCATACCGACGATGATAGGTGCAACTTGACTGATCTTTTATCCTGAGATGGTGAAAAAACAACATGAGCTTGGGAAAGCTCAGTAATACAAAACTACCAGAAGATGCTATTAGCACATGTAGATATATGGTGAAGCATAACATTATTTTGATGTTCCAGACAGTAGTTATTTTCATTTATGATTCGTTATTTTAGTAATGCACTATACTTGAGGACAACAAGGTTTGTTCTTCCTACATTACTGAGTATTAAGAGATATCTTATTGTTCAGAGAATCAACATGGTGACAGATTGATGAAGTTGAATTCAAGAAGCCTAGTGTGTTCCATAAATTGCAGATCAAACACGCATAGGTACATAGAATTCGCCTCATATGAACACATAACAGTTAAATGCAAATGTTCGAGTTCATACAGAAATTTACTACCCTCCAACCTTACACTAGAATGCAATTCCCCATGAACTGCATACAGAAGGTCTTACCCTAGGCCTGAGGCGTAGGAGCCTACCTAAGGGAATGCCTTAGGTCCAAAAAGACTTACCCTAGGCCCGTGGGCATAGGAGCTTAACAGAACAGCTAGATCAGGGCTGTGACAGACACTTCAATCATAACCCGAAAGTATCCCTAAGCAGAACAGTTCAGATTATGACACATTATCATTAGATTTCAGTCAACAGAGCATATAGCATATCCATTATACAGAGATTCAGATATCATAAGTTCAGAGCAGACCATAATATAATCTCAATCATATTGCGCATACAAGACTTTTTCAACAGATATAATCATGCTTCTCAAACAGGATCATTCATACTTTTAGATTTCACACCCTATCAGATAAACATGTTTTTTTTACTCAAAGTGCATCATGTATCATGATCAGACAATCATCACATAATCATAATCCATATATATATATATATATATATATATATATACACACACAATAGAATGCAGCACACGTGGAACACACTAGACAGAACAAATTTTATTTCTCAGAGATACCTGATATTTACAGAATGAGGCACATTGAACTTTTGGCTCGAAACAGATATTCTAGGAGTTCATACATCATGCTCTTTAAAATTCAAAAATATCGTGAACGATTTAATCATTTAAGCTCATAAGGGTAGTATGGTCATTTCGACGTTCATGGGCATTTTGGTAATTATACCAACATTGAATAAGCAATGGTTCACAGAACTCAGGTATCTTGTTTGCTTATTAGTTTTCTAACCGGACATTCAAGTATTTCTATATCAAGGTCTTTTAAGTTATCAGATAATTCCAGAGATGCTCTAATCATTTAGGCTAACATAACATTTTAGTTATTTAACTATCATGACAAATTTTTTCAAATATAACACAATCATAACAGAACGACGATTATAATTCTCAGGGGCTCTAACAGTTTATCAAACCTCTAAAATGTGTTTAATGCAGCATATCCCAACTTTACAATACTTACTAACATTCAGATGTGAATAATTTGCGTGTATCAGAACTTAACACCGGCTGAATTGTATATCTGAACGGTCGCCTTCATACTTTACTATAAGGTTTAACTTTGAGTAATCAAGCATATGATCCTTGCAAATATTCCTACCTTACCTTAGTATGGTAAGCGATACGCATACACGAATCGTTTTTCTTAACACTTACGGGCACTTTAGCCATTTATGTCTTATTAGAAAATTTCAGGATTTCATTGGGTATATAACCACCTATTTAACTGAAAGGGTATTCTGGTCATTTTGGAAATTTGGGAGAAAGCCACCATTCTGTTTTTTTTTCTGAATTACCATTTGGTACCTCCATCATTTACGTACTCGGTAGAGATTAAGTCGTCTTAATCCCTCTAACCGTTACAGACGATTCATTCATTTCAGAACTTGAAGGTATAAACGTGATTCCAATTAATTAGACATTTAGGTGCTCGAGGGTACTACAGTCTTTTTGGTCATTACAATTATTCCAATTAATTCACTCGTTACTGTCGTAAGGATTGACGCAGGATTACAACGATATTCTCATATGATTCACCTTTATGTGTTATACAGAGTTTAGGGGAAAAATCCAAGTTTTGAATCACACGAATTTGTACAAAAGTGCCGAAGTCCTTCCAATAAATTATACATCTTAGGTGGAGTAAAATTGCTTAGTTAGACAGAATGCAGATTTCGAGTCATTTCTTTATTCTGGGGGTAGTATAGTCATTTTTATAACCCAAGGGCAATTTCGTAATTTCATAACCAACATCTTATACTCCTCATTCTGAGCATTGGTTCTTAGACACCATTGATAGAGTTTCAGATTTAACTGTATTATTTATTACTATTAGCACTTTCGATACTCTCGGTCTATTAATATTCTTATCCGAATATTTTGATCTTACTGATTCTCATACTTATTTTTCATACCTGAATCGACTTAAGAAGAGTTCACGAATACACTTCATCACAAACATGCATGCGTTAACCGAATATCAACATGATCATAAAGCATACCAGGGGTAGTAGTGTATTACCTTAGCTCTGAGTTATATCGGTTGACTCATGATACTACATTCAATCGCATTCGAATCCGGACTGGATGCCCCATGACATTTCGAATACCAAGATACTTGCATACCTTCAAATACACAAATTAACATTTCAGTCCTTATCCAAAGAGCTCTTAACAAAATTAAACATATAAACACTTTCGGGTTCAAGGTCAGATTCGGAGGCCTTCGGGTCAGAATTTTGCAAAACGGGCTTCAGAATCGGACTCAGGACGTCGAAAAACATAAAATATGAGTTTTCGGAAAATTTGACTTTTTGGTCAACGGTCAAAGTCAACGCTGACGTCAGCAGGTCAACGGTCAACGGGGTAAGAGTCAACGTTGACGTCAGGAGGTCAACGGTCAACGGGGTAAGAGTCAACGCTGACGTCAGCAGTCAACTGATAAGGTCAACTGAGTTGACTCGGGTTGACTCGAACGAGTTGACTCAGCTGACTCAGACGAGTTGACTCGGCTGACTCGGTTCGGGTTTTCGGGTCGAGCAGACGGGCCGGTCAACGGGTCGGGTTTTGGGCTCGGTTTGGGCCAGTTCAGACCGGTTCAGACCAGTTTAGACCGGGTTCACTTACCCTATCGGATTTCGCCGGAAACCTCGCCAGAAAGTCGACGGTGATGTCGTCGGAAGCCCCCGAAGTACTCGATTCTGCCGGATTTTTAAAGCCCGTTAGCTCACCAAAATAACTCATTCATTAAAACATAAAAACGAGCCGGAATCTTACTGGAAAAAGCCCTAAATTGGACTCGATGTGGCCGGAAGTGCGCGACGTCGATAAGGCCCTTACCGGTGTTGGATCGACAAACGGCTGGAGGGGTTTTGTCCGTCGTGGCGTAAAGGACCTATTGGTGCTGGCGGCGCGACGAACGGAGGGCGAACGGTGACGAAATCGCCGGAAAACAGAAGGATTGGCTTAAGGTTTCAACCGAACCTTCAAACCCAGATTTGCGACGGACGGCGGTGCTAACGCGCGAGTGGCGGCCAGAGCTTAACCCAGATGCGACGGCGCTCCGTTTGCCGCCGGCGGTGACGTTCACGGCGTAGGGGTGACGGAGATCAGGGGCGGCCGATGTAGGGAGATGGAGTTTCAGGGAGAGGATAAAACACAGATCTGATTTCTTCTAGATTCAAATATTACATTTAATTTTGATAGGTGAGAAGTCAGATACGATATTAAATTTGATTTTGATATCCTTTCAAACTTAACTCTATTATTGATTCGTGCAAAATATGACAGAAAGGAACGTTTGGCTCAATGGTTTGGTACTCAAGGGGGAAGAGATTGGTGAGGTCGTGGGTTCAAACCCCCACCAGCCCCAACTCCATTTATTTCATTTCATTTTTTACCCACAAAAATCAGAGTGTTACAGCTTGATTTGATGTAGATTTGTTTCTCTTAGGATCACTAATTGTTGCTGGTTGTTTTTGGACTCCCTTTTATACCTTCTCATTCAATTCTAGTCGTTGGGGTTGTTGCCATCATAAGTATAGTTGTTGGGATGCAATCTTCCCACCATAAATGCACTTCTGCAGCTACCCGTTTCGAAACACCTGTACCTATTTCGAAACAGACCAAAATAGAAATAGTCGTTGGGGTGTAATCAAGAGATCGTATCAAAACGGATACGATCATTTCGATACGCTAAGAGCTCGTTCCGAAACGTGCTTGACGCCGTTTCGGAACAATTTGAAACTGCCAAAACTTGTATCGAAAAGTGCTTAAATCGTTTCGATACACCTTAGCCGTTTTGTGAAAATCAATTATAAATTGCAACGGTCATAAAATTTAAATCCAAGTTCAAATCTTGTTTCGAAACATTTGAGGTCGTTTCGATACAGCCGTATCGAAACAGATCTGCCCGTTTCGTTGTTCTTCATCCGTTTCGAAACATGGTGTCAAGTTTCGAACTTGTTCCGGAACAAATGTTAATAGTTTTAAAACGTTCTGAAATGCCTAAGGGTTGTTTCGAGACGGTGACTCGAAAATCACTGTTTTGACTTGGAAAACACTTAGAAAAATTTGTATAAACATTTGGTTTTGACTTGACCATTTTGCTTAAAAGTTTTGGGAAGTTTTGAGAACTTAAAAATTTATTTTTTATTTTCAATTTAGTCCTTAAATCCTTTGTTATATCAAAATCAATTCTTTGGTTTTACAATCTCACCCTTTTTGATATAACAAAACCAAGTATATATTTTTAAGTGTTTTGAAATCTTTGAAAAACTTTTAACTCTCCCTTAATTTATAATAGGTTTTAAAGTTTTGAAAAGTTGAAATTTAAAGCACTTGAAACTTAAAAACACTTAGGCTCTTAGGAATTACTTCTCACCCTTTTTGTTAGATCAAAAATATAATCAAGGCTAAATGAGAATAAAAGAGGAATAAATTATAAATCAAACAACATAATCGATAGCAACGAGTTCATGAAACAAATCCAAACATAACATCAAACTCAATCCTAAAAAATGAAATCAATGCATAGGTCTTAAAACAACAAAAACAAATGTAGGTGCATAAACTCAATCCTAATATGAAAAAATAAAATGATATGCAATAAGCCTAAGGTGCCTCATCATCGTCATCGCTTCCAATGTCATCCAAGAAATCATCATTGGCCTTCTCTTGATCCTTGTGAAAACGCCTCCAATCACCATAGAAGTTGGTGAAGGAGAGATCCATGGATGATTGTTGGGTTTCAAGAGCGGTAAGACGATTCTCCGTGCCAAGAACACGATCCTCCAAGGATGTTAATCGAGTGTTGATAGCAGCAAACCCTGAAGCCATGTTTGTGTCCATGGTGTTAAACCTTTCAGTGAGGAAGGCCATGAGAGCATCATTGTTAGGAGCCACAATGGGAGCTTGAGCTTGTGGTTGAGGCTATACTTGAGGTGCTTGAGCTCTACGATCAACTTGAATCCATTCACCAACTGTGTAACGAAATCTGGATCTTACAAGAGAAGACTCACCAAGCTTTTTCTTTTGTTGTTTCGGAAAATCGTATGAGACATCAAGGCCAATGCGAACAAAGATGTAGCTCAAAACAGTCTCATAGGTGAAGGAGGTGATGGAGTTGGAAAAACGATGCCTCACAAGATGGACCATCTCAGCAAACATTATCTTCACCAAGTTGGGTTATTGTGCTTGACGGAAACACTCGAGCCAAAAAGTATCAACTTGACGGATATGGGCAAATTTTCCTCTGGATGGGCGAAAGAACCAAGAGATGATTAAGTGCAAGAAACGGTTATGGGAATCCAAAGTGAGAACCGATCCGATTTGAGATCCAAAGTGGGTTTCATCCTCAATGCCCTCATCAACAAGCCCAAGAAAGTTCACTAGGGTGGATGGTTCCATGTTCTTGTAGACAATGTCGGGAATACTCATGAAGCTTAAGAAACCCCATTGTGTCAAAAGAGGTAGGTACTTGAAGTAGAAACACCCAAAATCAAGGAACGCCATGTCTACAACTCTTTCTTGTCGAACAACGACATCTTGAAGAATTTTAAAATGATTCCTAGCCTCTTGATTTCTAAGACTCTTGGAATAGAAGAGGGTAGGTTTTGGACGAATATTGTCATCGGGGTTCAAACCTTCACCCCCCTTCAATCTTTCTTTTCTTAGAATCCATTAAAAACACCTAAAAACAAAGCAAACAATAAAATTTAAGTGTATGCATTAAATCCTAATTCGATCAAATAAGAATCCCATTAAGGTTTTTTTAAAAACACTTTGAAAGTATATACATAAAAATAAAATTTTGATGAAACCAGATTTGAAAAACAGTGTAAAAAATACGATTAAAATAAAATATATTCGAACCAAAAAATTGAGATTTGAATTTTTTTACAAGATTTTGAAAACTCATAATGTAAAACAAGTATACTATACAAAACTATAATTTTTTAACATAATATTTGAACGAAATCAAAAGAAAAAGAAAAGGATAGAAAATACCTCAAAGATGGGATTTTGGAGGAATTTGTGGATGGAATTGCACAAAATTGATGAAGCTTGCTTAGATTGATGTTTAGAAGTAAAAGCCCTCAAGTTTTGATGAAAAACAAAGAGATTTGGAGGGTTTTATAGAAGAATTCGATCTAGGGTTTAGAGGGTTTTTTGTGTACCGAAATGCTTTAAATTTTATAGAAGTAAAAGCCCTCAAGTAAAAGCCCTCAAGTATTTCTTTTAGCATTTAAAACCCTTTAAATTTGACTTTTCCATATACGCGTTTCGAAACATGCGTACCGAAATGCTTTTGAACGTTCCAAAACTTGTTGACCGTTTTGATACAAGTTTGACTGTATCAAAGCCCAAGAGTTTGTCCGTATCGAAATGCATAGGGGCCGTTTCGATACAAGTTTTAATAGAACCAAAACGTTTCGAAACCCTTTGAGGCATTTCGAGTAGCTTGGTCCATTTGTATTCTTAAGAGGCAGCCCGTATCGAAACAGGGTGACCCGTTTCGATACCAATAGCCCTAGAAGAGTAGATAAGGCACTAAAATGCATAAAATTCTAACTTTAATTGAACCTAGATGCTTGAGTGAGATGTATGAGCAAGTTTAACATAACAAAACATAAACATACTCCCCCTAACTATAAGCAAGGATGCAATAAAGATCAAAAACACATAAGCATGGAATTTAACAAGAATTCAAGCAATTTTAAGCACAAAGGTCCTAAAAGGTTAAGATAGGCTAGTTAGACCTAACTCTCTCCTAAGAGACTGAAAACAATCTTTATCTAGAGGTTTGGTAAAGATGTTCGCTAATTGATTTAAGGTGTCTACATACTCTAAAACAACATCTTCCTTAAGGACATGATCTCTAATGAAATGATGTCTTATTTCTATGTGTTTGGTTTTAGAGTGTTGGATGAGATTTTTGGTAAGACATATGGCACTAGTGTTATCACACTTAAGGGGTATGGCATCTACCTCAATTCTATAGTCTAAGAGTTGTTGTTTCATCCAAAAGATTTGAGCACAACAACTCCCTAAGGATATGTACTCCGCTTCGGTGGTAGATAAAGCTACATTTTTTTCTTAGAGAACCAAGACATGAGTATACTACCTAGGAATTGACAAGTGCCATAAGTACTTTTCCTATCTATCTTACAACCCCCGTAATCCGCATCTGAATAAGCATGAAGGTTAAAGGTTGAGTCTCTAGGATACCAAAGGCCTGAACAATGAGTATCTCTAAGGTACCTATAGATCCTTTTAATGGCTATAAGGTGTGACTTTCTAGGACTAGCTTGGAACCTAGCACACAAGCAAACACAAAACAATATATTCGGTCTACTTGTGGTAAGGTAAAGCAAAGACCCAATCATAGAATGATAAAGCTTAGAGTCAACACACTTACCTCTTTCATATTTGTCAAGCTTTGTGGATGAGCTCATTGGTGTAGCTTGAGGCTTTGCTTGCTCCAAGCCAAACTTTTTGAGCATATCTTTGATGTACTTAGCTTGATTGATAAAGATGACATCCTTCATTTGTTTGATTTGGAGTCCCAAGAAGAATGAGAGCTCCCCTATCATACTCATTTCAAATTCACCTTGCATCAACTTAGAAAAATCTTGACAAAGCAACTCATTAGTAGAACCAAAAATTATATCATCAACATAAATTTGAACTACTAAGATATCTTTACCATTGTTTTTAATAAATAGTGTTGTGCCACCTTTTCTTTTTCAAAACCTTTTCCAACTAGAAAACTTAATAATCTTTCATACCAAGCTCTAGGAGCTTGTTTTAAACCATATAAAGCTTTTGACAATTTGAAAACGTGGTTTGGAAAAATTGGATCTTCAAAACCCGGTGGTTGTTCCATATACACTTCTTCATTTATAAAGCCATTTAAAAACGCACTTTTGACATCTATTTGAAAAAACTTTAAATCATGATAACATGCAAATGCAAATAGCATCCTAATTGCTTCCATTCTAGCTACGAGTGCATAGGTTTCATCAAAATCAATTCCCTCTTCTTGAGTGTAACCTTGAGCAACAAGCCTAACCTTGTTTCTCACTATGTTACCACTCTCATCTAGTTTGTTTCTAAAGACCCATTTAGTTCCTACAGTATATTTGTTTCTAGGACTATCAACTAATGTACATACTAGGGGTGATAACGAGTCGAGCTAAGCCCGAGCCTGGCCAGGCTTGGCTCAAAAATAGTGTAATTGGGCTCAGCTCGGGCTCGAGGCTCGCCGAGCTTAGAATTTTAGGCTCGAGCTCGAAAACAATACTATTGGGCTCGGGCTCGAAGCTCGTCAGGCTCAGTTCGGATCGAAATGAAAAATTTTGCTATAGTTTTTTTTATAAAAAATTCTTTAAAAATTCCTTCCATAACCAACACTAAAACAAAATTCAATGACCGAAAAGGGAGAAAAGGTGCCAAAATTAGATTAATCTAAAAAACCAATAAATATTCTTATAATAAAAACACATAATTAAAGAAAATACAAAATCAAAACACAACCAACTAAAGAAAATGCCCAATTTATTTTAGTTAATTTACTTTTAGTAGATTTTTCCTAATCTATTTTATTGCTTTTCTTTTGCTAAATATATTACTTTTAGTGCATATGTAGATTCTGAGCCTGTTCACGAGCTTTTCGAGCCGAGCTTGGGTAGGCTCGACTCGGCTTGTTAAGGTTTCGAGTTGAGCTCGAGTCGAGCTCACTCGAGCTGAGCTTTGACTGAGCCGAGCCCGAGTAGCTCGCGAGCTGGTCAGGCTCATTATCACCCCTAGTCCATATTTTACTTCTCTCAAATTGGTTTAACTCATCTTGCATGACCATAATCCAAAAGTCATCTTTTAATGCTTCTTTAACATTCTTAGGCTCAATGCATGAGATAAAAGCAACATTATTAAGCATTTTAAGAGAAGAATGAGTAGTTACCCCCTTGTATGGATCACCCAAGATCTCATTACCCTTGACATAGTTGTACTCCCTTAGGTAGCTCACTTCCTTTTCCTCAAGAGACATGTCTTGCAATGCTTCTAGAGGCGGTTCTTGTGCTTCTTCCTCTTTGGTTGGAATTTCATTCACCTTTGATGATTCTCCACCATCATTGGCTTCAATGATCCCTACATCATCATCATCACAAGAATCCTTCCTCGGAAGGAGGTTATCATCGAAAACAACATGAATAGATTCCTCTACAACTAAAGTTCTTTTGTTAAACACATGATAGGCTTTAGAGTTTAAAGAGTATCCTAGAAAAATACCTTCATCACTATTTACATCAAATTTACCTAAATTATCTTTTACATTGTTTAAAACAAAACACTTGCAACCAAAAGGATGAAAATAACTAATGTTAGGCTTTTTAGATTTTAAAATCTCATAAGGAGTTTTCTTCAAAATAGGCCTAATCATTACTCGGTTTATAATGTAGCAAGCGGTGTTAGTGGCTTCAGCCCAAAAATACTTAAGTAAATTATTTTCACAAAGCATAGTCCTATCCATTTCTTCTAAAGTTCTATTTTTCCTCTCAACTACCACTTTTTGTTGAGGAGTGCGAGGAGCCAAAAAATTATGGCTAATCCCATTTTCATTACAAAAATCTTCAAAACCCATATTTTGAAATTCAATTCCATGATCACTTCTAATATGTGAAATTTTAAGATCAAGATCATTTTGGGTTATTTTAGAAAATATAATGAAGTTTTCTAAAGCCCCGTCTTTGGTGCTTAAAAAGAGAAACCAAGTATACCTAGAGTAATCATCAACAAGTACAAATGCATATGATTTTCCACCCAAGCTAGTAGTCCTAATTGGCCCAAAGAGATCCACATGGATCAATTGCAAACATCTACTTGTAGAAACATCATTAATGGACTTGAAAGAGGCTCTATGTTGTTTACCTTTAGCACATGCATCACAAATTTTATCCAATGAGAACTTGAGCTTAGGTAGGCCTCTAACTAGATTAAGGGAAACTAATTTTTCTAAAACGCTAATGCTAGCATGTCCTAGTTTCCTATGTCATAACCATGCATCATTTTCATTTTGTGCAACTAAGCATGCATGTGATGTATGAATGTCATTTAGATACACCATATAAATATTGCTTATGCGATGACCAGTTAGCATTGTTTTGTTAGATTTAATGTCTACTATTCTACACCCATTTACATCAAACATGACATTAAACCCTTAATTACATAATTGACTAATGCTCAACAAATTGTGTTTTAGACCATTGACATATAATACATTTTCAACAAGTATGGAAGAGTGATTACCTATGGAGCCAATATATTCAATGCGGCCTTTGGAGTTGTCACCAAAAGTTACTACTCCTTCATTTTTTGGCTTTAATTCCATGAATCGACTCTTGTCTCCAGTCATGTGTCTCGAGCATCCACTATCAAGGAACCATGAATTTTGACTTTGTGCTTTGTTCTTGTAGCAATGATCCCTTACAAACAAAAAGTTTAAACTTTGATTTTTGGTACCCAAATCATTTTGGGTCCATGAGTGTTAGCTCCTAAAAGCTTGGTTTCCTTAGGAATCCAAGATGACAAGGCATTAACATTATTAGATTTTACAAGTTCCTTAGGAACTCATACACTTCTAATCTTTTTAGTCTTAGAATGCCTATAGGAGCCACTTTGTTTGTAGTTGAAATTCTTTCTTTTTGTAAAGTTGGTTTTTGAAGATTCACCCTTTTCAAGCTTTGAAGAACCAACACTTTTAAAAGAATTTTTGAGCTCATTGAGCTCATTCACCAATTTTTGGTGTTCATCATTACATTGAGAAAGAAGGTTGTTCAAATCAATATTTTCTTTTTTAAAGAACTTTAAATCATCTTGCAAGTTTAAAACCTTTTTCTCAAAATCCGAGTTAGTTTTAGAGAGTAAATCGTTTTGAGCTTTCAAATCCAAAATGACCTTTTTGTTTTTCAAAATGGACTCCTTGTATTTCTCTACTAACTCATCATATGCATCATGCAATTCATCAAATGCAAAATCATAGCAAGATGAGTTAGAGGTTACCGTATAATCCTCTTCAAGAGCCATGAGGCAAAGGTTGGCCACTTCATGTTCCTCATCCTCAGATGACTCCTCATCACTCCAAGTAGCAATCTTGGCTTTGAGCTTCTTCTTCTTCTTCTTCTTCTCAAAGCCCTTCTTGAGTTGAGGGCAATCGAAATGAATATGACACGGCTTCTTGCACTCAAAGAAAATGATAGGATCATTTTCCTCTTCTTTTCTCTTGTTCTTGAAATCTCTCTTTCTTTGAAATTTCCTTCCTCGGTTAGACTTCATGAACCGTGAGAAGCGTTTGGCTATCATTGCCAATTCCTCCAAATCATCCTTCTCACTAGAAGAGCTCTTCTCTTGTAGAGAGGCTTTGAGAGCAACTCATAGCTTCTTTTTCTTGTCCACCTCTTGCTTCTCTATTCTTCTTTCTTCTTCTCTTCCTTGTTTCATAATCTCATGAGTAAGAAGAGAACCAACTAGCTCATTAAGCTTCAAGGTTTTCAAATTCTTAGCTTCGATTATGGTCGTTCTTTTACCATCCCAAGATTTCGGGAGAGAATATAGAAGCTTCCTTACTAGCTTGTCTTCGGGAATCACATCACTAAATCCTTTAAGACCGTTGGAGATGATCGAAAATCGATCAAACATCTTAGAGACACTCTCACTGGGATCCATCTTGAAGTTCTCGTAACTCAAATTTAGTAGCCCGGTCTTCGTCTCCTTAACATCGCTAGTTCCTTCATAAGTTGTCTCAAGAGTGTCCCACACTTCTTTGGCGCTCTTGATTGAAGAAACCTTAGAATAGATGTCCAGACTAAGTGCACAAAAGATGATGAGCAATGCTTTATCGTTGACTTGCATCCTTCTTCTATTTTCCTCGGTCATCTCCGATTTCACCTTCAAGACAAATCTTCCTTCATCATTTCTTTTCATCGGAATGTAAGGCCCTTCTTCAACTACATCCCAAACCATGTAGTCGGTGGATTTGATGAAGAGACACATCCTATTCTTCTAATATGGGTAGTTATCCCCATTGAAGAATGGTGGTTTAGTGGTGGATTGAGACTCATAAAGGTTGGAGGTTGAGGTAGATGTCATGGCTTGACTTGAGATTTGATCACACTCTTCTAGGATCTCCTCTTGTGGTTGTTAATCCTTCAAAAGAGATAGGCTCTGATACCAATTGTTGAGTGGATCGTTGAATCAATAAATGCCAAGAGGGGGCGAATTGGATTTTTAAATTGGTTGGTAGTGAAGTGCTGAAATAAAAATTGAAGACAAAGGCACTTATAGTGGTTTAAGTTCCAAATGAACTCTACATCCACTACCTTAGCTTCCACTAAGGATTTTCCAAACAACTTCACTAGTTGATCTTCCCCTTTTCTAGGCTTAGGAGGAAACCTTTACACAAATGGTCAATTTTCTACCCAAAATTGACCAAACCCTCTCACAAGTTTATAAAGAAGAATATGGCAATTACAAAGTATCTCGCAAGACAAATATTGCCCAAATTACAAGCACTCAACCCAATTGAATCTAAAAAATAGAAAAATACAAAGAATGACAATTAGGGTTTTACAAGGATATTCAAATTAAGCACTTGAGCTTGGATTTAACGTACATTTGTTTCTCTTAAGATCAATAATTGTTGTTGGTTGTTTTTGGACTCCCTTTTATACCTTCTCATTCAATTCTAGCCGTTGGGGTTGTTGCCATCATAAATATAGCCGTTGGGATGCAATCTTCTCACCATAAATGTACTTCTGCAGCTACTCGTTTCGAAACGCTTGACTTGTTTCGAAACAGACCAAAATAGAAATAGCTGCTGGGGTGTAATTAAGAGACCGTATCGAAACGGATACAATCGTTTCGATACGCTAAGAGCCCGTTTTGAAACGTGCTTGATGTCGTTTCGAAATAATTTGAAACTGCCAAAACCCGTATCGAAACGTGCTTAAATCGTTTCGATACACATTAACCGTTTTGTGAAAATCAGTTATAAATTGCAACGGTCATAAAATTTAAATCCAAGTTCAAATCTCGTATCGAAATGGATCTGCATGTTCCGTTGTTCCTCATCCGTTTCGAAACATGGTGTCATGTTTCGATACTATCGTATCGAAACGGGTAGACTCGTTTTGAAATAAATGTTAATAGTTTCAAAACGTTCCGAAACGCCTAAGGGCTGTTTCGAAACGGTGACTCAAAAAGCACTGTTTTGACTTGGAAAACACTTTGAAAATTTTGTATAAACATTTGGTTTTGACTTGACCACTTTGCTTAAAAGTATTGGGAAGTTTTGAGGACTTAAATTTTTTTTAATTTAATTCTTAAATCCTTTATTATATCAAAATCAATTCTTTAGTTTTACATAACTTATAATCGAACTTTTAAAAGATAACCGTTAACTAATCTAGCATCTAATTAGCCGACTGATTAATTGAACTAAATTTCGGTTTCAATGGTTAATTTGGTTTTAAAGGAAAAATGAGTACCCCTACGTTTGCGTTGATGTTCTCATATCAATTTAACATAAGGAATAAAAGAGATATTTATCATATTGCTAAAAGCATGTTGCTATTGTTCAATGTTAATTAAAATATTTGAACACCTTAAGGGGAATCGTTGACGAAAATAGAAAACCTTGAGACAGATCGAAGAGCTGGTTTTGTGGACCGGTTATTGAGTGCTGATGATTCCAGATCAAAGGTTTCTGGTCATGATTCTTATGATTTTGTTTTAGAATACTTTAGTGATGGATCCAAAAATATTTTTTATATTAATATCATATTTGAATCGCGTCATTTATTATTTAATGTGTTCAGGCTCGGTCCTTTTAGTTTTCACGACATGTTTTTTAGCGTATGTAAACATAATGTTATAATCAAATCATAAATTAATATGAAATTTAATCCAAGATCTATCATGTTAAATCATCAAGAACAATAAACCGAAAGCGGAAGCGTACCTGAATTAATCGATAGATAAAACCTTGAATCCTTTGATGAAGATCGCCTAATGGTGGTTGTGATCTTCCAAGAAGATAGATTAGCCCTTGCCGTAAAAACTCTCTAACGGGGACAAGAGTAATACAAATTAACCTATTTCTTAGGGACCACTACCTCTTTATATAGTTGATTAAATCAACTATTAAATATTTATAACTCTGTCCTTCATTGAATTATAAATATATCTTATGGTATCTACACTTTTATTTCCATGACACTTTAATACCCTTGACACGCCTAACATAATTGGTCACTTAATTTTGTGTCATACTTTATAATAGCATCATACATTTTACATATGTGCCCACAATAGCGGATTTTAATCCAACAATCTTCCACTTGGGCAACATATATTTCCTGATAAATGTACAACCTTATGAGCTTAAAAATATGCTATTATATAATAGGTATTCTATAACAATCTCGTCCATCAACTATATCCGTATAGGATCAAAGCGGTCTTCGTCATATCAATCATGTCTGGACCCATCAATGGTCACGTATACAAACATAATTAAATGACATAGATCAATCATGGATGCGTAGCATGGAAAATTACATGAAATGTGAACCGAACATGTCTATTTCCAACTGGTCCTCCTAACCCTTAGTGAGATCAACTCTACTGAATTCAGAGTGTGCATAAACCAAAAGAACTTTATTTCTGCAGAAAAAAATCTTAAAATATCCTTAAACTAAAGTAACCGAAATTGTGTCTAAAATGAATGAGCATTTTTTAAAATTACAAACTCTCACTAAAACTAAATTTCCTTAAATAACATTACACCCACATGAGTAGTGTGCTCATGAAAGACCTCGGTGATAGTTTCTTAATACGCGCGCAATTATGGAGTTTGTATCAACATGCTCTATAGACACACAACCACTCTGAATTTTCTTTAACAACTAGGAACTTAATATTTATGTACTTCAAATTTGAAGTGTTCCTATTGTTTATAGAATAAATGAATGCATATTTATTGTCACAAAATAACTGAAGTGGTCTTTCTATTTAATCTACAATTAGCAGCTCAAGTGACAAAATTTTTTTGCATCAATATTCTATTAGAATCGAAGTCTGTAAACCTGATGATCTCTAACTTACCAGAACTCCGACATGTGAGCATGTAATTTTTGTTCTCTGAAGATATCTCATAATCCTATTGGCTGCTATCCAATGGTCCATAATATGATTCCTCAAATATCTGTCTAACATTCCAACAATGTACACAATTTTCGAACGCATACATACTTAAGCATAAATTAGATTCTCAATAGCTTATGCATAGAGAATCTTTTGAATTTTTTAAATTTTAATGTTACTTTTAGGGCATTGAGTAAGACTAAATTTGTCTTCTTTAGCAATATGAGTATCACTTGGATTTACTCCCACTAAACTTGTAGCACATACAATTGTCAACCAAATTTATCTCAAAACCGAATGAGATAATCAACATGAAATTTATAATTTCATTAATGAGAGTCCTACTTAAGCTCATAGATAGATTTCTTTAATTTACATATCATTGATATTGTATCATAAGACACAACTCTATGATTGTACTATATAAATAGTTTCTTCAATGTCGTCATTGGAAAAACAAGCTTAACATCTATCTAATGTAGCTTAAAACTAAAACAAGTAACAAGTGTAATAATTATCTTGAAAGATTCTTTCAATAAAACTTGAGAGAAAGTCTCTGCAAAATCAATGTCTTCTTTTAGAGCATATACTTTAGATACAAAACATGCTTTATACTTATCCACATTACTATTTTCATCCTTATTGGTTTTAAATATCCATTTACAACCAATTGGTTTGCACCTTAAGATAATGAGACAAGTTCCTTAACTTTATTGTCTTGCATAAAATTATACTCTTCTTGAATGACATCAATCCACTTTTGAGAATTAGAACTTTTATGGCCTGATAAAAAAATAATTGAGTCATTTTCTATCATTTTATTGTTATCCTTATTTTCTTGAGCAAATACAATATAATAATTTTGAATAGTATTTCTCATTCTCCTCGTGGACCTCTTTAATGACACTTGTTTTTTTAAGATTGTTGAGTTTGTTCTTCTAAAACAATTACCTTATCTTGAATCGGAGTTGTTCAACATTATTTTGCTGAGGTACTTGATTCACTTCTTGATTAATGATATGTGTGAAAACTTAAATATCATCAAAAGTGATAGTATGAATTAAATTATAATTCAATTCCTTTCAATAACAATGTAGCTAACCTTATTTCTCCCTCCAAACTCAACATTCTAAAAAAAGTTATAAATATTTCCTTAAAATAATCTTAATTGTGGGGTCATAAAATTTATAGCTCATGGATCACTCAAAATAACCGAAGTAGTTGCTTGCTTTTAAAGTTTAATTTCTTTACATGTGTCCTAACTTATACAAAAGAATCAACACTTTGTAACTTATTGTTGTTTCTTTTGAGTAGGACTATTAGCAATTTTATTCTAATATTTTTTATTGCCCTTATTCTTAGAGACACTAACTAAATAAGCACAAACCAAATGAGTACTTGTACACTTATAATGCTTCAACTTTTTTTCGTCTTTAACCCAATGAGAAATGAGCTCAGTTAGAGCCTACTTCTCCTTTTGACAATTGTAACTTGAATTGGTTAAATTGTTTAGGAAACGGTACCAAAATCATAAGAACAAATAATTGTTAGAATGTTTGATCTTATGTGTCTTAAATTTTGAAGCAATATTAAACATTTTCATAATGTACCCCCTCACATTTCCTTGACTCTTATACTTCATAGAAGTCAGAGAAGGTATAAATGATGTCATCTTAACCTTAATATTTTGGGTAAAACATTTTTTAATTTCGTCAAGGAAACCCTTAATATGAGTAATCTTTTTATATTTGTGCTGCAAAAGACATCTAGAGTGTTGTGATTTATGATCATTAGACTCATACAATTCAAACGATCTCACCTCTCAAAATATATTTTATGGATGCTTACCGCAGTGAGAGGTGCAAGATGTTCTTCACTTAGTACAAAGTTTATGTTCGTACAACCAAATACTATATGTAAGTGTTTTTTTTTATTCCTTGAAATTAATTTCACTAAACATGAGTGTAGAATGTATTTAACAGATATTGTGACAACAAAAATAAAATACCTAAATATAGAACAAAAATAAATAAAATAAAAATAAGCTCACATAAATATTCATAAGTAAACAAATAAATTTAAAATAATGGCTAGTTCCCCTCAAGATATCAAGCACAACATTAATATCAAGTCTTTGGACAGTAATATTAACTGTAAGCGGTACTCTTGTTGTAGCAATCAAACATTGACAATAAACTATGTCAAAAAATAGATTAATCTTTGGACTAACGTATTGCTCACATAAAATACCTTATAATTGTCACACATTTATTGTCACAATTGTCGTTGTAATTCTGCCAAATATTAACTTTCCTTTCGGCCAATTAATAAACGCATGAATTACAAAAAATTCATAATCATCTTGATATTAGACATCCGAAGTCAAAATATGAACTTAACTGTTTCAAAATATTTGTCTTTGGACAAAACATTAACTTGCAAGTGATATCTTTGTATAGTAATCAAACATTGATAATAAGAACATATCAAACAGAAATCTTCCTTTGGGCCGATTTATTGCTCACATATAAAACTGAATAATTATCACAGTTGCACATGTAATAATGTTAATTATTAATCTTTCTTTGGGACGATTAATACTAACATAATCCGACTTACATGCACAAAACCTTCTATATTTTAAAATAAAATAATCTCCACAATATAGGTCACTTTGGTGACTTAATATTTCAATTAATTTATCTCAAAATATATAATATAAATATATTAATATTCAAATTTAAAATTTTGTAACAGTCAAAGCTAAAAGTTTCTGATAACACTTAAATTTTCAAAATAATGTTGTCAGAATGGGGCTATCAAAAATCGAAAAACTAAAATCTTTTACCGTATCACAAAAACTCCTTAAGTATGCATATGCCAATATAATCAAAACATGATAAACAAATTAACCTAATCATATTAACCGACTACATAATTACTAATGAATATAATAATAAAGAAACTTTACCGTAACTTTATGCGATTTATCATAACAACCAAAAAGAATATAAATGCTAAAATCCAAATCCAAATATATATTTACACCAATTCCAAACAGATTTCATATGCTAATTCAAAGACAATGAATCGCGTACTGTAACTTGCACCTTAATACTTTAAACGCTAAACAACCAAACATAGCAACTTTAATCTTAGGAAACTATTGAGATTAATTAGCTTAGAGATTCAATCATAACATATTTATTTAATATATAGTCATAAAACCCTGAAACTTGATAAATCAAAAATGCTATAATAACCGCAATTCTAATTCATTCGATAACATAATTAAATGATATAAAATTAATCAAACAGAATGCACGAGGTTCGTAAAAAATATTCATAAATAATCACGAAACCTTAAATTCAATAGAAACTAAAAGGTATTTGGATTGGTTCAGAATCTCATAATCAACCAAATTGAAAACTCAATAATCAATTGAGGATTGATAATGCAATAGTGAAACCCCTAATAAATATGAGAATTTTGAATTCAAATAGAATACCCAAATCAATCGGCAATAGTGATAAAAGATTAATATAAACCATCGGCAATTTCAAAACAAAACAAAAAAACTTAAAAACAAACCCTAATTCATACGAAAACAAAACTGTAGTCTTCTTCACATAATTGAAATACCGAAACTGAAAGATTTTATCGCTAAACATAGAGTTTTGATTTAAAGAGATTTAAGAGCAAATCATAGTTAGGCATGTATAACGTATATTCATGAGCAGTAAAGCATGAACTCAATACAAATTGCAATGATTCATTAAACTGAAGAAACCAATTGGGAATTCTTAAACACAGTGAGAAAAGGAAACCCTAATTTAATAACTAAATTTTGATTAATAGTAACCAAAGAATGCTCATGCCGACAAAACCAAAAACACCGTAAATACATAGAAAATAGATTCAAAACGGCAAACAACGATGGAAGATTAATAACCCAAAAATAAATACGATTTTAATGATTCGACATAACCGGGCTCGATGACATTTGTTATAACCAAGAACAATAAACCAAAAGCGGAAGCTTACCTGAATTAACCGATAGATGAAAACCTTGAATCTTTTGATGAAGATCGCCTGATAGGTTAGCCCTTGCCATAAAAATTCTTTGATAGGGACAAGAATAATACAAGTTAACCTATTTCTTGGGACCACTACCTCTTTATATAGTTGATTAAATCAACTATTAAATATTTATAACTCTGCCCCTCATTGAATTATAAATATATCTTATGGTATCTACATTTTTATTTCCATGACACTTTAATACCCTTGACACGCCTAACATAATTGGTCACTTAATTTTGTGTAATACTTTATAATAGCATCATACATTTTACATATGTGCCCACAATTGCGGATTTTAATCCAACACATAAGTGATTGGGTATAAATAAGTTAACAATGCTTATTTATGTGTAAATAAATTATCAATGCAAACATTAGTGAATCGAAAAACAACGGTGTAAAAGACTTGCCCACCATAACTATATAGTGGATCCGCCACTGTGGTTAAAATGTATATAATTTATGTATATAATTTAAGATTTGTTTAAAAAAAAAAAAAAAATAATGTCTTCTGTTACAACTTATAAAGATAAACCTATATAACGTCTTCATGACGTAGGTAATTGTATGCAAACATTTGCTTCCCTCCATGTGGTGGGGATTGAGTACAATCATGCATAACAAAGGGGAGGAAAGCATATCATTCACACTAGCCACAATTATATTTTTACTTCTACTCTCAATTAATTTAATCTCTACCCTCAATTAATTTAATCTCTAGTTCAAAACTCAAAGTTAGAAAAAGGAAAGGTAAACATAAAATAAGCAAATATTTTATTATTTTATCCCTATTGTATTGCTACACTTGTAAGAAAAAGAGTCTTGAACTCTTGTATAATAAAATTTAAATAATAATTGAAATATATTTTTATATATTGAATAAATGAAGAGTTTAATAAAAAAAAATTGCATAGCTCCAGTCTTAGAATTTTGAGTATTCTGAATTTTGAAAATTAGGAATTTTGCGTTTAGGGAAGAAAAAAAATGTCAAAAGTAGAAGCAAAAGTCATAAAACTTGATTTTTTTAAGTGAGATTTCCTATTATCTTGTAATTGGTTATTTTTCGGGTTTTTATGTAGGGTTGTAAATGAATTAAGCTCAAATTAATTTTTTTTTTAAATTCTTAAGAAATAATAAGTTACTACTTATGGACATCATTAGTCGGTATTTTATTATAATTTATATGTGAGTAGGGGGAGATAAATTTACAATGTGGGCATAAATAAAATTTTATAAAATTTCAGGGGCACTATCAATAAAATAGATAACTAATAAGAGAAAATTCGAATGGTGGACAGCTCCAAAAAGACCTACATCGAAGATAATTACATTTAGGATCCTTAAAAACTTTTGGAATTATTTCTTTTTATTTTGAATTTTCTTTTCTAAAATTTTAATATTTTTGAAAATTTTATGAATATATATGGATTAAATTGATATAATTTTTAAATATTGAGGATCAAATTGAATTAAATTATTGAATTACATTAAAATTATGGCCAAATTGATAGATTTTTTAAATTAGTGTAGTTATTTTGAATTGGGACCGAATTGATTGAATAAGTAAATATTGAGGACAAAATATGTAATTATATAACATTAAGAAAATAGTAGTGTGTAGCGGTGTGTGTCACCCATTCTAGATTCATCTGTATTGTATAATTTTTTATCGTTGATATTTGAACCATTTAACTCTTTATTTCTTTTGTATTTTTTCCTTTGCTTCACTATATTAATCTATGTTTTTCCTAGTTTCTTATAAAAATAACTCTACTTTTATTGTATGTTTTTCTCTGCCTTTTAGCACGTTTTCTATTTTCTTTTACAGTTGTTTGACCAGTCTTTTCGTTTTATATTTTCTCATGGTTGTATTTGACGACGACGTGAGTGATCAAGGTGACGTTTATTTGTTATCTTGTTAATCTTCCATGATTTGGACTCTCAACCTGGATTTAGATTCACGTTCACAATCACCGTTTCTTGACACAATTGAATTGTGATAATGATCGTTTTATCAACATGCCATAAGGATTATATGCATTTTTTTAATGTTAGTACTGATGGTTTTTATTCTTCCTCGTTGATTTCTGTTGTTGTTCATATCTATCTTTTGTTTGAGTCTTTTGTCTAAATTATGTGTTAGTTAATTTATGAGTTGTAAATCCTCATTGTAATTTTAAATATTTTCTCTTTTTTATAAACTATAGGCTTTTGTCGAAAAACAATTTGACTCTTGAAATTTTAAACTATATTCACATACATAAGTATGATAGAGTTTTGAATAAATTGAAAATATTTAATTATTTATTTTATACAAAAAAAGTCAACTATGAAATATATATTAACAAAAATATTATTTTGTATCAATATAATAGAGATCAAACTGATTCAAAATTTTACATGTACAACCAGTACAATTATAATGATAAATTCAATGGTTGGATTGTTGAAATTTCAATAGTTGAAAAACAAGTTTTGCACTCGTGTAAAAACTACACTAGTTTTACACACTCTCGTAGCTCTTTGCCTAGTCACCTTAACAATCCAAGTATTACCTTTATCAACATAGTTGTATTTGTCATACGTACGAAGTTTCAAAATCAATATTGATATGTTTATTATGACGATCACAAATACAATCTTTATCAACGTATTTGATTCATGATTTTTTTATCTCAAGATAAATTGTCAAACATTTTTAATTTATTCAAAATTTTACATGCATCATCTATTTACAAATAACAGTCATATTATTGAAATATTGTCCGGACAAAAAGTTATATAAGTGTGTAAAACTACAATAGTTTTACGTTAGTATAAGTGGATATTTTCTTTACGGATGAAAATGTTTTATAGGTTATAATTCAACATATTGGTGGTGGTATAAATGATCATATGATAAGTACTTCATTTCGTTATTCAAAGAAAGATAATCTCAAACTATACATGATTTTTTGTGTGTTAAATATGCAATGCTATACATGCACTTTGAGTTTGTACAATTTATACACAAAACTTTGATTTGTTTTATATTCACAAATTACTACTTATCACAATTATCAACATGTCACTATTTTATAATTACATATTAAAATACAAATAACTATATTAATCAAATATAAAAAAAAATAGATGTATTTAAATTTTAAAACATGTATAATTTTTTTAATATAAAATATGTATAATTAAATCAAAGTAAAAGTTTCATGTGTATAATTGAACAAAATTTAAAGTTTTCAGTATATTATTACTTTAACTAAATAATGTTAAAATTGTAAGTATGAACCAATCATAATTGAAAACGTGTAATGAAAAAATAGGTATCTAATTGCATAAAAAAATCTTGTGTATCTAACTGAACAAAATAAAAGAAAAGAAGTCTGAGCCTAATTGCACCAAAAAAAAATGGGTACTTAGTTTCACTATTGAAAAAAGGTTGATTACCACACACATAAATATAAAATTTAGATACCTAATTGTTAAATACTACATTAAACATAAATATCAAAATTAGGTACCAAATATAGGTGAGAGCTTCAAAAAAGTAAACTATGGCCCAAAAAAGTAGCAGCAAATATAACCCCGTTGGCACTTTGGGTTTTCGGGTGCCATAACTTAACTACCTTTTTTGAACATAACTTAACTATCTACTAGCCCATTGTACATGCCCAATCATTATAATTTTAGGGCTTCGTCCTGACTAAATCAGACCAATCTACGTTGCACATTTAATTTTGGTGGATGAATTTTCTTACGAAAATTTTATGTATACACAACGCCTCAAACTCAAGACCTACCTAAGGGAAACCAAATTGCTTATCATTTGGACCAGCCTATTGATTAAATTATACTATTTTTTGTTATTAATGATTACGTTGAAATAAAATTTTGGTTAATACTAAATATTGAGATTGAACAATCGTCTCTCTCTCCTAAAAAAATCACTTTCATATATTTAAGTTCTGTTTAGGAATTTGGATAGCAGGATTTATACTTAGACCTTTTTGGGTTTAATCATCTGTATCCAACCGATTGATTGATTAATTCGGTCAGATATTGTAGAAATTTATTATAGGGACGACCCTTCCAACTCAATTGCTTCATTTACAATGTCAGAATTTGAATCTATGAGCTTACTTAAAGCATCTAATTTCTCATCTTACTAGACCAACCGGTTGTTGGTAATTTATATTTGAATTTTATTTGTTGTGTAAATTCAAATTTACACTAAAAATTTCAAAAACACCACTAAACAATTATTTAAAAAAATCTATAAGTTTGAAAAATAAGAATGAATGTTGCATTTTTAAACATTTTATTACTCAATTATTCTATATTGAAAATCCAAATTTACGTGTTTTGTTTAAAATGCAACAATGTAACGAAATTAATAGAGGTTGTGAATCATTTTTGGATATTTGGATGAATGGCGCCATAAACTCAAAGCAGTCCTGAGTTATTTCTTTCCAGAAACTGTGTTCCTCCCATGTTTTTCTTTTTCTCTCTTCTTCTTGTTCTCCGGTAGTTTGTTGCTTGGTTGTCGTTCGCGGTGGTGTGGAGATCCCCCCGGAAGGCATCGTCAGTTTTCATATGTGAGAATAGTCTGGAAGCAGTGGAGTTACGGGCGAGGGAGTTCATGGGATGGGGCAGTTTTAGTAGGGGGTGGTCTCTGGTTTCAAACCAATGGAGGTTGCAAGTTGCAACAGTTTTAGTAGGGGGATGCTCCACAAAATACGTTGATTGGGCGGCAAAAGCCAGTCTAAAGGGTCTCTGTTACTATAATAATTGTGTTTTTTAGTAATAATTTTATTGTGATTTGAGTTATTTTGTCATAAATGTTATGTTTTATGTAACAAAATATGTTGAATAATATTTACAAATGGTCATTAAATTTTGACCAATTATTCAATTTGGTAACTAAACTTTCAATTGTTTTAATGTTATCATTGGACTTGCAGTTTTGCTTTAACTTGGTCATTGACCCGTTAACATCCGTTAAAATAATTATGTGACAGTTAAAATATTTTGTATAATAATATATTTACTTTTCTATGTTTGCACATTCCAACAATTAAGTCCTAATTCGAAAAGATAATAAATTTAACTCTCATTATTTATATATTATTTAAATTTGACCATATTTTTAATTAAAAATAATTTAACTTTAAATCCTAAACCCTTAACTATAATAAATATGTAAACCATTTATGAGTACTTTTTTATGCTCTTCTTCTACCATTAATTATCCCTGAGCTTTTATGCTCTTTTGATCAAAGGCAAAGCAAGCAAACCAGTGTGTTGGTTTTGCAGATTAGAGCTTTTATGGGTACTTGCTGAGCAGTGTCGGAACTATGTAGTGTGTGGGAGGAGCCCCTCCTAATTTTTTTGGTATAATTGTATTTTTAGTCCCTTTTAGTTTAAATGTTAATCAAATAAGGCTTTTGTCCTCCCAATTTTTAGATTTAATAGCTTAATAGACTCTTGCCCCTAACAACATTAAATCCTAGCTCCGTCCCTGTTGCTGAGATAGCGTTCTTCTTCCAGAAGATGTTCCTCTTTTTTCTCTTTGGATCGTATTGTTATTACCTCATGCCACGAACAAAGATAAAATATTGCAGCAGCAAATACAACAGAATATGCAATTGAAGGCCATACAAAGATCATTCTAACAATGAAAAATCCCAGAAATATGAACTTTTGTGGCATTAAATTAACAAAGAAAATAGTAATTAGAAGATAAAAAATCCCAAACATAGTTTGAAAATGCCACGAACAAAGAAGTGTTGCAAATTGCAATCCAAAACTAGAATACATCAAGAGAAAGAACAAGCAAAAGTGTTGAAATCCAACAAAACAAGCAATAAAAAGACCGCAAAAGATTAGGAAAAAATCCCAGAAAAATAGAACAACTTTCCACCATGTAGACAATAACAGAAACAAAATCCTAGAATCAAACAAAGCGTGAGACCAAAATCAAAACCCAGAATTAGAAAAAGGAACAATCTTTGAAAATAAAACGGGAAACAAATTTACCGGTGCTTATTTGAGCAGTTTCAGGGACTTTAGCAGTTAAGTTATCATCTCTAGGCATGCACCAACAATTGTTCTGATCACAAACACCACCAATTTTCGAGCCATGGTTCAAGAGTTCACCGGGATCCCTGCACCACCCTTCACCTCCTCACATTTGCTTTGAGATCGAGGAGGCTAGCTATTTTTAATTTTAAATATTTATTATATTCAAGGTTTATGGTGTAAGAGTTTATAGTTTAAGGTCAAATTAAAATAATGTATAAATAATTAGGCTTAATTTTTTTGAATTAAGACTAAATTGTTTGAATGTGCAATATAAAGGACTAAATATGTTATTATACAAAATATTTTAACTGTCATGTCACGCTTGTAACGGTTGTTAACGGATTAGTGGTTAAATTAAAGCAAAACTTAAAGTTTAATGGTAACATTGAAACAATTGAAAGTTTGTTTACCAAATTGAATAATTGATTAAAGTTTAGTGATCATTTATGGACTTTACCCAAGTATTTTTATGACACTACTGATATAAGTAATTGTGACATATTGATATTTAGTCACTGATATAACAATAATGTGACCATTACATTTCTTTTTACAAATAAAATGTCATTACAATAAATATTTGTGACATAATTTTGTTTGTAATTGAAACTTTGTCACATATAAAGTATACAAATTAACACCAACTTGTATTTCGTCGAAAAATACAATAGTGACAACATATGAAGTTATCAATATTATTTTAAATTGTTGTGTCAAAAAAATTAATTGTCATTTAAAATTTTACTTTTTGTCATAATATTTTGGTCATTATAAAATATTTTAAATTAATGTCAAATTGATTTTGTCACAATAATAAACTTATTTTTGTGACCATTAAAATTGCTTGTATGTATCAAAAAATAATTTTATTACAATATGTAAAAAGTATTAATAAGTAATAAAATTATTTCAAACTCATCAAAATATTAATAAAGAGCTGATAGTAGTGTACAAAATTTAATTGTATTATAATAAAAAATACAAAAAATACTTCAAATTATAATTTTTATTTAATAAATAAAGTAACAAAATATAAAAGAAAAATTTAATATTGAAACTAAGAAATAAATTTTAAATAGTATATGTTCAATTAGAATCATCATTAATAGAAGATAATTTATCGAAATTAAATTAAGATAATTTGTGTAGCGAAAAATTCGTTTATGGAGTCCACAAGCTAGATTAAGTAGTTGTTTGTTGACCAATTCACTTGCTTTATCATGCAATTGGTAGACAAGTTGTAACCAATAATCATTAAATGTAGAGAAAAATAAATATTACATAGCTGACCAATAATTTACAAGTTATTTCATATCATACTAAATATGATTGTTTATGAAAAATATTCAAATATATAATCAACTCTAAATTTTGAATTCTCCAAATCCATATCAAATACTAAATTTTGTTTTTTTTAATTCATAACCATATTATGAATGTTGATTGTATTTTATATTAATTATAATATAGTATTTTATGTTAAAAATTCTATTTTCTTTTAATTTTTAACCCTTTAAAAATTTATAATACAATTTAAGCCTTTTTATAAAATATATGTCTCTAAGCTATTTTTAATTTATTTTGGTCCTCTAACTTAAGACAAAATTTTGGGCCCTATTTTAAGATACATTTCCACAAATTTTAATTTATATCTCGTAACTCAAAAATAAATTGTACAAGAATAAGATTCGCTCGCTAGAAAATGAGAGCGGAGTGATGTGTGTTAATGAAACTGAAATGGGCAATGTGGCAAGAGATTACTTTGTCAATTTATTCACATCTAAAGGAATGGGAGATTGTAGTCGTATTTTGGACGGGGTTCAGAGTTGCATCTCAGAAGAAATGAATGTTGATCTTTCTCGTGATTTCACTCACGGCGAGTTTTGGGAGGCAGTTAAGTCGATGAATCCCTAAAGGCAGCTGGAGGAGACGGGTTGGGGGCCCTTTTATCAAAAATTCTGGCACATCATTGGTGTCGATGTGGTTAATTTCTGCATTCCAGTCCTTGCGGGAATTGAGTCTATGGCCCGTATTAATCAGACCCGTATTGTCCTAATCCCTAAAACAGACAACCCCACGGGTATGACTCATTTTCGCCCAATTAGCCTTTGCAATGTTTTATTTAAAATAATTTCGAAGGTATTGGTGAACCAGCTACAATCTGTTTTGCACCTGTGCATTGATGAATCGCAAAGTGCGTTTGTTCCGGGCAGGCTAATCACTGACAACGTCATTGCCGCCTTTGAATTGATCCATTCTATGCGCATGAAGAGAGTGGGGAAGAAAAGTTTTTTTGCCCTCAAACTAGATATGTCAAAGGCCTATGACCGAGTCGAATGGCCTTTTATTGAAGCTATGATGCTGAAAATGGGCTTCTCATTGGGCTGGACTTCTTTAATCCTCGGATGTGTACCGTCTGTTTCTTATTCAGTGGTATTAAATGGGCAGGTGGGTGAGATGTTTTATCCATCAAGGTGTTTGCGACAAGGGGACCCATTAAGCCCCTATTTGTTTTTTATTTGTGGGGAAGGTCTCTCGTCTCTACTGCGTCAAGAACAGTCTGATATTGGTATTCGAATTAATCAGTCTGCTCCTCGTGTCTCCCACCTTTTCTTTGCGGACGATAGTCTGATTTTTGGGGAAGCTACAACTAGATGTGCGGCTAAGCTCTCATCTCTACTGGAGTTGTACGAGAATTGTTCTGGTCAAATGATCAATTTCGAGAAATCGGGGATATTTTTTAGTTCCAACTGTATAGACTACAATCGGAGTGAAGTCCGGAGAATCCTACGAATTTCGAGTTCTTTATGTCCGGAGAAGTATTTGGGTTTACCCATCATGGTGGGCCGCAATCGAAGAAAAGCTTTTTGGGCTTATGTGATCGGTTTAACTCATGCATTACGGCTTGGAGCCATCGATCGTTATCACAAGGGGGCAAAAAGGTTTATATTAAAGCGATCTTACAAGCGATCCCGTCCTATACTATGAGTTGCTTCTTGCTTCCGAAAACTCTCTGTAAAGAGTTGGAAAGTATTATGGCCCGGTTTTGGTGGCAGCATTCGAAAGATAAAAGGGGTATTCACTGGTGCATCTGGGCTGATCTTTGTCAGTTAAAGGAGAACGGCGGGTTGGGCTTTAGAGACATGTCTAAATTCAATGTGGCCCTTCTCGTAAAACAAGGTTGGAGGCTTTTGAAAAACCCAACGTCTCTGGTTGGACGCCTTCTACGGGCCAAGTATTACCCTTCTTCAGATTTCCTCCATTCGAGACTTGGGTCATCACCGTCGTTCATCTGGAAAAGTGTCTGGAGTGCAAGAGGGCTTTTAGAGATGGGCCTTCGGTTTAGTGTGGGAAATGGAAGGGCTATTTCCATTTGGAATGACTTTTGGCTTCCTGGGCCGGTTCTAAAGAAGGTACAATCCCCGCCCATTAACTCAATTTTTTGGGTATCAGATTTAATTAATCCTACGAATGCAACATGGATTAGTGATGTAGTTCATGCAAATTTTAGTCCTGATGAAGCTGAGGAGATTCTGTGCATCCCACTATCTTCCGATGCACAGAGCGATGAACTAGTGTGGTGTGGTGAACATACTGGAGAATATACAGTTCGTAGTGGATATCGATTATTACTGCCAATCACTAATGTCCCTAGTTCTATTAGGGAGCTAAGCAAGAAAATCTGGCAAGCAAAAGTTCCAACTAAAATGAGTATTCAGTGTTGGAAATTTTTGAAAAATTATGTCCCTACGAAGTGTAATTTATGCATTAAAAGAGTTGTTGTTGATCCTACGTGTTTTCGCTGCTTAAAAGAGCCAGAGGATGTTGCTCACGTGATCCGTAATTGCCCGTTTGCAGAACAAGTATGGGCTTCTTTGGGTATTGTTTGTCCCCAGATTGATGCCCATACGACCCTACCAGTTTGGTTAGCTAATCTACTTACTCAAGTTGGAACCACCAGATGCTCTGAAATCTTAGTAACTATCTGGTCTTTATGGATTGCGCGCAACAAATTTATTTTTGAAGGGGAAAACAATAAACCCATGGATATTGTTACCTCGGTCAGAAGCTATTGTGCCGATCTTGTCCTTGTTTCAGCTAGGCTCTCTCCTTCGGATCCGGTTTCAGCTACGCGCTGGTCCCCTCCAACAGCTCCGTTCGTCAAGACCAATTTTAATGCAAGTTATGAGAAAAACTCTAAGTCAGCAACTTTGGGAGTGGTTATAAGGGATAATGAAGGTCAATTATTAGGAGCTAGCAGCACAACGGTGTTTCACGTACCTTCTTCTTTCGCAGTGGAGGCTCGTGCCGTCATCCGCAGCTTAATCTTTGCTTTCGAGATGGGCTTTGACCGATTTGAGGTAGAAGGGGACTCACGCGCCGTTGTGATGAGGTTACAATCGGCCACGCCTGACTCATCGGAGATTGGTGCCCTAATAAACGAAGCAAAGGGGCTTTCGAAATCTTTAAGCTCATGCAAGTTCCTTTTCCAACTCCGTTCAGCAAATAGGGTGGCGCACGCTTTGGCGGACCATCGGCGCTCGATTACCTCTGACCAATTCTGGGTTGAGGATGCGCCGACACGGGTGGCATCTCTAGCAGCTGAGGATCGGAGATGGTTAGACCCACCGTAGATCGAGTTCTGCTTTTCGTTTTTTGAGGGATCTGCTTTATCTTTTGGTCTTCTTCACCAGATTCCTCTCATGCGTCCCTCCTCTCCTCTTTGCGTCCCTCGACGTTGTTTCAAAAGTTTTGAGGGGGTGGCTCAGCCGGATCAGCCATTAGTTCCTTTTGGGGTTTTTGTTTTTGACGATTTGTGTCCCATCTTTTCATTTATTTTCTGCTTTGTTTAACTTTATTTTCGGGGGACCCATTTGCACCGTTTTTCTCCCTTATTTTTTCTTTTATTTTTATTTTAATAATAAAGGCTGGTCGGCATAACTTCAAAAAAACTATATAAAAAATTATTATTAAAATTTTTAATTTGAATTTCAAGGTACCTAATTAAGAGGATTGTGAATAGTAAAATTGTTTAAAATATAATTTAAAAATTAAAAAAGAAATGCAATTTTTTATCTTAAAAATTACTTATCATTAACAAGTTCTAAAAATAGAATAATAAATAAATTTAAAATAATAAATAAAAATAGAAGGTGTTTTATGCTTTTTTTAACATTGTTTGCCACAACAATCACCATAAGCATCGACTTTACCATCAACTATCTCATGATATATATTTTAATTTTCTTAATTATCATAGTGTAGTTTCTTTCATTTTCTCCAACCTTTATTTTTTTTCTCATCTCTTTTAAGAATTCGACAGTGTCATTTACAGTAAGATATTTTTCTTCATTTTTTCTCTATCTTTGAGTTTTACAAAATATCATTCATGGGCTTATCATCTTGTTTTACTATTATGTATGATTTCAAACTTTTATTTCATTTCTAAAAAAATAAAGTTGATTGTGTTTTCATAACCATTTAGAATGATGCTTATTCAATTGATTTTTTCATGTTTATATGTATTTATTTTATATTTATTATATCAAATTGATTATTTTCTCATAGTTATTTAGAATGATATTTTTTTTGCTAGACAAATAAGTTTTTATTGAATATAAAGGTCATACAAAACCTTTAACCTAAGTTGTGAGCTTCATTAAAAACCTCCCTAAGCCTAGATAGGGGAGAAGAGTTCAACACAACTAGGTAAGGGATCTACATCCCTGAAAAACAACAAACATAGCAATATTCCCATTCTGTAAAACATGATTCAAACCCTGCTACCACCAAGCTATAAGCATCTCTTGCCTAAACCATGCTACATGCTACCACCAAGCTATAAGCATCTCTCGTCTAGACATACCTTCCTTTGCTAGATGGTCTGTCATCCCGTTTCTATCTCTCAAGACAAACACAAGCAGTCTAGTTCCATACCGCTTGGAATTCGGATTGTACTAGGAGGCTCGCCGAACTTATGAATATGCTTCTATAAAAATACCACCATTTTTGTTAATCCTCTACTTGTAAGTGTCGAACCATGTAGCCTGGATAAGCCAAAACAAACTCACTCCAGTTAAAATTGATAAACACCTTGATGAAACTGCAGAATATTCAACATAAAGCCAAATCTGGTCTTCAAATTTGCAATCCAAGAAAGACACGATTAAATCATCAATACAAAAACACAACTGTTGAGACGCCGTGGATCACCGGCGAGGTGAAGAAAAACAGTGAAGAAACACGAATGGATTACCAAGAAAAGAAAAGAATATCGAGTAGTTATTTTATTATTTGATTAGGTAGTTTACAAATAAAGACTAGCTAATCTATATATAGAACAACTAACTTAACCAACTAACAAATAAAAACAAAATTACAGAAGCACCCTTATATATTTCAACACCCCCCTCAAGTTGGAGGGTGAAAAACGTCTTTCACACCCAACTTGATCTTGAGATAGTCATGCTGATGAACAGAAAGGCCCTTGGTTAAAATATCAGCTTGCTGTTTAGCAGTAAGCACATGTTGAGGTCGAATGATTTTGGTTTGAATTTTCTCCCGTATGAAGTGGCAATCTATCTCGATGTGTTTCGTACGCTCGTGAAACACCGGATTAGATGCGATTTGCAATGCTGCCTGACTGTCACTATATAGTAATGTAGGTTGCTGTTGCTGAAAACCAAGTTCATTCAACAATCCTCGTAACCAAATAATTTCTGTGGTTGCAGAAGCCATGCTGCGATACTCAGCTTTTGCTGAGGAACGGGAAACTGTAGTTTGCTTCTTCGACTTCCAACAAATCAGAGAATGTCCTAGCTTTACACAATATCCTGTGACTGATTTCCTTGTCAAGGAACATGCAGCCCAATCAGCATCGCAATATGCAAGTAGGTTAGGTTCTCCTTTTGCTGAAAGTAATATGCCCAGACCAGGATCCTTTTTAATATATCGAACAACCCTCAATGCTGCATCGTAATGTTCCTTTGTAGGCCTATGCATGAATTGACTCAAGTGCTGAATTGCAAAAGCAATGTTAGGTCTTGTGTTGGTGAGGTACAACAACCTTCCAATTAACCGTTGATAAGATCCCACATCAGCTAAGCAAGTGTCTTCAGCAGAAACCTCTGAATTCGTAGAGCCATGCAAACTTAGCTTAAAGTTCTGATCTAATGGAGTAGACACAGTCTTAGCATTTCCAAGTCCTGAATCTGCTATCAATTCAAGGGCATATTTCCTTTGATTGAGAATGATGCCTTCCTTTGATCGAAGAACCTCAATCCCTAAGAAATACCTCAACTGGCCTAAGTCTTTCATTTTGAAGCTACGATTCATGACTGCCTTAAGCTCATCCATCATGGCAGCATTATTTCATGTGATCAAAAGATCATCAACATAAACTAACACAACTACTAATTGATCTCCATCCTTTTGAGTAAACATAGAATAATCATAGAGACTCTGAACATAACCATGCTTAACCAACGCTTCAGTAAGCTTGAGGTTCCACTGTCGTGAAGCCTGCTTAAGGCCATATAAAGACTTCCTCAAACGACACACACGATCACCACTGTGGTCACGAAATCCTTCAGGAAGTGTCATATACACTTCTTCATATAGATCCCCTTGTAAAAACGCATTAAACACATCCATTTGATGTAAGGGCCAACCATTCAAAGCTGCTAAGGAGATGATAGTTCGAACTATAACCATTTTAGTAACAGGTGAGAAGGTATCGTGATAATCAATACCCTTCTGTTGATTGTATCCTTTCGCAACCAACCTCGCTTTGTAACGTTCGATAGAGCCATCAGAGTTATATTTAACTTTATATACCCATTTGCATCCGATGGGCTTGTGTCCAGCTGGCAATGTTACTAGTTCTCATGTTCCATTGGACTCTAAGGCAGTGATCTCTTGTTTCATTGCTTGAACCCAATGTTCATCATGCATGGCTTGTTTGTACGTGCGTGGCTCACTCGTAGATGAAATAGACACAACAAAGGCTTGTGCCTTCAAAGGTAAATGATTGTAAGAAACAAAGTTGGCTATCGAATACTTACTATGTAATCCATGATTGTCACAAACATAGTCGTTTAACCACGTAGGTTGCCGTTGCACTCGGGAAGACCTTCTTGCAGGTTGTTCAATATGTGGACCTTCAACAGGATTGTTATTATTTGAAATCTGATCTCCACATGTTGAGGTGTCAATACTATCATTTGCTGCACTAGGTTCAGACTCCTCACCACTTTGTGTTGCAACAACAACGTTAGGACACTGTCCATTACTTGAATCTATAGATGGTACAAGGAGAGATGATAACTCAGGATCAATATCAAGAAAACTCAAATTATCATCTGAAGATGGAGGAAAAGACAAGATGATTTAGCAGGGAAGTTAAATGGAAAAACACTTTCATGAAAAATCACATCTCTGCTAACAAAAAATTGCTTATTCTCCAAGTTAAACAAAATATACCCTTTCTGAACAAGAGAATATCCCATGAATATGGAAGCAATTGCTTTAGAAGCAAGTTTATCTGAGTAATTCACAACAGTCGCATAAGCAAGACATCCAAAAACACGTAAAAAGGAATGATCAGGTGGCTTATGATACAAGCTTTCAAAGGGAGATTTCCATTCGAGGATCTTACTAGGCAAAGTATTAATAATGTAACAAGCTGCATTCACACAATAACCCCAGAATTTAGTAGGCATATTAGAATGAAACTTTAATGCCCTTGCAACTTCAAGAAGGTGACGGTGTTTGCGCTCAGCAACACCATTCTGTTGCGGCGTATAAACACAAGAACTCTGATGTTCAACACCCATTTCTTGAAAAAAAGAGTTACTTTCATTGGTGAAAAATTCATGCCCATTGTCACTTCTAAACTTCTTAATACTAACAGAAAATTGAGTTTTAACAAAATTAAAAAAAAAATTTAAGAGCAACAAAGGCATCACTCTTAAGCTTTAATAAGCGAATCCATGGCATACGAGAACAATCGTCAACAATAGTCAAGAAGTAACACTGGCCATGCACAGTACTAACCCGATAAGGTCCCCACAAATCTATGTGTATAAGATCGAAAGGCTTGCTAGAAACATAAGTGCTTAAATTGAAAGGTAATCTTGTTTGCTTAGCAAGAGGGCAAACACTACAATTTTTTATTTCAGCTTCACACTTTTTATTACAATGCACTCCAGGTATATGAGACAAAGTTTTAACAGATGTATCTCCCAACCTTGCATGCCAAACAGTATTCATGCTAACATGTAAACAAGATTCACTAATAGCAGAAACACTAAAACAAGAATTCAATTCCAAGGATGAATGAAGAACATATAACCCGTCTCGTAGCCTACCAATCTTCTTCATCTCTCCATTGTAGAGATCCTGTGACATACAACCGTTAGGGGAAAACACAATTATACTATTCCAATCTTTAGCTAACTGCGAAACTGATATAAGGTTAAACTTAAAACTTGGAACACACAGTACATTTTTTAGAGTCTTAGTAGAAGAAATTCTGTAAGAACCAACATGTGTAACAATTGCTGAGACACCATTTGGCAATTGTACAACAGAAGAGGGATCATAGGCAACAAGTGATTCAAGGTAATTTAAGTCATATGTCATGTGACTTGTTGCCCCTGTGTCAAGAATCCACTATCGAGTTAAAGATTCAGTGAACATACCTGCCATATGTGCTGCACCCTTGACAACAGGATCCTTTCCAAAAAGACTCAAGATTTGTTGATATTGTTCAGCAGTAAATGTAGGAGCCTGCGTTCCAGAAGATTGATCTACAACATCCACACCACCTTCAGCGGTTGCTGAGTTAGCTACCTACTTTGCACCCATTCCATTTTTCTTAGTAAATTTGAAGTCTGGTGGATAACCTATCAACCTATAACAATTCTCCCTTTTATGTCCTTTAATGTGACAAAAATCACAAGTCCCATTAAACCTTTTCTTAAACTGATTATTCCCTTGCGAATATGAAGATGAGTATAAGGCTGTTGGTTCACTTTGAACTTGCACTGTATTTACAGAATGTTGGCGTTGCCCTTCTTCCTGTACCAACATATTATAGGCTTGATTGATTGTTGGCAAAGGTTTCATTAAAAGAATCTGACTCCTAACCATAGAATAAGAATCGTTTAACCCCATCAACATCTGAAATAACCTCTGCTGTGCAAGAATGGTACTATTCTCACGTGCTATTTCGCAATCACATGAATTAAAAGGCACTAAAGCATCGTACTCATCCCACAATAGTTTCAAACGCGAGAAATATACTGAAATAGAAGAAAGACTTTGAGCATGCGTAACAATCTCCCTATGCAAGTAATATATCCTTGATCCATCTACTTTATTGAATCTTTCCTTAAGATCCGCCCATACCATTGCTGCGTTTGATGCAAACACTATACCTACAGAAAGATCTTGACTAACTGTGTTTAGAATCCAAGATAAGACCAAGGCGTTGCACCTATCCCACTGAGGTCTCAAGCTCTCTGCTACAGATTCCCTTTTACAGGTTCCATCTACAAGACCAACCTTGTTCTTAGCCAAAAGAGCAATTTTCATGGACCGGCTCCAAAGATTATAATTCTCAATGCCAGTCAATTGATGGGAAACAAGAAGTGTTCCCGGCGTATCCGAGGCATGTAAGAACAAAACATGATTTGAATCTATTGTAGTCTCCATGTAGAAACAATCAAGAAGCTAAAGAAAAACCGAAGAAGGTGAAATGAAAAGATAATCGCTATACTTAGCTGAAACTCGTTCAAACTTAGATGCAGTGAAACGACTGAGATGATCATCGGAATTACCACCGCCGGTGTAGCTCTGATACCATGTTGAGACGCCGTGGATCGCCGGCGAGGTGAAGAAAAACAGTGAAGAAACACGAATGGATTACCAAGAAAAGAAAAGAATATTGAGTAGTTCTTTTATTATTTGATTAGGTAGTTTACAAATAAAGACTAGCTAATCTATATATAGAACAACTAACTTAACCAACTAACAAATAAAAACAAAATTACAGAAGCACCCTTATATATTTCAACAACAACTTCCTTCATTCAATATCACCTTTTAACACTCGATCCTTAATTCCAAGCGTATTCCTCCAAAGTTTGGATCAACCATACAAAAACAATTGAACCAACATCACCAAACAAACACACCTAACAACATTGAAAGTCAATCCAAATGATATAAAAAACAATTCAACCAAACTCGAAAGTTACTCGGAGAGTACCTCGTGGAAATCTTATGGAAAAGGAAGAATCCAAAACATGTAGCTTCTCTGCAATACTTTAGACACTACAAACTGAACCAGACATCTTCTCATTCTCCAAAGCTCCTCTGTTTCGACAAAACCCTGGTTTCTCCTTATCTTATTTTCTGTTTTTTGTTATCAAAACATGTAGCTTCATTATTGGCTATTGCTTTATGTTCCGCTTCCCTCCTCTTCACTTGGCTTTCATCCTTATTATAGTTCCCAACATATTGCTCATTGTGACGATTAGAGCCCGGTCGCACCTTTCTCCAGAATGAATTTAAAGTTTTGAATTTTGACAACACTACTCATAACTTAGTCTCGTTCACCAAGAAGCCATTTGGTCTCTCTTTAGCTACTTCTGCTTCTATTCTCTTCGCAAACCTGTTTCCTCCTCTACTTAATTTTCTTGCAATAAAAGTATCCACAATTTCACCAAATTTTCCGAACAGCTACCATAAGCCCTTCCAGTGTAGTCTTGTCGGGATGTTTTCTACGTAAATACTGATCGCCTGTCTCACCGGAATGATTCCTTCCCAGAGGGATTGTGTTTTCAACTTCTTGTTTTGTATAATTTTCATACCATTAATATTGTTTTTGGTATTAGATTGTTTTTGAGAATTTACATTGTATCTCATTGATTGTTTTTTAAATTACTCTATTGATTAATTTGCTTCTATTTTTAATTGAAAAAGAATACTTTAGGTATGTATGTGAAAATAAATTTCATGATTTGCTCTCATTACTTCACTAACCTTCATGTTATATTAAAAAATATGTTAAAGTTATACCGATGCGATCTTAAATGAAATATAAGGAGATTGATGTATAACATTTATTATATTTTTCTTTGAACTATTTTTCTATATCAATTGTACTTATTTTGTAGGTATAAAATGGTCAATATTTTACAACGTAGATTCGTCAATTTTATTGTTCAATGAAAGGTTGGTCGTGTTGGAAATGATAATCAACAAGCAAATGCACTTGAGAAACAAACCATTGAAATGCATATAAGATATTCATTTGCATATTTGATAAATTAAGAGTTAGTTTTGAATGTGTTGGTTAATGCATCTTAGTCAAATCTGCAAGTAATGGTGCAAGTACAAAAATTAATTAAATAATTTTCATTTTTAATTAATTTTATCTTAAATGACATAATTACTTTTCTATACTAATTAACTTATTCTTTCTCTTATTGTCTATATTTTGTAGGAAAAATGTTGAAGCATGAACTTTAGTGTGGAGTACTTGGTTTGGACTTTTATTTAGATATTTTGACATCTTATGATTAAAAATAAATATTATGAACTATTTTGTTTTTTGATAATTTATTTTCAATGTTATTTTCGATGTTTTAATATTTATTGCAATTTAGTCTATTTATTTACTTTAAAATATTATAATTATCCATTTATATTGAGAAAAATAAGAAGTGATAGCACTTTTATGCAATCAAATTTTTATTCACGAATAGTATTTTTAATAATTTTTAGACTAAAAATATTAATTGGTTAGTGACGAGATAAGTCTAAATAACTCGTACATAATCAATGATGAGGAATTTATCTCTAATAAAATTACATATGTACAATTTTTTTATAACTATTGAAAATACATTTAGAGACAATATATTTATCACAAAAAAAATAGTTATTACGACGAGTTTTATTTCACAATTTTATTTTTTAGTATAAAATAAATTGGTCATAATTTAAATAGTTATGGTAACTATTTAATTTATCATTATTGTTAATGATTATAGTGTTGAACACTTGCTCACAAAAACTGTTTATATATATATATATATATATATATATATATATATATATATATATATATATATATATATAATTTAATTCTCGTACGCGGCATAGTTAAACCAGTTTACAAGGTCCTTTAAAAATTTCCTTTGAGACCAGAAGCCTCGCAGAACAGGATGTCCAGCCAATATAGTCGGATTAAACCATCAAAACAAAGAACACATATGACTACGCATGGTATTAATTATGAAACAAAACAAAAGTAACGAAACATGGTTTATTTTAATTTATAAGATATATAAGATGGAAAAAGAACATACCAGATAAATCCTTGGAGAAACTTGGTTTGTAACTAAAATCTTCTGGGCAAACTCGTGTTGATAACGTGTTATAAATAAAATAACCAAGAATAAGAATAAAGAGATGAAAGAAAGAAGAAGATTTATATTATTATCAAAGACTGGAATTGTGTCAATGCCTTAATCTATTTATAGGCATAAGAAGTACATGATACATTAAACTCCAATTAATAGAGATAATATTTCTAACAATAAATAAATTAGATCTCCTTGATAAAGTTCTTATCATGATAGACATCAATAATAATAATAATAATAATAATAATAATAATAATAATAATAATAATATGAGTAAATATACCAAAAGTTTTAAAAATGATACTAGAAAGATTTGAACCCGAATCAAAATAAAGTTAAATTAAAAAAACTATTGTTTTTATATTTTTCACTTTCCAAAAACCTCTAAGATATGAAATAAAAAATGATAATAAAATATTTATTTAAAAGGTAAATTATATAAATCAGCACTAAACTTTATTCCTAAATCTATTTCGTTGACTAAAGTTTTAAAATATTCAATTTACTCACTAATGTCATAATATAATTTTTTTTGTCATTCTTTGATTACATGAATATTTTTTTATTATTATTTATATATTTTTATTAATATTAAATTTCAAAGATAATTTAAAAAAAAACAAAACCCAAACACATCAATTTCTTTTTTTAAACCCAATCTATTAATCTCATTCTCATTTAAAGTTTTTCTCAAACTCTAAATATCCCCGATCTCAAAAACCCCCCACTCAAAGAAAACAATTCCTCATTGTTCTAAAACTACTTCTTTTTCTTCGTCTATGATTATTCCTCTTTCAATATTTTGTTTCTTTTGACTTTAGGTTTTCATTTAGAGTTCGATGAATCTTCGATATGCTAGAGTTTGGGTTAATTGAGTTGTAAATAGTGTAATCTTTCTCTGATTCGAGACAATAAGTGTCATCAACATTACTAACGTTGGCGTTTTCGATAACCATTACCTTTTTATCTGCTTTTCAGTTCGTGTTTGACTCGTTTTGATATTTACAAAGGATTCGACATGAATTTTGAGAAGGAAAATAGAAATATTTAAGGTGAAATGATATTTGCAAAGAAATAAGATGTTTGGGAGAGGGTAATAAAAGGTTAAAATAGCCTTAATGCACTGTCGTTTGGCTTACTATTTTTTTATTGTTTTCTTATGTGTCATTAAATGAATATTTTTTATTCCATTCATAACCGTGCAAATGGGTTAATAGAGGAGTGATAAAAAAATTAATGTGTAAAGTTTAGTGATTAAATTAGTCGTTTTAAAATTTAAGTGACCAAAATAGGTCAAATAGCAAAGTTTATATTCATGTATTTTACCCAAATTTTGAACTAATAAATTGATTAATTAAGTTTTTTTACGATTTTGTGAATAATTGGTTGGCTTTTATTATCCAAGAAGTAGCAAGCTACTACAAATTACATCTCAAAAGAAATCAAATAATGATCTCAAATTCTCTACACAAATGAATATTAACCGAATCATTCTCATATATACTTTTTTCCCTATAATCTATCTCTAACTATAAGCTTTACAGTGTTAAAAAGAATCAACACATCGCGAGTGTAGCTCAAATTTCTTCTAGTTCCTCTCCTGCCATATACAGTAAACGTATACACCCCAAGCAATTTTCAAGATGGTGACAAGGAGTGATTTCCCTTTTAAAACTAGATAGAGCCAGTGTAGCTCAAATTTCCAGTCACTGGTTTCTTAGTTTTTCTGGCATGATCGTAGCAGCTTCATCCAAACTTTGTGTGCAAAGTGACACTCAACAAAAATATCGTCACGGGACTCGTCAACTATCCCACACAGATTGCAACGCTCCTCACCATTGATACCCATTCGAGCCAATCTATCTTTAGTAGGGAATCTATTTAAAATAGTTGTTAACAAAACTATGGCAAATTTAGAAACATAAAGGGGAACCATACCAATTTATGCCATAATATTTTCTCTTTTTTCTCTCGGATCTCTTCCCACAACACACGGGTAGTAACTTTATCCAGGCTCACGAAAAGGGGTGTAGCTTCATCGCGAAGCTTAAGTATCTTTCTTAAGGTCCAACTTTTCTGTGGTTGACACTGATACTACCAAAGATCTTGCCTCTTTAGCACGTACTCCTTGACCTATGCCACCCATAAAGAACACTCGACGGCTAATATATTTTAAGTAACACCACACAACATGCTTTATTCTAGCATTAAGTGATTTTTATCCCTATCTCTCCCTCAGACTTGGGAAAGCATATCATTCTCCAACTCACACGAGCTCGTGTGGCAGGGGAGTCTTTTCCTTTCCAGTAGAATCTGTTGTAAATCTGTTCAATTTCTAAATTACTCCTTTAGGCAGTATCACATGTCGACATCAGTAGCTTGTGGTACTTACTAGCACTACCTTAATAAGCTGAAGCCTACCAGCGAAACTAAGCTTCCTCGAAGCCCAGAGCCCCAATTTAGCTCTCAACTTATCAAGCAATGGCTAGCAATCTTTTTCTATTAGCTTCCTTGTCACTAGAAAAATCTCAAGATACCTTACATGCAGCTTCTCAATTCTGAAACTAGTGCTAGCCTGCATTTCCTCTACTTTGGCTCTATTAACTCCAAAAACAATCAATTCAGTTTAGTAGCATTTGGCATGAGCCCTGATATTTTAGATAACTGCTCAATGATATTTTAGACTCCAAGGATCGAGTATAGAGAGCCTTTACTGAAGAGAAACAGATCATCATCGAAACATAGATGTGTGAGGTTTACCCTGTGACACTTAAGATGATGCTGCAAGATCCCATTCTTTACCGCAATATTTAACATTGTAGATAAGACATTCATTGCAATGAAAAAAAGTAGGGGGAGAGAGGGTCTCATTGTCTCACCCATCTTGCCCCTTTAAAAAACTCCACAACTACTTTTTAAAAAAACCCACAAGGGTGCCACCCATTAACCTTTGATTAAAAATGCTAACGTGACAATTAACTACCATGTTAGAGTTTTTAAAGGAGGTTAACGCGAGAGACCAAAATGAGAGTGGACTAAAAGTACGGTGACTCTAATAAAAATTGTAAAAGTTCGGTGACCAAAATAAAAACACCCTAAAAGTTCAAGAACCTTACCCTTTACATTCTTAGTATTTTGATCCACAAAACTCAAAAAATTAAATAAATACCAAACTCCTCATAAGTGGAGTCAATATTAAATAAAAATCAGAAGATCATCTAGATTTGAACAGATAGAAGGCGAAATGTGGTGTGTCGGGCTTTAGAGGAAGATATTTTGAATGTGGCCAAATCTTTCGAGGCGTGTTCCTTTTCTTTTGTCCGTCGTGATTGTAACCAGTTAGCCGATTGGCTTGCTAAAGTCGCGAAGACTAAACAGGGCCAAGTTGTTTAGGACCCTGTTGTCTTCCCACCTCACCTTTTGTAATTTTCTTGTTTTATGAAAGTTACTTTGATCAAAAAAAAAAAAAAAAACCCCAACAGCAAATAAACAAAATTTGGGCTTTAGCGTTTAGCAACGATGGATAAATCAATGACGTACGTTTCTCACACGTATTGCCGTCAGAAAGGCAGAACAAACACGTGGGAGCTGTAATTGTTTTGTTCATATTTTGGTTATTACATCGAATCCGATGCTACATTCATGTCAGAGTCATCACGTGCCGCATGCATGCGCCGTGTCCTTATCCAAACTAAAAGAGTACCGTTCAAGCTTCGGTCCTTTTACACGGAAATTTAACGCCAATTTATTCTCACCGTTGACCACAAAGATGTTTCGTCAATGACATATGGGAATGCGTCACGTGTTCCCAGAGCATTACCGATGGCATTCTCGTTATTACCATCTAAATTCCTCTATATAAAGGGTTTGTGCACCGAAGAAACCACCAAACAAGCGAGAAAAAAAAAGAATCCGCTTTACCGATTTTTATCACAGCTTTGAGATCGAAAACAATGGCGGAAGAGGGACAAGTAATCGCATGCCACACTGTTGAATCATGGAATGAGCAGCTCGAGTCGGCTAACACCTCCAAGAAACTGGTAAAAAACTCTTCTTTTTTGTATCAGCTTCAAAATTTTGAAGCTTTTAGATTGTTTGAAAAAAAATGGGGGTTTTGTCTACTTGTCTGTTTTTTTTTTGTTTAAAATGAGGTTAATTAGTGAAAAAATTGTGCTAAAAGTTAAGATATTTGGGTAGGTGGTGGTGGATTTCACAGCATCATGGTGCGGACCATGCCGTTTTATAGCCCCAATCCTGGCGGAAATGGCTAAGAAGATGCCCCACGTCCTATTCTTGAAGGTGGATGTTGATGAATTGAAGGTAGGGTTTGATCTCTTAAGCAATTTTGGTTAATAAAAAGCATGTGATTTTAGGGTTTGAGTTGTTAAAAGAGATGTGGTGGTGTTTGTATAATTGCAGCGTGTGGCTGAGGACTGGGCTATTGAGGCAATGCCGACTTTTATCTTCCTGAAAGAAGGCAGCATAATTGACAAGGTTGTGGGTGCAAGGAAAGATGAATTGCAGCAGAAGATTGCCTTGTATTCTGCTGCCTAGCTTCAGACTGCATCAACCACTGTTTGATTGCGGCGGAAACTGGAATCTTATAAAATGTCTGTCTGGAGAAGAACAGATGCTAAATAATTGTGTGCTTGTATTTATCTGCAATTGTCCTTGCTTTTATTTCAAATCTATGTTATATTTAAACTATTACATGCTTTCTATCCTATATTATTCTTCAACACCAACATAATTCTGTATCAATAATTGAAACAGTAGATAAGTCACTTAACGGGGATTTTTTTTTTCATATATAAGCCCTCGAACTTGATTTTTTTTTTACATATATAAGCCCTCGAACTTAAAATATGCTTGTGATATCAAAATGCTTGCAAAGAAGAAGAGGCGAAAAGAGGCTTTAGTGGTGGCCGGAAACGACGGATAAACTCCAACAGGCCACGGCTACGCACTGAAGTCCACCCCTCATAATTCCCTAAAACCGAGACAGTTCTTTACCTTTCTTAATGCCAAAGCTTTGGGAGACGACCAACGAGACGCCGAAAAATGCGAGCTCCATCGAACGGCAAGTGGCTCCCTTAAACGAGGGCCGAGAATGTGAAAGGCATGCAGCCAGCTCTCGAAAATAGAAGAGAGTCGAAGAGAAGCTGCGGTTGGCGCTAGGCGAAGCCAAAATCATCAGTGGGGAGTAGCCTCGATTGTGCGAAATGAAAGAAAAAGCCATTTGTTTACACTAACGTATATTACTGTTGAGTTGGTTTTGATAATTGTTATAATTTATCATAGCTATTTTTTTCTTCATTTACAATAATTTGTTTTATTATTAACCAATTTGTTTTAGAAGAAAGATTTGATTATTGATGTATGTTTCTTTTTCAATTGCTCTCTGCTTTTCAATCGTAACCTTTTTTGTTATTATAAAAATCATTGCTCCAAACCAGTCAGAAGATGCTTGTATATTCCACTGCCACAAAATAAAGTTTGTCGTTACCATACTTAGGCTTAGTTTGTGGTTGCTTTTAAAATGTGCGGTGAAAAAACTGATTTTCAAACTAGCTGTTGAAAAGTAGTTTTGAAAAGCTGGTTAGTGTTTGCTATTGATGTCAAAAAGTGATTTTGAGGAGATAAAATGTCTATTTTAGACATGATATTGAAAAGTAAAATTAAATTTGGGTGATTGTTCAAATTAATTAATGTTATGATTTATGAAATAAATCAATTTCAATTATAATAAAAATTTATTTTTTTTATAAAATTTAATTTGAAAATATAAACTACATTCTAAATTATATACGGGCATACCATTTACACATTAATAATAAATATAAAATAAAGTACAAATAAAACAATTTTATTTTCAATATAAATATTATAAAATATATATTATTTTACAATTATGTATGCATAAACATTATTTTAATAATAAATTATAATAAAATAATAAGGGTAAAAAAGTAATTTTATTTTCAAACTAGCTTTTCCACCCAAGAAGCTATAAAATCCAGCTTTTTGGTTTGGATTGAAAAGCTGGTTTTAAAAGCAACCAAAAACAGTCTGTTTTAACTAAAAGTACTTAAAAAAGTGATTTTTGGTTGCCAAACGCAACCAAAAACATGCCCTTAGGCTTTGTTTAGCATTGCTTTTCAAACCAGCTTTTGGAGAAAAAACTAAAATTTTTAGCTTTTGCGGTTGTAAAAGTGATTTTAGAAACAAATTACAATTTTAACCTCCATTTGCTATTGTGTTTATTTATAATTTATAAATTTATAATTCTTTACGAAGATATAGTAATATAATTAATAATTATTTTTTAAATTTTAAATGATATATATTTATTTATGTCAAGTTTTTAAAATAAAATATGTCAATTTTGTTATATTTTCATAGAATACGTATAATTGTTAAAAAAATATATTTATTAATAAAAATATTTTTATAATAATTTAAGTTGATATATTTTATATATTATAACATTAGAAAATTTAAATATCATTTTTATATATCTATACATACAAATATATATAACTAACAATATCATGTCTAAAATGGTCATTTATCTTCTTAAAAGTACTTTTTGACAGCAACGATAAACACTAAAATCTTACACGAAACTTTTTAAAATCCCTTTTCAAAATCTCTTTCTAACAGCACTTTTAAAAATCACTTTTTAAAAGCAATGCTAAACTAGCCCTTAATAAATGTAGCAGACATAAACAAATTATGACCTTAGTTTTTTTCTTTTTAGTAATCAAGACCTTAGTTTTAAATTAAAGATAAAATATCTAAATTATCACTCAACTTTGTTTTAAGGTTTATTTTCGTCATTAAACTTTCAAAAACTCAATTTACTCATTAAACTTTATTTTTTAACTTATTTTTATCACTTCAAATTATTTTATTAATATTTACGTATGACATGACATATTTTATTATTATTAAATATAAAAAATAATTTGAAGTAAAAATAAATTATATTTTATTTATTACTAAATACAAAAACTAAAAAATAAAACCCAAACATCCCAAACCTCAAACATCTCAAATCTTTCCCACCCCACTGACGTCACCTTCGTCAGCGTCACCACCCATTTACGTCTGCTCATCACCATCTACAGTAACCCATAAACAACAACACCATTACCTCTTCTTCCATCCTCCAAACATATTACCTAAATCCACCATTGAAACCTCCTTCACCTTCACTGCCATAATCAAAGCCTAAATTAAAACACCATCTGGGATTAAAACCCAAAAACAAAAAAACCAACACTAAAAGGGGACAAATTTTACCTTCGATGGGTGATTTTTTAATGACTGCATAATTCATCTATCGGTAGAGTTCGTTCGCGGCAATTGGTGCCTCTATTCTTCAATCCCAACGGTGAACAACAACGAAATAAAAATAGGAACAATATATTTTGGTTTCAGTTCAATCCAACGGTGAGAGATTGGAGACAAAAAAAACTAAAAAGATTTCAGTCGAGATGTGCGAGTTTTGGAGCGTTATTTGGTGAAATAGTCGCCGGATTCAGACTCATCATGTCGAAATGAGTCTTTTAGTAAAATTTGAGCTTCAATAGTTGTTTTCGACAATAAACACGGTGGCCGAAAAAAATGGGTGTAGAAAACAAAAAATATGTTTTTTTTTAATGTTGAAGGAGAAGTAACTTTTTTATTTTTAATTATGTTTATAACTAAATATTTAATAAAAATAATTTATTTTTATTTTAAATTATTTTTTATATTTAATAATAATAAAATATACTATGTCATACCCAAATATTAATAAAATAATTTAAAATGACCAAAATAGGTCAAAAAGTAAAATTTAATGAGTAAATTAAATTTTTAAAAGTTTGATAGCCAAAATAAGTCCTAAAGCAAAGTTAAATGATGATTTAGGTATTTTACCCTTAAATTAATAACCAACTAAAACCCGGTTCTTAAATGCCATCAAAGGGGACCGGTATTAGAGTCAATAGCAGCCTTGGCCCCAAAATTTGATAAATTAATTTTCAGTCCTTTAAAATTTTTAATTTAATCCCTTCAAAAATTAAAAATTAAAAATTATATTTAAAAGTTCTTAATATTTTAAACTGAATTCCCACCTATTTTTTTAAAATTTATTATCAAGGCTCAAAATTTTGAAAATATTATTCAAACCTCTATTTTTTCAAAAAAAAAACAAATTAAATCCTTCAAAAATTTAAAATTTTAAAAAGTCCCTCAACCTGTATTACCAAAATCCGCCTTGATGCCATGTCAGATTTGTATCATATTATAATCTTCTGTCATAAACTTGTACCAACTCGGAACTTTTAAACGGTAAAAGAAAATCAAAAGAAAAAATGAATGAATGGTGGATCCTATTTTTTTCATTAGTCAGTAAGAAGAAATAAAATTAAAACAAAAAATGGGGCACAAGATATAGCTAAACTGGGGCTGCTAAAGTTAGGGGGTTAAAATGCAAAATTCTCAGCAAGAAATAACCAAAATTTGAGAGTGCGAGTATAAAAAGGATTACAATAAAAGACGAGCTTTATATTTGTTCAGTCTGCTGCTCGAATTCGGTAACCACATTCAAATTAAATCTATGTTTAATTCATAATTTCATGCACAGCAAGACAGATGTAAAAAGCTTACCATCACTCAGTTTTTATACACAGATTCTAGATAATAGGGTTTATTATCATTATACTTTATCATCATGGAACCACCATCTCGTCTCCTTGGGAGACCTGCCATTGCGACAGTTCTTAACGTATCGGTCATTATCAGCCGGCCTTTGCTGCATAATTATAGTGAATTCAGTATTCTAGCATTTAACAGACAAGACCAGATCTCCGGGAACAAAACCAAATGATCAAATTGCTAACGATGCCAACAAACCTTTGCAGTTGAGCTTGATAACATAGAGAGAATGCTGATGCAGATGGAACTCACAGTCATGGCCGGGGACCAGCTATCATACAGAATATCTGCATAATTCGAACAAATGATTCTCAATGTGGATCAGCTAGATAATTGATGTGTATGACAACAGAAGGTACAACATGGATATGAATGATCAAGCAGCTATTCTTTTTGTACATTATCCAAGAACTTGGTGTGCCTAATTTTGGTCTAAAATGCATTCCAGAAAAATTGCTAAATGACATTTTTTTCATCAAACATTTTCCAAAAAATGTTATAGTTCATGCCAATCCATGGTGTTCCTAACCACCAACCAAATAATCATGAGTAACAGAAACCTGACTCAAATGAAACTCACATGGACACGAAGCAAAAATTGCCCAAGAAAACTTGCCAAACAAAATATACATTGATGCATGAAATACAATGCATAATAGATTTCTTTAAGCCAGAAAGGTTACAATTAAGCCTTCTAAAGAAAGAAGAACGGGAACCAAAAATCCATATTCCAATGACATAGTGAAGCTTATCTGATCATCAAAACTACGAGGATCACGCAGAGCCCACAGACAAACTTTTAGTTTGGGCCATATGTAACATGCTTGTGTGATGCATACAACATTCAAGGGAGTCGAGAGTCACTTATCGCTATGATGAGTAAACTGCTCAAAACAAGTACTTTACTTACAAATTAGTCGCATTAAATGCAAACAATAACCAACCTCTCTTAGAGCCAGAACATATTTTTTTCCTAATTAATATTTCTATTTGGTGACCAACCAACTTCTATCAAACATCTTCCAACAGGGTGTCCCCAAGCATAGGACAGTAGCAAAAACATATCATAACATCTCTATCTAGTCACCTCTGAAAAATACGATAGTATAATATACTTTGACAGTTTTGAGCAATGCTCAATGTACTCACAGGCTCACAGCTAAACTATAAAAAAAGATGAAAAATGGCAACATATCAGCATAAGTGAATAGCTTCAGGTATAAATACTTGGCTCAAGAGCTACCATGAACAATGATAAAAGATTCTATATATCAAATATCAATTGCCTAGTTCATCTTAAATACAATGAAAGTGCCAAACACTTACCATTGGCACATTTGATGAACTCCCATTTAGGCAGTATGTCATTTCTTAAAATCTATCATGACGGCCACGATTGTATTTTACAAACACTGCATGACTAATGACAACAATTTCTCCATAAAGGTGAGAACGTGACAGTGAACTCACAGACTCACAGTGATATGCCAAAAAAGAACCACTACAATTATGATTACAGGTAATCATAATTTGTTCAGAAAATTTCACAAACCAACACTCAATCAGCCGTAACCATCAAACATGCTTCAAGCAAACAAGATTAAAAAGACTAGTTGTTCAAAATAATTGTAGTTAGCAACAAGTAGAACAACAACACATTATCCTTAACAAATCCCTAGTCCAACAATAATAAACAAAAAACTAATAACAGCAATACCTAAACAAATATGTCCATTGCTATAAATATGAGGATGCAGAGGTGCCGGAGGAACGAAAATCACCTGTAAAACCAACGTAGGAATACCATAATCTCCATTCATAAACCTTCACTTCCACTATTTACTCAGTAACGAAACAATAAGGAAACGGAAAGCAAAAGAGGTACCTGGGGCGCCTCCATAGGATAATGCTCAGGAAAATCAACCTGAAGCTGATAAGTTTCATTAGCATAGAGCGTTCCAGGAGCTCCGTTAACATCGATTATCCATCTTTCCATCAAGAAAACAGAAATCCAACAAATTAAAGACTAAAATCCCAAATCCAGAAGAAAAAAATCAATTAAGAGTAAACTAAAAAACCTTTGGAGATTATCAGTAACTTTATGCTTGAATCCAGTGGGTGGATTAACTTGCCACTCCACTAACTCTTTCTGGAGCCTATTACAAGCGATCTTGCTTAAAGCCTACGCAAAAACAAAAAAATCAAACGAAAAGGGGGAAAACCAAAAGAAATTCGAAAGACGCAACCTCGGCTAGGGCAAATAAACAGCAAAAGAGGAAAAGAATAGAAACCTTGCGTGAATGAGCGGAGGAGCTAGTCATGGGTTCCGCGCGAGAGAAGCCAGAGAGGAGAGAGTGGAAAAGGACGGTGCCCGTGCCGTCTGCTATATTTTTATATACTCAATCATTCTGGAAAATGGAAATGTGCATTATTATTGGTGGAGAATGTTGGAGAAAAGTGTCACTAGATCGGACGACACAGAAAATTACAGCCTTTGAGTTTTTATTACTGTGATTTTTCCACGTGGCGTGAAAATTTTCACCTGTGATTTTTTTTAACTATTTGTGATCTCATCGTAAAATAATGCTCTCTAAAAACTTTTCCCCAGGTTTTCTACCTTCCTTCTACTATCTGTCACAATTCTCGGTTTATGATGGAATGTTATTCGAATGTTCGTCTTGATGGCGTAGAGATCTCACTCAAGAGATTTCGTTGGTCTCTATCAGTGAATTCGGTTTGGCCGCGGTGGGCGGGGGTGGACAGATATCCTGGTGCAGGGTTTGTGGAGGAGCTCGTCTCGTTCTTGTGGTCTCAGTTTCTACTCCGATTTTGATCTTCCGGAAAGGACGCTAAGAGATAAGGGACCACCATGAAATCTCAACTCTTGTTGGCTGGGCTCAAGAGACTCGTCTCTGATGTCGCTCTTGTGGCCACCTACAAGGAGCAGTCTTTTTGAAGTCTTGTTTGGTGATGAGGGTAACAGGGTGTGCGCCGGAGCAAAGGAGGATTTCACATATGCAATTGTCTTCGTCTAAAGCAAAAGCTGTTTCAACGGTCCCACGATTCAAGGTTTCACGTCTTCATGTGGTAGTTTTTGCAGGTGATGAAGCTCAAAGAGCCATGGCAGCTGACGTCTCATTGTTAGAGACGAGAGTGAGGACTTTAGGGTCTCTTCTGCAGCGACATGGCAGGAGAGGCACGGGGATCGAGGTTCTTGTCTGTGCTGAAGTCAACCCTGATTTTTTTGCGTCGCCACAGGCTCCTCGAAAAGCCCATGGTTTTGTCGTTTTCTCTACTTCCGAAAAAGGCACGGGCTTTGAGGTTTGTTTGGGTTCACCGAGGTTGGGTTCTAGTGACCTTTCCTTGATCAAATCAATTTTCAGATTTGTGGGCCATGTTAAGCCTATCGACCTGCTCCTCGTACATTGGTTCACGGGTTTTGGTGACCCTTCAGGGTATTCTTCACGGTTTCAGTTTGTGGGCCACAACAAGGTTTTTGACTTTCCCCTTATGGTTTTACATGGGTATGGTGACTTTTTCTTTATTGGGTCGCTTTGGCTTATAACCAATTTGGCCTTTCATGCCACTGGTGAATTGAATGTAGCGCTAAGTGTTGAGTGTGTAAAAGTTCTATTATTTACACCCTTTTTAACCCATATTTCTGCTGCATTCAAGCATCATTGCATTGCATTTAGGTTAGTTTTCAATAAAACATCACAATTATATAAAAGGCACGGATTCTACTGAAAGATGGCTATTTTTGCAGGTATCTGTCATAGTAGATGTTGAAGGCAGGCGCAGGGCAGATAAGCAGGAAAGCTGAACTGGACAAGCAGCCGAAGAAGACGAACCTGTCATGGACCTGTCGTGACAGCATGGTGACAGCAAACTTATGAAGAGGAAAAGTAAAGTGGACCTCGATAGATAGAGAAAAATCTGCTCGTCTGTCGTGTGAAAGCCAAATATTTTTCCAAGCCCCGGATCAAAAGATATGTCAAGCCAAAGCCCAAGGAGAGGAAATCCCTAAAAGCAAGGATGCGGCTGGAAAGTAGGAGTCTTTAGAGATTTAGTCTTTATTAGAATCTTACTTTTAATTAAAGTTGTAATCCTTGTTACCTTAGATAACTTGAGCCCGAAGCTTATATAAGGGCATAGATTTAACCTAGGGCATAACCGATTACCCCAGAACCGAAACCAAAAACCCCTGCCGTTTACCTGTCACCGACATGTTCTAAATTCCCCCTAGGACCACGGGTTGTTTTGTAAAGTAGTTGCAAGGATTGCTTTGTTTTAGGATTTTTCAAGTTCAATAAAATAAACTTCAAGTTCTTTTATCTTGGTTTTAATATCTTGCAAGAGCATCGGGAGAGCATTGTGAGGTTATCCATTTACTTAGCATCGGGAGAGTTAAGTATACGAAAGAGATAAAAGCGCGTTCTCTAGTTTATAGTTGAACCATCTCGTGCCTAGGGATAGGGCGAGGTTAAGTGACTAAAGAAGAATTCATACACATCGGTGTTCATCCTTCGATTCACGCCGGGAGGTATCATCAAAGACGTGATCACCGACAGACTTGTGCCTAGGGATAGGGCAAGGCAGATCTGGGATTCTTGCCAAGCTTGAAGTACGGAGTTAGTGTTCGCTGCCGCGACAGCTAACGGACAGCCGCCGTGACAGGTGCTGTCGGCGACAGGTGCGACGACAGAATTGGAGATCCTAAGCAATTCAATACCTGCACTACTGAGCAACTCAATACCAGCCCATTCTCTCTATCTTGATTTCTCAATCCTTTTATTTACGTTTTTACTTTATTATTCTCGTGACAACTCCTAATTATTTCTTTTACCTTCGTGCAGTGAATTTAGGTGAAGTCATTAGCCCAATCCCTGTGGAGACGATATCCGATACTTCGTATCACTTACTACTTGCGTCGTGTACACTTGCACTACAATTGCGATAGACTATTTTACACGCAACAAGTTTTTGGCGCCGTTGCCGGGGATTGGCAACATAACTACACCTTTCTTTCCTTGCACTTTTTGTTTTTATTTTCGTTTTTGTTTTTATTTCAAGTTTCTTTAATTTTTCTTTGTGTTTTCAACTCTCGCTTTTCACAAGGTTATCTTGTTTATGCGTAGATCCAAAAGAGGTAAAGATCCTGAGTATAAATTAGATCCGGAAATCGAACGTTCCTTCAATCTTAAGAAACAAATTCGCCACCTTTTAGACAGAAACAAATACCTTGAGGAACAGCTAGAGCAGATGGCCCGTAATCAGCCTGCCGGTGGAGATATCCCGCCTGTCGGTGACCCGCCCGCAGCAGGTGGACGACAGTCATGTCGTGACTACATGCTGAACGATCATGTAGAACTGGAGACCACGCTGCCGGATATTGATGTTGATAACTTCGAACTCAAACCTGTCATGTTTAGTATGATCAACAATGCCGGGCAGTTCAGTGGTTCTGCAACAGAAGATGCCAGGGAGCATCTCAAAACATTCCAGGAGATCTGTGGTTCGTTTAGGCTGCCAGGAGTTAGTCCGGAGATACTGAGGCTTCAGTTATTTCCCCATTCATTGAGGGACAGAGCTAAAACTTGGTGGAATAAACTTACACCGGGTTCTATTATGACTTGGGCAGATTTAACTCGTGAATTTTTGTCTCGGTTTAATCCTTCACATTTAGCTGAGCGATTACGTAACGAAATTGCTACTTTTCAACAGGAAGATGACGAGTCGATGCACGAGGCCTGGGACAGATTTACAACTCTTCTTCGAAACTGCCCAATGCATGGATTCCCCGTTTGGAATCAGGTAACTAAGTTCTATAATGCTGCTAACTTACAAACTCGCATTCGAATTGATTCTGCAGCAAATGGATTGTTATTGGATAAAGATCCAGACGAAGCCTTGCAAGTTTTGAAACATCTGGCTAAGAATGAGGAGCAGTTTCCAACAGCTAGAAGAGGCGGTAAACGGGTACTTGCTGTCAAGGACTATGAGGCCGACAACACTATGAAATCGCAGGTAGCATTCCTTACTAAAGCAATGAAAAAGTTGTTGAATGATGATGAATTACAAGGATTTGCTGTCGAGGAAGTTTGTGCTACTTGTGAGGGAAATCGTAGTAGGGATGATTGCCCAATAAATATAGAAGAGGGAAAATATGTTGGAAATTACAAGCCGAACTACAATTCCAACAACTATAATCCCAATTGGAGGAAGGGTCCCAAATTCTCCTGGAGTAACCCCAACAACGCCCTGAATCCACAAGCGCATAATCAGAATCAGGGGGGTCCTAGATTGTTGACGTGACAGCATCTGCCGCAGAACCTGCCACCTCAGCAACAACAGCAGCCACCACCTGCCACGAGTAGTATATTGGAACAGACTCTGGCCACCTTTATGTCTCAGACTGGTACGTATATGGAGAATATTAATCAGTTTGTCAAGAAGACGGAAACCTTTATGGATGAAACCAAGATGAGAATGACAAATCATGAGGCTACCTTGAAATCACTAGAGACACAAATGGGTCAGGTGTCGCAGCATATTAAGCCACGGCATAATGGAGGATTCCCTAGCAATACCGAAAATGCTAGACCGCCCCCACATGAGCAATGTAAGGCGATTACTACTAGGAGTGGGAAAAAGTTACCAGGGCCGAAAAAAGAAGCTGAAACAGAAAAGGAACCTGCCTTGGATAAACCTGCCGAGGAAGCTGCCCCGACAGGTGATAAACAGACTGCTGCCGATGAGCCTGTCACGACAGCAGAAGCGACAGAGGAGAAAAAAGATGAGTATCATCCTCAGATTCGCATGCAGTGGGAAGGACGCATTGCTGATTACCGTCCTCCACCACCTTTTCCGCAACGGATACATCAAGCTAAGCATGAATCTCAACTTAAAAAGATTTATGATATCTTTAAACAGGTTCATATTAATATTCCGTTGTTAGATGCTGTTAGAGAGATGCCCGGTTATGCTAAATTTCTCAAGGATGTTATGTCGAAAAAATCTAAACTTGGGGAATTTGAAACGGTAAGGATGCAAGAAGGTTGCATGAGTATTCTTCATCGGCAGCCACCCCAGAAAAAGAAGGATCCGGGGAGCTTCATCATACCTTGCGTAATCGGCGACAGATTTGTGGCTAAGGCATTATGTGATCTTGGTGCTAGTGTTAATCTAATGCCCAAATCTGTTTTTCAGAAACTAGGTATTGGCAAGGCGCGGCCCACGACAGTTACCCTACAGCTAGCCGACCGCTCTTACGTTCACCCCGAGGGAAAAATTGAAGATATTTTGATAAGAGTGGATAAGCTTATTTTTCCTGCTGACTTTCTTATTTTAGATTGTGAGGCAGATGAGAACGCACCAGTCATCCTTGGGCGACCCTTCTTAGCCACGGGCAGATCATTGATTGATGTGGAGAAAGGAGAACTCACCATGCGCGTGAACGATCAAGAAATTAAGTTGAATGTTCTCCAAGCAATGAAACATGCTGATGTGGATGAAGAATGTAAGGCCATCATTGAGGTGACCTTTGATCAACCCTGCATCAGGTCGGGCTGCCGTGATATAAAATTTGGTCACTGCTGCGACAACCATCTATAGGCCTGTCACGACAACAACGACGACAGCACCGACGACAGCGACTCCTCTGAATCCGATACAACTGATACTGAAGGTCATGAGGAGGTAAACTGGTTAGACCATCGTCCAGGTAAGTTATTCGAACCTTTGAATTACACTTCGGATAACCATTTAATCCAAAAGCCATCTACTGTTGAACCACTTGTCTTAGAACTTAAGCCCCTGCCAGGGCAGCTTAAATATGCTTATCTTGGTTGTAATGACACACTGCCCGTAATCATCTCTGCTAAGCTGTCGCAGGAACAGGAACGACAGCTGATTGACATGTTAAGGCAGCACAAAAAGGCGATTGGATGGACGATAGCAGATATACAGGGCATCAGTCCGGCAATATGCATGCACAAAATCCTCCTAGAGGAAGATCATAAGCCGACTATTGATGCCCAAAGGCGGTTAAACCTTGCGATGAAGGAGGTAGTGCGTAAAGAGATAATCAAATGGTTAGATGCTGGTATTATTTACGCCATCTCCGACAGCAAATGGGTAAGCCCGGTGCAATGTGTTCCCAAGAAAGGAGGCATGACCGTGATAACCAACGAAAACAATGAGTTAATCCCAACCAGGACTGTGACTGGTTGGAGGGTTTGTATGGACTATCGGAAGCTTAATAAAGCTACCCGAAAAGACCACTTTCCTTTACCCTTTATTGATCAAATGCTTGATAGATTAGCGGGTAAACCTTACTATTGTTTTCTTGATGGTTACTCAGGTTATAACCAAATTGCTATTGCACCAGAGGATCAAGAGAAAACGACGTTCACATGCCCCTACGGTACATACGCGTTTAGGAGGATGCCGTTTGGACTCTGTAATGCACCTGCCACCTTCCAAAGGTGCATGATGGCCATATTCTCCGACATGGTAGAGGACTTCCTTGAGATTTTCATGGATGATTTTTCCGTCTTTGGAGACGATTTTGAGAGCTGCCTCGACAACTTACAAAAGGTACTTGAAAGATGTGAAAAAGCTAATATTGTTTTAAATTGGGAAAAATGCCACTTTATGGTGGATGAGGGGATAGTCCTTGGCCATAAGATTAGCTGCCGTGGGATAGAAGTCGACAGGGCCAAAATAGAGGTAATTGAGAAGCTGCCGCCGCCAACCACAGTCAAGGGCATTAGGAGTTTTCTAGGGCATGCTGGTTTTTATAGGAGATTTATTGCAAATTTCTCAGAAATCACGAAGCCCCTATGTCATCTCTTAGAGCAGAACCGACTCTTTGACTTTAATGAAGAATGTACTGAAGCATTCAAGGTTCTGAAGGAAAAGCTAGTGACAGCCCCCATAGTACAGCCACCAGATTGGACACAACCATTTGAGATCATGTGTGATGCCAGTGACTATGCTGTCGGGGCAGCACTTGGGCAGCGCAAGGACAGGCTGTTTCATGTCATATACTACGCCAGCAAAACATTGAATGATGCCCAAGTGAACTATACCACCACAGAAAAGGAGCTGTTAGCTGTGGTGTTCTCCATCGACAAGTTTCGTTCTTACATACTTGGGACGAAAGTAATAGTGCACACTGACCATTCTGCCCTTAAGTACTTGTTCGCAAAGAAGGATGCCAAGCCTAGATTGATACGGTGGATCTTGCTATTACAAGAATTCGACCTTGAGATCAAAGACAAAAAGGGGACAGAAAATCAGGTGGCAGATCACTTGTCGAGGTTGGAGAAGGGACAGAGTCTACCATTCGATGAGACACACATATTGGAGACCTTCCCAGATGAGCAGCTCTTTGCTGCCGCAATCGCTGTCGCGACAGCCATGGCGACAGGTAAGTCTTCTGACCTTCCCTGGTATGCTGATTTCGTTAATTTTATAGTTAGCGGAATATTTCCTTCTGATCTTAATTATCAAGCCAGGAAGAGGTTCCAAAATGATGTTAAGCATTATTATTGGGACGAGCCTCTTCTTTTCAAAATGTGCGCAGATCAGGTTATAAGGAGGTGTGTACCACAGGAAGAGCAAGAAGACATTCTCCATCACTGTCATGCTTCACAATATGGAGGCCACTTAGGAGGTAATAAAACTGCTGCCAAGGTGCTGCAGTCAGGGTTCTACTGGCCGACACTATATAAAGATGCACAGGACTTTTACAAGAACTGTGACAGGTGCCAGCGGACAGGTAACATCTCGAGGAGAAACGAGATGCCACTGCAGAATATCCTAGAAGTCGAGATCTTCGACGTTTGGGGGATTGATTTTATGGGACCTTTTCCATCTTCATGTGGAAATCTTTACATCCTCCTAGCAGTGGATTATGTCTCCAAGTGGGTAGAAGCAATCGCAACTCAAAAGAATGATGCCAAAACGGTCCAAAAGTTTTTGCACAAAAACATCTTTTCTAGATTTGGCATCCCTAGGGCGATTATCAGTGATGAAGGGAGACATTTCGATAATAGGGTAATTGCTGCCGCCTTGAAGAAATATGGTGTCAAGCACAGGATCGCGACAGCATACCACCCACAGACCAATGGACAGGCTGAGATTTCCAACAGGGAAGTGAAGAACATTGTAACCCCCTCGTCCCGGTCTGGTAGGATGACCGGTCCGAGTGGGCCACACGGGGAAAACCGAAGCGAAACCCGTTAAGGTTTCCCCTCGGTTAACAACCCGGAAAATTTCTTTTAACATTAGTCTTATCTAGATGCTATTATAATTCCTATGTGAAGCACAGCAGCGGAAGAATCAAACAACGCATCAATCACCGGCCAACAAACATAAACAGTCCATTTTACTTCATTTCAGCAGGCCGTTTCGAAACACCTATAGGGTGTTCCGAAACGCCCTGACCTGGTCAACGGGCCTGGGTCAACCACAAGGTGACCGTTCCGAAACAGGGGTGACCCGTATCGGAACGCCCTTGACGGTCAATATCTCGTGGTCAACGAGATTTGACCGTTTCGGAACTTCCAAGGCCCGTTTCGGAACGGCTTCATCTCGCCAATTTCTCAAAATTCCAGAGGCGAAAACGTTCCGGAACGACCCTCATCCGTTTCGAAACGGAAGGCCATTTACACAGGGGCCGTTTCGGAACACGGGGACCCGTTCCGAAACACCCCCTGTCTGCAGATTTTCTGGGCTGTTTTGAGGCACAAGGATGCCCCAAAACACCAACAAACCAACAAGCAACTTCAAGGCAAGACAACATATGGCATAGCAAACATACAATCATGCTTCAACAAGGGTTAAACATGTATTACACAAAGGCATCAATCCATATCATGCATTCATTCAAACCACATACGAACTCATGTAAAACTCTTAAGGCATAAGCTGACCTTCAAACAAGTAATTAGGCATGACTTAACATTCATCATGGCAACACAACCATGCAAAAGCAATAAGTATAAAGGAGTCTACACATGCTCCTAACAACCAACAACAACCAACACATCCCATTGCCTAAACTATTACATAACTTAGCATAAAACCATACTTGATGAACTTAAGTCCAAAACCACACTTGGAGGCCCTCCTCTTGCCGAGCAACCCACGAACTAAGGATCTGCAATGTTGAACAAGGAGAGCGTAAGCAATGATGCTTAGTGAGGGTAAGCTCTAAAAACAAACCTCAACATCGCAGGGTCCAAGCACGATCTAGCCGAGGCAACATACATAATTCAAGAGTCCACAAGATATAGATGCATGAGCAATTATATCACATATATGCCATAATCATGAGCTCAACACTACCATACATGCAATCACATACAACATCCAAGCAGCTCATAATCTCAACACATTGATACATATATCAAACAACATTGGCACCTAGTTATCGCTCAAATACACGGATAGACTCGTTGGAAACTCATATCCAACAACCACATTACCTCGGTGGGATTCCACTCATCACCGGCCTCGCGGAGGGGATTCCACTCATCCTCACGCCCCGTCGATGGGATTCCACTCATCATCGACTATATTTAGATACCATTTCCGGGCGTACCCGTACTCCTCCTTGGTGACTCAACGCCACCAAGGCCATGCGCAACTTTAGACTCATGTGTACACACTAACATCCTAATGATCGATCATTTGTATTTAAGTATACTAGTGCCAATATTTTGCTCATTCCACGTTACTCATTTCAAACATTTCCGTGCTTAGCACGTACTCACCATGGACGCAACCATGCACCATTACCATGCATGCTTTAAGCAATGCAACCCATGCCTCAATTCACATGTATAAAGCAATATACATAAGCATTCATATCACAAGACATACGAGGCATATACATTCATACATTTGAGTTCATCCAAAGGCTTAGATCAAGTTTAGGATTAGGCTACCACCCTAATCCTAACTCTAGGTGGGTCTACCAAGCCCAACCTAGTCCAAACACTCAACCAACCAATCTAAAACCGTTTAAAACAATTAACCACTCACCTAAGCTTCCAAGCACAAGACCAAGCAAGCGTCCGTTCTTCAAATTCCCGGATTCGATCCCGAAGCTTCTTCCACGTTTCCCCTTGCTTCTAGCCAAACAAAACACATTCATCACTTCCCAAATCAATGCTAATTCAATCATCAATCCACATTGCAAAACACAACTCAATTTCCACAATTTCCAAATCACATAGCATCCCAAAAACCCAATTTTTCGGACTCCCACAACCAAGGGCTGAAATACTCAATTCCAAGCACCCAAATGGCTTCCAAAACATCCCAAAACACTCCCCTAACATAGGTAGACCATCAGCCCTTCATTCCCAACACAAATCCTCTTAAAATCCCAATTTTTCATACCCCAAAATTGGCCTTAAAGACCCACCACGAAAATTCACCCAAATTCTATCAAATTAAGATATGTTGTGAGTTTCATCATGCCCAAGCATAACCCCAAAACAATTTTTCAAAGTAGATTGAAAAGCCCCATCAAAACCCCAATTTTCCATAAGAACCCTAATTCCCAAAACTCATTATTTTTGAAATCTAAAACAATAGGTGAGTAGATAATGTAGAGGAGGTTAAGAATTTATGTTTACCTCTTGATTTGATGATGAAATTGATTAGCCAACCCAATGGAATAGTGATTAGGGCTTTAGGAGAGTTTGAAAGTGGGGTGAGGTTTTGAAATTGGTAAAGAGGAAAAGATAGAGGAAGATGACAACTTTTATGGAAAAGTTGTCCTCCTTTATTTTTAAATGGGGTAAATCACAACTTTGGTCCCTCCCTCTTTATTTAAATTCAATTAGGTCATTATCTAAGTTTGTTTTATTTTAATTAGACTTCATTTGACTCGAACAACAACCCGGCTAACTCCTAGGCCCGAGACACGGGTGTTACAACTCTCCCCCACTTAAGGAATTTCGTCCCCGAAATTACCTGGTGGAAACAGATACGGAAACTGCTCAACCATATCCGCTTTCCTCTCCCACGTGGCCTCTTCCACACCTCTATGCCTCCACAACACCTTGACCAACTCTATGGTCTTGCCACGCAACACCTTGCTATCTGAAGCAAGTATCTCAATGGGCTCTTCATTATAGGACAAATCCGGATTCAACTCTATCTCCTCAACGGGCATCACATGGGAAGGGTCTGACCTATATCTCCTAAGCATAGATACGTGAAAGACATCATGGATCTTCTCTAATTCAGAAGGTAACCTCAAACGATAAGCTACGGGCCCAATCCGCTCAACTATCTCATACGGACCAATGAACCTCGGGCTCAACTTGCCCTTACGGCCAAATCTCATTACCTTCTTCCAAGGAGATACTTTCAGAAACACTTTCTCACCCACTGTGTACTCAATCTCTTTCCTCTTCAAATCTGCATAAGACTTCTGACGATCCGAAGCCGCTTTCAAACGGTCACAAATCAACTTCACTTTCTCTGTGGTTCCTTTAAGCAAATCTGGCATAGGTAACAATCTCTGACCTGTCTCAGCCCAACAAATCGGAGTTCTACACCGTCTACCATACAAAGCCTCATAAGGAGCCATCTGAATACTAGACTGATAACTGTTGTTGTAAGCAAACTCAACCAACGGTAAGTGTTTCTCCCAAGAACCCTGAAAATCAATCACACAACAACGAAGCATATCCTCTAAAATCTGTATCACTCGCTCTGACTGCCCATCGGACTGCGGATGATAAGATGTGCTGAAATGCAGACGACTACCCAAAGCACTATGTAAGCAACTCCAGAACCTCGAAGTAAATCTAGGATCCCTATCTGAAACTATAGACTTCGGAACTCCATGAAGTCTCACAATCTCACGAATGTACAAGTTTGCCAACTTGTCTAAGGAGTCCGTAGTGTTCACTGCTAAGAAGTGAGCACACTTAGTGAACCTATCAACAATCACCCACACTGAATTCTTCTTCGAAGGAGACAAAGGCAACCCCGATACAAAATCCATGGTGATTCTTTCCCATTTCCATTCCGGAATCTTCAAAGGCTGTAGCAAACCTGAAGGAACCTGATGTTCTGCCTTCACTCTCTGACAAACCATACAACGGCTCACATACTCGGCCACATCTCTCTTCAACCCAACCCAGAAGTAATCATTCTTCAAATCTCGATACATCTTGGTACTACCCGGATGCATAGAAAAGGGACTCGAATGTGCTTCACTCAAAATCTGACGCCTCAGCTCAACATCTTCCGGTACCACAATTTTATCTCTAAAGCACAACAAACTCTCACCACTGAAACTATACTCGGTCGGTCTTCCTTCGGCTATGTCTTGAACATGAGGAACTAGGCTCGCATCTTGCAACTGCTTCTCTCTAATCAACTGAATCAAAGAAGGCTTCACTTGCAACTCGGCGATCAAGCCACCATCATCGGACACACTCAATCTAGCAAACATAGCTCTCAGCTCAACGGCCACTTTTCTACTCAAAGCATCGGCCACCACGTTTGCTTTACCCGGATGGTACTCAATAGTCAAATCATAATCTTTTAACAACTCTAGCCATCTCCTCTGTCTCAAGTTCAACTCTTTCTGTGTCATCAAGTACTTCAAGCTCTTGTGATCGGTGTAGACTATACACTTCTCACCATACAAATAGTGACGCCAAATCTTCAGTGCAAACACAACTGCGGCTAGCTCTATGTCATGAGTAGGATAATTCTTCTCATGGATCTTCAACTGTCTAGAGGCATAAGCAACAACTCTCCTATCTTGCATCAAAACACATCCTAAGCCTATGTAGGAAGCATCAATGTAAATCACAAACTCCTTACCTGAAACAGGCTGTACTAACACTGGAGCATTTGTCAAAGCTTCCTTCAACTTCTCAAAGGCCTTTTGTCTTGCATCTGACCATTCAAACTTGACTCCCTTTTGCAACAACTTAGTCAAGGGAGCGGCTACTCTAGAGAAGCCATCCACAAACCTCCTATAGTAACCAGCTAATCCTAGGAAACTCCTAATCTCGGTCACAGACTTAGGTTGTTTCCACTCAACAATAGCCTCAATCTTCGATGGATCAACTCGGATGCCTTCGGCCGAAACAACATGGCCAAGAAATACAACCTCTCGAATCCAGAACTCACACTTACTGAGCTTCGCATACAACTGATTACTCAACAATCTCTGCAAGACCAGTCTCAAGTGCTCATCATGCTCTTCTTCTGTCTTCGAGTACACAAGTATATCATCAATGAAGACAACTACAAAACGATCTAGATAGTCTCTGAAAATTCTGTTCATCATGTCCATGAAAGCTGCTGGTGCATTCGTGAGCCCAAATGGCATCACAAGAAACTCATAGTGACCATATCTAGTCCTAAAAGCTGTCTTCGGAACATCACACTCTTTCACTTTCAACTGATAGTATCCGGATCTCAAATCTATCTTCGAGAATACTGAAGCACCCCTCAACTGATCAAATAAATCATCTATACGAGGCAACGGATACTTGTTCTTCACGGTCAACTGATTCAGCTGTCTATAGTCAATACACATGCGCATGCTACCATCTTTCTTTTTCACAAACAGCACTGGAGCACCCCACGGAGAACTACTAGGCCTAATGAAACCACGGTCTAATAATTCTTGCAACTGACTCTTCAACTCTTTCAACTCTTTCGGAGCCATACGATACGGAGCTATCGAAACTGGGTTAGACCCTAAAACTGTCTCAATCACAAACTCAACATCTCTGTCAGGAGGCAAACCCGGCAACTCTTCAGGAAACACATCTGGAAAGTCACACACTGTCCTAATATCTTTCGGTCTAGCTTCACTCATATCCGGATTCATAACATAAGCCAAATAGGCCCCACATCCAGAGTCCATCAACCTATGTGCCTCTAAAGCTGACACCACATTAGACAAGAACTTAATGTTCTCGCCCACTACCACTACCTCGTAGTCATCGGAAAGCTTCAAAGAAATTCTCTTTGTCTCGAAGTCCACACTAGCCCGATGCTCAACCAACCAATCCATACCCAAAATAATATCAAAACCGTAGAAAGGAAGTTCCATCATATCAACTGAGAACACATGACCCTGAATCTTCAGTGGACACCTCCTATACATACGTCTAACTACAACTGTCTCACCAAAAGAGCTAGTAACATGCATACCTACATCTAAGATCTCAACAGGAATATCTAACTTCTGTGCATGCTCACTCAGAATGTAGGAATGTGTAGAACCCGAATCAACCAAAGAAAGCAAAGACATAGACTGTAACTCAAAATTACCTGCTATCACATCGGTGTCGTTCCCGGCCCCTCTCTGGGCATAGACCCTCGCTGGTCCTCCCGCCTCTGGCTGCACCGCCACAACATGAGCAAGGTTCCTCTGAGCATCTACCCTAGGTGCATCAGCCCTCGGCTGGAAGTAGCCACGACCGCGCCCACGGCCTCTCTGAAAATCATTACCTCTCGCAGGAGCCTGAGCTATGTTCGGTGCCTGAGCTGCCTGACGCGGACAGTCCCTCCTAAAGTGGTCCCTCGAACCACAGTTCCAACAAGCATGGAAGTTACCCCAGCACTCTCCAGTGTGCTGTCTCCCACACTGTGCACACTCGGGCAAGCGCCCTCCTCCTCTATGGCCCTGATGGCCCCTACCATGGTGGCCACCGCCCCGTCTCTGATCAAACTGATGTCCGCCACCCTTGTGTCTCTTAGCATCTCTACCATCAAAGTGGTTATGCCTCTTTCCAGAACCAGAACCACCAGCTCGTTTGGCTGAACCCAAACTATGCTCCAAATCCTTGGCCCTCGCGACCAACACATCAAAGTCTGAGTAGTCAGAAGCCAACGTGTACCTCTTAACCTCTTCATTCAATCCGTATCGGAATCGGTTGCAGCGTTCCATTTCAGTAGGAATCAACTCTGGGGCATACTGACTCAAGCGAACAAAGCGGATCTCATAATCGGTCACTGAAGCATCTCCCTGAGTAAGAGCCATAAACTCTCGCTTCTTCTCATCCAAGTACCTCGGTCCCAAGTACCTCTTTCTGAAAGCAAACTCAAAGAAATCCCAATCTATCTCGGCCTCTGGAACCCCGGTAGTGATGGTGACCCACCAGGTGTAGGCATCACCCTGAAGCAGTGAGATCACACAGCCCAATCTACGTGCGCCCGCACAACCCATCTGAGCCAAGATACGAACTGTCTTCTCCAACCATAACTCCGACCTCTCCGGAGTAGATCCTCTAAATTCCTCGGCTCCTAGGCTACGGAGCCTCTCCAAAGGTAAGCTAGCATCATCACACCTAGGCTGAACTGCAGCCTGAGCTCCCGCAACTGCGGCCTGGAACGCTCCCGCTATCGCTTGCACTAGCGGAGTCATATCAATTCCAGCTGGACCTTGGCCACCTTGGCCACCTTGAGGTCCCTCTCCTCCAACTCCAGGGGGAGGAGGTGGTGGTGGTGGGGGTGGTGGAGGAGCGCCAACTCCCGCTGCCCCCGGTCCTTCTATATGAGCCCCCGCACCGACTACCGGCTCAACAGGAACTACAACCCGCGGTTCCTGACGAACCAACCTCGGTCTACCTCTCGGTCTAGACATTGCTCTCACAGATATTAACTACAACCACAACAACAACACACAAAATGGGTTAGCAAGGTGAGGCTCCCAAGTGTCCAAGTATGTCTCCTCACTTAAAAATCATTTTTTTTTCCAATGTAATAGTAGCAATGGGACCCACACACACGTGCTTAAAAGTAAAACAATCAGCATACTTGTCACATAAGCAACCATTCTTGCAGAACAAGCAAACACCGTTTCGGAACTTCCAAGGCCCGTTTCGGAACGGCTTCATCTCGCCAATTTCTCAAAATTCCAGAGGCGAAAACGTTCCAGAACGACCCTCATCCGTTTCGAAACGGAAGGCCATTTACACAGGGGCCGTTTCGGAACACGGGGACCCGTTCCGAAACACCCCCTGTCTGCAGATTTTCTGGGCTGTTTTGAGGCACAAGGATGCCCCAAAACACCAACAAACCAACAAGCAACTTCAAGGCAAGACAACATATGGCATAGCAAACATACAATCATGCTTCAACAAGGGTTAAACATGTATTACACAAAGGCATCAATCCATATCATGCATTCATTCAAACCACATACGAACTCATGTAAAACTCTTAAGGCATAAGCTGACCTTCAAGCAAGTAATTAGGCATGACTTAACATTCATCATGGCAACACAACCATGCAAAAGCAATAAGTATAAAGGAGTCTACACATGCTCCTAACAACCAACAACAACCAACACATCCCATTGCCTAAACTATTACATAACTTAGCATAAAACCATACTTGATGAACTTAAGTCCAAAACCACACTTGGAGGCCCTCCTCTTGCCGAGCAACCCACGAACTAAGGATCTGCAATGTTGAACAAGGAGAGCGTAAGCAATGATGCTTAGTGAGGGTAAGCTCTAAAAACAAACCTCAACATCGCAGGGTCCAAGCACGATCTAGCCGAGGCAACATACATAATTCAAGAGTCCACAAGATATAGATGCATGAGCAATTATATCACATATATGCCATAATCATGAGCTCAACACTACCATACATGCAATCACATACAACATCCAAGCAGCTCATAATCTCAACACATTGATACATATATCAAACAACATTGGCACCTAGTTATCGCTCAAATACACGGATAGACTCGTTGGAAACTCATATCCAACAACCACATTACCTCGGTGGGATTCCACTCATCACCGGCCTCGCGGAGGGGATTCCACTCATCCTCACGCCCCGTCGATGGGATTCCACTCATCATCGACTATATTTAGATACCATTTCCGGGCGTACCCGTACTCCTCCTTGGTGACTCAACGCCACCAAGGCCACGCGCGACTTTAGACTCATGTGTACACACTAACATCCTAATGATCGATCATTTGTATTTAAGTATACTAGTGCCAATATTTTGCTCATTCCACGTTACTCATTTCAAACATTTCCGTGCTTAGCACGTACTCACCATGGACGCAACCATGCACCATTACCATGCATGCTTTAAGCAATGCAACCCATGCCTCAATTCACATGTATAAAGCAATATACATAAGCATTCATATCACAAGACATACGAGGCATATACATTCATACATTTGAGTTCATCCAAAGGCTTAGATCAAGTTTAGGATTAGGCTACCACCCTAATCCTAACTCTAGGTGGGTCTACCAAGCCCAACCTAGTCCAAACACTCAACCAACCAATCTAAAACCGTTTAAAACAATTAACCACTCACCTAAGCTTCCAAGCACAAGACCAAGCAAGCGTCCGTTCTTCAAATTCCCGGATTCGATCCCGAAGCTTCTTCCACGTTTCCCCTTGCTTCTAGCCAAACAAAACACATTCATCACTTCCCAAATCAATGCTAATTCAATCATCAATCCACATTGCAAAACACAACTCAATTTCCACAATTTCCAAATCACATAGCATCCCAAAAACCCAATTTTTCGGACTCCCACAACCAAGGGCTGAAATACTCAATTCCAAGCACCCAAATGGCTTCCAAAACATCCCAAAACACTCCCCTAACATAGGTAGACCATCAGCCCTTCATTACCAACACAAATCCTCTTAAAATCCCAATTTTTCATACCCCAAAATTGGCCTTAAAGACCCACCACGAAAATTCACCCAAATTCTATCAAATTAAGATATGTTGTGAGTTTCATCATGCCCAAGCATAACCCCAAAACAATTTTTCAAAGTAGATTGAAAAGCCCCATCAAAACCCCAATTTTCCATAAGAACCCTAATTCCCAAAACTCATTATTTTTGAAATCTAAAACAATAGGTGAGTAGATAATGTAGAGGAGGTTAAGAATTTATGTTTACCTCTTGATTTGATGATGAAATTGATTAGCCAACCCAATGGAATAGTGATTAGGGCTTTAGGAGAGTTTGAAAGTGGGGTGAGGTTTTGAAATTGGTAAAGAGGAAAAGATAGAGGAAGATGACAACTTTTATGGAAAAGTTGTCCTCCTTTATTTTTAAATGGGGTAAATCACAACTTTGGTCCCTCCCTCTTTATTTAAATTCAATTAGGTCATTATCTAAGTTTGTTTTATTTTAATTAGACTTCATTTGACTCGAACAACAACCCGGCTAACTCCTAGGCCCGAGACACGGGTGTTACAAACATTCTTGAAAAGATGGTTAAACCAACTAGGAAAGATTGGTTTTTACTTCTGAATGATGCATTATGGGCATACAGGACAGCTTTCAAAACTCCATTGGGCATGTCTCCATACCGTTTGATTTATGGGAAAACCTGTCACCTGCCTGTCGAGATAGAGCACAAGGCATATTGGGCAATCAAGGCAATAAACATGGACTTGGACAAGGCAGGCCAGAAAAGGCTGTTAGATTTGAATGAGATCGATGAAATACGGACAATGGCCTACGACAATGCAAGGATTTACAAGGAAAAGACTAAGAAGTGGCATGACAAGAAGCTGCTGCCACGACAGTTCTGTCCAGGGCAGCTTGTGTTGTTGTTTAATTCTAGGTTGAAACTCTTTCCAGGGAAGCTCAAATCTAGATGGTCTGGTCCGTTCCAAGTGGTTTAAGTTTTTCCCCATGGTGCCATTACAATTCAATCATTAAAGGACGGGCACCAATTCAAAGTCAATGGACAACGCCTCAAGCATTATCAGGGGACTGAAGCCCCAAGAATACAGGAAGTGGTTACTTTAGGTGATGCCCCACAAGGCATCCCTAATTTAACCTAATTTTTATTTTTATTTATTTTATTATTTATTATTATTTATTAGGAAATTAGGTTTATTTTATTCGAATAATGTTTTGTTTTTCTAATTTCAGTTTTTAGGAAATAAAGGAGTCAAGAAGAAAAGGAGAAGTGACCCAAGCCCACCGCCCATCCATCAGCCCACTAAAGCCCATTTATGGAAACCTGTCGTTTCGGCTGCCGCCGCAGACGGATATGACAGGCTGTCAACAGACTGACACGGCAGACGCAGAAGCGTGCGGCAGACGCATAGCAGACGCATAAATGCGTGTCAGACGTGTCAGACACGCTACATTCAATCTGCCGCCCCGTTATTCCCGCCTGCCGTTGCGGCATTAAATGGGCAGCTACTCGACCGCTATATAAACCCCTTCCCATTTTCATTTTTCATCACTTCTGATTTTTCTCTCTTGTTATTCTCCTCTAGTTTTATTTGTTTTCTCTCTTTCACAGCCCTTGCAACCAAAATGTCATCGAGACAAACCCGTCGTAACACCGCTGCCGCTTCTTCTTCAGCAGCAGCATCACCCTTCGCCAACAAGGAACTATGGGAGGAGCGTGGCTTCATTTACAACAGAGATGCTCCCCATATGGGACTCCGGCCGTTCATTATGAAGGCCATAATGGCACAGCTATGGGAGGACTTTGCCGAGCAGCCGACAGAGTTAAATGATACTTTGGTTCGAGAATTTTACGAGGCCATCGACAGCAAAACGGCGACATCTGTCACCGTCTGAGGAGTGGCAGTACCCTTCACCGCCAACAGCATCAACCACACGTTCGGCCTCTTCTTTGGCCCCAATGATGATGCTCACCAACAATTTTGGGACACCCTCGACGCTGCTGCCCATGATGCTGTCATGATGGAACTGACAGAGGCTGGGACGACATGGACCACCAGCAAAAAGAACCCCCAGTCCGTCAATAGGGGGCAGCTACTCCCTGAAGCAAAACTATGGAACACTTTCATCAAAAAGCGTATCCTGCCCTCGTCCCACCATACGACAGTCAACCGACAACGCTTGGCCCTCATTCACTCGATTATGCATGACAGGCCCATCAATGTGGGCAGGTACATGAGGGACAGCATCATCGATTGTGCATTCCGCTCAGACTCACGACTCTGCCTGCCGTTCACCATCACCGCCCTCTGCCGCTGTGCTGCCGTACCAGAGGAACCCTCCGACAAAATTAAGAATGGCAGCGGCTGGACTGACAACAACATCTCCAGCCTCATGGAGGTCATAGTCGTATCACCCATCAATGCCTTCGACCCCAATGCCCCTCCTACTGATTCCGATGATGAACCTGCCACCGAACCTGCCCCAGATGCTGCCGCCGACACCGCTCCGACAGATCAGTCTGCACACATCCTTGCTGCCATCCTAAGGATAGAGGAGCGCCAAATGGGTTTGATGACTTTTATCCGTGACTTCTCAAATGCAACGGTAAATTTCATTACTAATACTTTACATTATTCGGATGTCAACTTCCCCACCTTCCCCGCCCATTATTTCCATATCCCCTCCCCTACTCCCACACCACCTGTCTCTCCCCATATGCATTCTGCCGCTCCCACACCAACCCCTGCCCCAACGGCAGAAGGCAGCCCACCAGCAGACACCTCCCCTCGAGGAACCAAGAGACCTGCCACTGATGACAGCCCTCTTATCCGGAGGAATTTGGAGAGCGACTTTACGAGGGTTAAGCGAATTAAGCACGTGGCGCACAAGAAAAGGCTGCCCAAAGCCACCACCACCAGCAGCTCATGGGACAGCGGTAGCAGTTCCGACGTTCGGCTAGTGGAGCAACCTGCCCCTCAACCTGCCAATGAACTTGCCCCTCCACCGGCTGATGAACCTGCTGACCAACCTGCTCTGGAACCTGCCCAGCCCCCTCCACAGCGCAGACGCCGCCATCAGATCCGCGTCAGCAGCAGCAGCGAGGACAGCGAGTGAAAATTTAAGTTTTTATTTTTCCTTATTGCTGCTTGCCTTTATATTTTGTGATGTACTTTTTCTTTCTTTTATTTTTCATGTCATTTTGCATTGAGGGCAATGCAACCCTCGAGTTTGGGGGTGGCAACCCTCCATCATTAATGGAGTCTTAAGTACATCTTTTTATTAATTGTTGTGTCTTTTTTTTTATCTATTTTTCTTTAAAAAAAATTCAGAAAATTTAAACTGTTGGCTTAAAACTGTGAAGTTAACTTACCTGTCATGACGGCTCTGTCGTGGCAGCATCTTTAGGACAGGTTAAGGAAAAGTTTAGAGCCTTTCTATAGTTCTGAAAACTTAAACACCATTGTGACTGTTATATTGCTTAGATTTCTTTTAGCCAAACTAGAATAGGAAGCTTAGAACTTGAATAGCCCCTAGAGGTGCCTAACACTGGCTCTAGGAAAGAAGTTTAGCAAAAGAAAATCAAAAACCTAGAGGTGCCTGAAACCGGCTCTAGGAAGCTAACTAGAGGTGCCCGAAACTGGCTCTAGAAAAACTTAGCTTAAAAATAGAATAATAAGAAGCATGAAAATGTGCCTTCTAAAAGAAAGTAAACTTTGGCATAAAAATTCGAGTTAAGGAGTTGAATATTCTAGTGAAACTAAGAGAGTCTTAGCATATAACTGTTCACAAGCATGCACACACTGCACGAGAGCTATAGGGAGATTCCGGACAGATCCTAACCTTTCCGACAGGTTGCTGCCGCCATAGAGAATGAGCGACAAGTAAGGGACAGTTCACTGTTTGAAGGCCAACACAAAAATTTTCAGTTTTCTTTTAAGTCTTCATTGCTTGAGGGCAAGCAAAAACTTGAGTTTGGGGGTGTGTTGAGTGTGTAAAAGTTCTATTATTTACACCATTTTTAACCCATATTTCTGCTGCATTCAAGCATCATTGCATTGCATTTAGGTTAGTTTTCAATAAAACATCACAATTATATAAAAGGCACGGATTCTACTGAAAGATGGCTATTTTTGCAGGTATCTGTCATAGTAGATGTTGAAGGCAGGCGCAGGGCAGATAAGCAGGAAAGCTGAACTGGACAAGCAGCCGAAGAAGACGAACCTGTCATGGACCTGTCGTGACAGCATGGTGACAGCAGACTTATGAAGAGGAAAAGCAAAGTGGACCTCGATAGATAGAGAAAAATCTGCTCGTCTGTCGTGTGAAAGCAAATATTTTTCCAAGCCCCGGATCAAAAGATATGTCAAGCCAAAGCCCAAGGAGAGGAAATCCCTAAAAGCAAGGATGCGGCTGGAAAGTAGGAGTCTTTAGAGATTTAGTCTTTATTAGAATCTTACTTTTAATTAAAGTTGTAATCCTTGTTACCTTAGATAACTTGAGCCCAAAGCTTATATAAGGGCATAGATTTAACCTAGGGCATAACCGATTACCCCAGAACCGAAACCAAAAACCCCTGCCGTTTACCTGTCACCGACATGTTCTAAATTCCCCCTAGGACCACGGGTTGTTTTGTAAAGTAGTTGCAAGGATTGCTTTGTTTTAGGATTTTTCAAGTTCAATAAAATAAACTTCAAGTTCTTTTATCTTGGTTTTAATATCTTGCAAGAGCATCGGGAGAGCATTGTGAGGTTATCCATTTACTTAGCATCGGGAGAGTTAAGTATACGAAAGAGATAAAAGCGCGTTCTCTAGTTTATAGTTGAACCATCTCGTGCCTAGGGATAGGGCGAGGTTAAGTGGCTAAAGAAGAATTCATACACATCGGTGTTCATCCTTCGATTCACGCCGGGAGGTATCATCAAAGACGTGATCATCGACAGACTTGTGCCTAGGGATAGGGCAAGGCAGATCTGGGATTCTTGCCAAGCTTGAAGTACGGAGTTAGTGTTCGCTGCCGCGGCAGCTAACGGATAGCCGCCGCGACAGGTGCTGTCGGCGACGGGTGCGACGACAAAATTGGAGATCCTAAGCAATTCAATACCTGCACTACTGAGCAACTCAATACCAGCCCATTCTCTCTATCTTGATTTCTCAATCCTTTTATTTATGTTTTTACTTTATTATTCTCGTGACAACTCCTAATTATTTCTTTTACCTTCGTGCAGTGAATTTAGGTGAAGTCATTAGCCCAATCCCTGTGGAGACGATATCCGATACTTCGTATCACTTACTACTTGCGTCGTGTACACTTGCACTACAATTGCGATAGACTATTTTACACGCAACAAAAACTTGTTGCGTGTAAAAGAGTCTATCGCAATTGTAGTGCAAGTGTACACGACGCAAGTAGTAAAGTGATACGAAGTATCGGATATCGTCTCCACAGGGATTGGGCTAATGACTTCACCTTGTTTACTGCACGAAAGTAAAGGAAATAATTAAGAGTTGTCACGAGAATAATAAAGTAAAAACGTAAATAAAAGGATTGGGAAATCAAGATAGAGAGAATGGGCTGGTATTGAATTGCTCAGAAGTGCAGGTATTGAATTGCTTAAGATTTCTAGTTCTGTCGTCGCGCCCGTCGCCGACAGCACCTGTCGCGACGGCTGTCCGTTAGCTGTCGCGGCAGCGAACACTAACTCCGTACTTCAAGCTTGGCAAGAATCCCAGATCTGCCTTGCCCTATCCCTAGGCACAAGTCTGTCGATGATCACGTCTTTGATGATACCTCCCAGTGTGAATCGAAGGATGAACACCGATGTGTATGAATTCTTCTTTAGCCACTTAACCTCGCCCTATCCCTAGGCACGAGATGGTTCAACTATAAACTAGAGAACGCGCTCTTATCTCTTTCGTATACTTAACTCTCCCGATGCTAAGTAAATGGATAACCTCACAATGCTCTCCCGATGCTCTTGTAAGATATTAAAACCAAGATAAAAGAACTTGAAGTTTATTTTATTGAACTGGAAAAATCCTAAAACAAAGCAACCCTTGCAACTACTTTACAAAACAACCGTAGCCCTAGGGGGAATTTAGAACATGTCGGTGACGGGTGGACGGCAGGGGTTTGATTTTGGTTATGGGGTAATCGGTTATTCTCCTAGGTTAAATCTATGCCCTTATATAAGCTTTGGGCTCAAGTTATCTAAGGTAACAAGGATTACAACTTTAATTAAAAGTAAGATTCTAATAAAGACTAAATCTCTAAAGACTCCTACTTTCCAGCCGCATCCTTGCTTTTAGGGATTTCCTCTCCTTGGGCTTTGGCTTGACATATCTTTTGTTCCGGGGCATGGAAAAATATTTGGCTTTCACACGACAGACGAGCAGATTTTTCTCTATCTATCGAGGTCCACTTTACTTTTCCTCTTCATAAGTCTGCTGTCACCATGCTGTCACGACAGGTCCATGACAGGTTCGTCTTCTTCGGCTGCTTGTCCAGTTCAGCTTTCCTGCTTATCTGCCCTGCGCCTGCCTTCAACATCTACTGTGGCAGATACCTGCAAAAATAGTCATCTTTCAGTAGAATCCGTGCCTTTTATATAATTGTGATGTTTTATTGAAAACTAACCTAAATGCAATGCAATGATGCTTGAATGCAGCAGAAATATGGGTTAAAAAGGGTGTAAATAATAGAACTTTTACACACTCAACACACCCCCAAACTCAAGTTTTTGCTTGCCCTCAAGCAATGAAGACTTAAAAGAAAACTGAAAATTTTTGTGTTGGCCTTCAAACAGTGAACTGTCCCTTACCTGTCGCTCATTCTCTATGGCGGCAGCAACCTGTCGGAAAAGATTAGGATCTGTCCGGAATCTCCCTATAGCTCTCGTGCAGTGTGTGCATGCTTGTGAACAGTTATATGCTAAGACTCTCTTAGTTTCACTAGAATATTCATCTTCTTAACTCGAATTTTTATGCCAAAGTTTATTTTTTAGAAGGCACATTTTCATGCTTCTTTTTCTTCTATTTTCAAGCTAGTTTTTCTAGAGCCAGTTTCGGGCACCTCTAGTTAGCTTCCTAGAGCCGGTTTCGGGCACCTCTAGGTTTTTGATTTTCTTTTGCTAAACTTCTTTCCTAGAGCCAGTGTTAGGCACCTCTAGGGGTTATCCAAGTTCTAAGCTTCCTATTCTAGTTTGGCTAAAAGAAATCTAAGCAATATAACAGTCACAAAAGTGTTTAAGTTTTCAGAACTATAGAAAGGCTCTAAACTTTTCCTTAACCTGTCCTAAAGATGCTGCCACGACAGAGCCGTCATGACAGGTAAGTTAACTTCACAGTTTTGAGCCAACAGTTTAAATTTTCTAAATTTTTTTTAAAGAAAAATAGATAGAAAATAAGACACAACAATTAATAAAAAGATGTACTTAAGACTCCATTAATGATGGAGGGTTGCCACCCCCAAACTCGAGGGTTGCATTGCCCTCAATGCAAAATGACACGAAAAATAAAGAAAAACAAGATAAATAAAAGGACATCACAAAAGATAAGGCAGACAGCAGTAAAGGAAAAATAAAAACTTAAATTTTCACTCGCTGTCCTCGCTGCTGCTGCTGACGCGGATCTGGTGGCGGCGTCTGCGCTGTGGAGGGGGCTGGGCAGGTTGAGGGGCAGGTTGCTCAGCAGGTTCATCGGCCGGTGGAGGGGCAAGTTCATGGGCAGGTTGAGGGGCAGGTTGCTCCACTAGCCGGACGTCGGAACTGCTACCGCTGTCCCATGAGCTGCTGGTGGTAGTGGCTCTGGGCAGCCTTTTCTTGTGCGCCACGTGCTTAATTCGTTTTACCCTCGTAAAGTCGCTCTCCAAATTCCTCCGGATAAGCAGGCTGTCAGCAGTGGCAGGTCTTTTGGTTCCTCGAGGGGAGGTGTCTGCTGGTGGGCTGCCTTCCGCCGTTGGGGCAGGGGATTGTGTGGAAGCGGCATAATGCATATGGGGAGAGACAGGTGGTGTGGGTGTGGGGGAGGGGATATGGAAATAATGGGCGGGGAATGGTTTCAGTTTGTGGGCCACAACAAGGTTTTTGACTTTCCCCTTATGGTTTTACATGGGTATGGTGACTTTTTCTTTATTGGGTCGCTTTGGCTTATAACCAATTTGGCCTTTCATGCCACTGGTGAATTGAATGTAGCGCTAAGCGTGGGAAGTAGCCAGCTTGATCCTAATCCGGAGAAGTTTTCAGATGATTAAGTCTCTTTTTATCCCTACTTAGCGGGTAAAGGTAATTACATTCCGGGGCATGAGACATCACCAGTTAAATAGTGCTCCAAATTTAATAGGCCAGCGGATAACTCCCAGGGGGTTATCCGCATCAGTAATGATCGATCTGGATCAACCCCTTTTGAAAGAAAGGGTCAAAAGGTGGTGGTGTACGTGAACCCTTCCCCTTGGATCGTCATGTGCTCTAGGTTCACAAATGATCTAAGGTCTCTTTTGGTCTTTTCGAGCTTCGGAATGAAGGCATTGTCCGATGCTGGATGTCTCCACCTTACCAGGCCAAGCTCGAAGTCAGGTCTTTTGATCTTTGCATTCCAGTTGACAAGACCCATGTCCGCCGACAAGGGAGCCTGCCTCTAGAATGAGCTTTTGATCGAGTCTCACGACAGATTTCGAGTTTGGCAAGGGTGTCTTTGTCACTTTCATGCTGCTTTCCTCTGGTTAGGGTGAACCCTGTGCTACATGACCACCTTCGTATGTTTCTGGCCTACGTGCCACGTCTTTGGCTTTGTTCGTTTCTGTTTTACGTCGATTTTTGTCTTCCCCAGAATTTATTTCGGTTGAGTGTTTGTGTTTTGCTGCTAGTGTCTCGGGCTGCATGTTTCTGCATGTCTTTTAGTTTCGTTCGTAGGACTAGATAGTTGGCTATGTACTTTCTCGTTTAATTAATGTATTTCCCTTACTTTCGGATAAAAAAATTTGTGATCTCATTAAAATATTTGTTCAATTTTTTACACTTTGATAAATGATAAGATATATACCTTGAAATAAATTGTTTACATATTCTAAATTAACAATATTTTTTTCACTGCACCGTTTGAAAGGATGACGAGTTTTACTTTTTGATTTTTAGCAAGGAATAAGTCACCATTTACTAATAATATGTTTTTAATTATTTACGAAATAAATTTTTTTGTGTCGAGTTAGTCTTGTACATCAAAGATCAAAATAAAAAAAATTGGGTAAAGAAGAGAAATTTATACGATTTTTTTTCAAAAATGAATTTTTAGTCCGCACGTTTTAAATTAATCGTTTCATGTGAAAGGTTTTTGAAATTTTAATTTACACATATCTAATTCTAAATTTTCAAAAATATATGTTTTTTTTATTTAAGTCAAAACTAGTTACATATGCGAGGAGATAACATAGAAGAAAAATAAAGTTAATGTAAAATTTATAGGCTTGAATGAAAAATAAGTTCATAAATTATATTTATTTTAAACTTTAGGCGCTTAAAATATTTTTTTTTGATAAAAAAGTGCCTAAAGTTTTAACTGAAGTGTCCGGCCATTTAAAAATGGTTACCCAATAAGAATGTGACGTGTGTCATGTTTTATTATTATTATTATTATAATTATTTAAAAATTAAAAAAGAATATAATTTAAAAATTTAAAATTCTCAAAATTCCCCCAAAAGTCCCAAACCCTAATACCCAAAACCACAAATTCTCCAAATTACCGTCGTTGCCTTTGCCATCGCCGGACACCACCACTGTAGTCGCTGAAGGCAGCCGCCCATTTTCCTCAACCACTCATCGCCGGTAACCAACGGGAGGCGTGCCAATTAGACAGTGAACGTGAATGGTTCTATTCGAACGACATCTGATTAACACACTTACTGACGGTTGCCAGCGATGGATTGTTGGAAGAAATGGGCAGTGGCCTTTGACGACGACATTGGTGGTGTTCGGTGACGGTAATGGCGGCAATTTGGAGAATTTGTGATTTTGAGTATTAGGAATTTGGAGTTTTTTGAAAATTTTGAGTTTGTTTTTTTAATTATATTCTTTTTTTTAATGTAACCCCCTTAGCCCGGCCTAGACGGTTGACCCGAACTACGAAGATTACACGGGGAAAACCAAAGTCAACCCGAAAGTCAACCTTGATTAACGACCCTTTTTTTTCTTTTTAATCTTGTCTAAATGCTCATTAACCATAAGTGTATCCTTGACAAAAGCATACTTGAAAAACACAGCAATCGGAAAGCAACAAGGGACTCGATTGCACAACATACGAATTTAGGGACCGAATTGTAAATTCTGGAAATTAAGAAGACTTAACTAATTTTTAAGATACCGTTATGAAATTAGTCATATTACATGTTTCTCTGTCAAATTTCACCTCAAACGGACATCTCAAACTCAGGCAATTGCATAAACAATATTCAGGACTAGAACGTAAAGCTTGCAAACCATAAAACCATTCAAATCAGTGCCCAACGGTCTAGTGTTTCGGAATGGGGGTTGACCATTCCGAAACGCGGGTTCGTTTCGAGACCAGTTTCGAAACAGGGCTTGACAGTGGCAAATCCGTTTCGAAACACCCTCTACCCGTTCCGATACACGAAGGCCATTACAGGTCCCCGTTTCGAAACGGTAGTGCCCGTTCCGATACGGACTGCCCAGAAAGTGCAGATTTTTCTAGTTTATCATACATTTGACCAATCAAACACAACCCTATGACCTCCTAATCACGCCAACAAGTCACCATACATTTAATGAACATAATTGCATCATCAAAACACATTCATGGCATCAATTAGGAAAAACCACAAATCTATAGGCATGCATCCTAATATTGGAAATCAAGCAATCAACAATTCTTCAAAACAAATACCAAATGGCCATTTACATGTCCAAAACATCATAGGCATCATGCCAAACATAGGGAGTCCAAAACATCTCCCAACAACACAACCTAGGTTCTCATTGCCAAATATCAAAGACTAATAATGTTGTGAAAATACTACCATACATGAGCTTAGCTTTCCCTTGGATTACTTGATCTCCTTGCTGCCCTCAAATGCCTCAATTATCTGCATTATTGGTTCAAGGAAGAGAGCGTAAGCATAATTGCTTAGTGAGGCATGCTCTAGAGAAACAACACAATAATGCATTTTATAAAACACCTTACACAAAGCCTTTTCAACACATAACATCAATTCTCATGCAACAATGCATATACAACAAGCATCTCATGCTTAAATAACATCAACATGTCATATTGGCTTCCAAGTGATAATCATAACCATTTTCAACATAAAACACAATCAGATACACGGATTACAGGCGTTGTCCCATACGCTTCATACACACTACCAAACACACAAGGTGGAGTTTACCGGTACAATCTCAACCCCTCAACACCCGTGATGGAGTTTAACGGTACAATCACAACCCCTCCACATCACTCATTGGTAGTTGTATAACATCACTAACGAGAACACGGGACACTCAACACAAGATCCACACATGGACTTTTAAACACCATTGTGATCTTAAACATCTCGTTAGTGTACTTGGATGGAGTTTACGGTACAATCACAATCCCTCAACATCCAAGGCGACTTTATTCACGGTGCACCCAATCCTATAGCCGGCTAACTATATCCGATTCAAGTACTTTAAAACCACACATCACTTGCCAATATACATCATTTATCATCACTAATCCACTATTTTAAAGCATTATCCAAAGCCATTAAACCATCATGCATCACCATGCATCAAACCGCAATTATCAACATCAAACCAAGGATCTCTTACCTTGAGCATCCTTCAACACATGGCTTACCAAACCAACATCAATCATGCTAAATCATGCTTTTAAAACAGAATTTCAACATGCAAATTAAACACATTACATCCAACCAATTCATGGTTCATCAAAGAGAGAGTTTCTCCGAAAACTTACTCTTGAGCTTAGTTAAGTTGCTTAGACTTAAACTAAGCTCCCAAAACCTTCAAACATTGGTTACAAAGCTGTAAACCCAACTTCACTCACCAATTCCATTTTGCAAGCTTGCCGAAACGTCGTTCAAGCCTCCGGATCAACACCACAAGGATCCGAAGATGTCTCCCCTGTTTTAAACACATCAAAGCAAAGGATTAATGCATCATCATGCATTAGAATCTTCAGCCATTACAACTAAACTCACTGCTCTCACCAAATCTAACATTTCGGCTACCAAACACAACCGAAATCACATCCAAACTCATCCACAACATTACCCAGCCAAGATCCACCACTTCTAAACATTCTTAAACATCAATTAACATCCAAAAAGGATCTAAACTCGTCCTTATACCCCCATCTATAACAGAACACCAAGATCACCCAAAAACCACCATTTTCACCAATAAAAACTTAGGAAAATCAACCTATTCGGGAATGCATTGATTAAACCTCAATTACACATCATTAAACATCCAAAATACATTAAAAAGGCATCTCAAAACAGAGCCCAAACAATCACCACGAAATTCTACAAGATTTAATCAAAATCTCAAGTTTTAAGCCAAAATCAAGATCACAACATTAAAACATTTAATAAAACTTTATTTAAGGATTGAGAACTTGGGAATTTCAGTAAAGAACTGAGTATTTAGAGGAGAAGGACATCCTTACCTCTAAATGTAGATTTCTCCTTGTTTATAGCCAAAATCCTTGAAAATTCAATGAGCAAATGAAGAGGATTTGATGTAGAAAAGCTTAGGAATCAATTGATGATTGAAACCTCATCATTTAGAGTGAAAATCAAAAGAAAAGTTGCTGTGGAAATGTGTTTGGCTGAGGGAATTTTGAGAGAAAATGAAATGGGAAAATTTTAGCAAAAGTTAGTTATGAAAACTAAAATATGGTTTTCCCTCTTTTCTTTTAATTAATTAAACATTAAACGAGTCATTAAAATTAAGAAAAATTTGGAGAAATCCTTCCTTGGGTAAATTAGCTCCTTAAAGATTCAAAGTTTCAATCCTTACAAAACAGTCACCACTGAACTTTTCAAAAATTACATTTTAGTCACTATTTCGAAATGTCACACTTCCAAACCTTATTTTGTAAAATTGATTTCACCACTCTCTTATATATATTAAAAGAGTATTTTTAGATATTTTTCCATATTTTTAATGCATCCCGAACTAGGCTTTCCCTAAAACCACCTTTTATATTCGAACCGAAAATTAGACCGGTCCGGTTCAGACCCTAAACTTCCAAGCCCAAAATTAGGGTGTTACATTTAATTTGTTAATAATAATAATAATAATAATAATAATAATAATAATAATAATAATAATAATAATAATAATAATAATAATAATAATAATAATAATAATAATAACATGCCGCGTGTCGCGTTCTTATTGGGTAACAATTTTTTAAATGGTCGGGACATAAAATTATAACGGTTGAAACTTTAAACACATATTTTTACAAAAAAAATACTTTAAACACCTAAAGTTAAAAAAATATATAGTTTAGGCACTTTTTTTCATTTAAGCCAAAATCTACTATACTCACTCCATATTTCGAAGCATTCAATAATTATAGGCCTAAAGTCAAAAATAGCGCCCAATGTTTGACCTTTTGGTCACTTTAGCACATTTTTTTTTTGTGCAAATAGACTCCTAACATTTTATTTTCATTCAAAATTTACTCTCATTGGATGGAAATCGTTAGTCAACTAACAGTCAACACCCTTTACTGACGTGGCATGTCTACATATCAAGACTTGCTAACGTGGCAATGCCACATGTATAGAGATGCTGATGTGGCACTTTACTGATGTTTTATAGTGAATCATTAATTAAAATTATGGAATGAGAGGGCTGGGGTTTAAACCTGGGTATTGTGGGTAAAAGGCTTATTACCTAACCACCAGACCAACACCCTGAGTTTGTAAGTTAACACAAGCTATTTTATTTAACATAATCAAACTAAGTGTGGCCTTTCTTCTTCTAAGATTGACGGGATCTTTATTATTTCTTTTCTCCAAACAACACAAAATGTTTTTATTTTTAAATGGATCCTCACTTCAATCTAAGGCTCTGCTGGTTTATCCTCATATCTGTAAAAACGATTTGAGCAACACATACTTAAGTTTACTTTGTTTATCCCAACTTCAATAGAAATTAGGAAATCTATGTCAAAATCGATAACAACATATAAAAAGAAAAAAAAAGAGAACCCCATATTCATATTATTATAGTCGTCGTCCGTCATTGTAGATTTTATTAAAGCAACTTTGGTGAGTGTCGGCTCACGAGAGATGTTGAGCGAAGTTTACTCCGTACTTTTAACCAAGAGATTTATGATGAAAAAATCTCCCTAATTATAGTCGAGATTTAACTTTTGACCAAAACAAACTATTAAACTGACATTTTAAAAAGTTAATGTACCATATTTTTGTTGACTTCACTGGGTTCTTCCATCCAAAGAATAATAATGGAGACGCCGTCAATCTTAGAAGAAGAAAGGCCATACTTAGTTTGATTAGGTTAAATAAATTAATCTGTGTTAACTTAGTAACTCAGGGTGTTGGTCTTCTTGCACCTAAGAGTGCTGGCTTACCAACACACCAAATGTTGTATTGTGATATGTTTCCAGCAATATATTATATCTAAATAAACATCAAAAACTGAAAAACTCCATCATCGTCATTAGCAAAACCATGCTTTCTGGATGCAAGAACCAAAAGATGATTATAATGTTTATCAATTTCAATAAAAAGGAACCGTTGGTGCACCCAATTTCTGGTCCAAACCACTGTACTGTGTACCGAAACCAAGAGCTCCTGCAAATGATCGAGTAAGTATATCATCTTTCCTATTCTTTGAACATATTGGTAATACTATTAATAAATGACCCTAACAGATTGATTTTGGATTTTCAAGCATTTTACTTGGATAATATCTTTTCTATGTATTCAGCAACGCAGGATTCGAATCGCTGAAGGTATCAAAGCATTGCAGGAACTGCTTCCTAATTCTTCTGAGGTAATTTATTTATTTATGAACAAGCAAAGAGCCTGGTGCACATATACCTTTTCCATTAGCAACCTAAATTGGTGTATGACCTCATATTTATCAACAGAACATTTTTATTCATCTTTGTCTTACAAATTAGCTGCTTAGCATTTAAATAAAATGAACAAAACAATATAGAAGGAGCCATGGAAGAGGTTAAGCAGCAACATTGCTCCACCTATGTTATTTTGTTAACATGATGACCTTGATCCCTTAAAAAAATGTGAGAATACCATAATCTCTCTATTTATTACATTTTTTCGTAGCGTGGTCGAGCAAATGCACTGGATGATGCTATTGACTATGTCAATTTTCTGCAGTTGCAAATCAAGGTAGCTTTTATGTCTTATTCCTATCATGTTGTATATGCCTTTATATGCTCATCTTGTCGTTCTTTCTTGTTTTTTAAACTGCATCCACGAATAGAATTGTTTATATTTTAGGCCATTGCATTACAATCATTGTATGAAGCTTGGATACATTTTAATATATGTTTGATATCACTGTATTCAAGTAGAACCTCTAATGGCGCAGGAATTAAGTCTAAGCAGATTGGGGGGCGAACCAAGTTCTAATCCTTTGGGGTTTTTCGAGGTACTGGTCTCATGCATTTACTATATAACATACTTATAAAAGCAATCTTGGAAATGTTTTTCGAATCGTGTAAAATTGCATGTAAATATTTGCAGGGATATGGTCACTATGTTCTTTATGAACAGAAGATGGGGAAGTTACTAGAGATAAACCCATCAGCAGCAAGTCAGCTGTTAGAGAGCAGAGGCCTTCACATGATGCCGCGTGTAACCCCCTCGCCCCGGTCTAGTCGGATGACCGGTCCGAGTGGGCCACACGGGGAAAACCGAAGCGAAACCCGTTAAGATTTCCCCTCGGTTAACGACCCAAAAAGTTCTTTTTATTTTATCTTGTCTATATGCATGAATTAATCCTACATGAAGCACAACAGTGGAAATACAAACATTCGCAACATACATCGGCCGACAACACATAAACAGCTCATTTTAATGTTCTACAGCAGCCCGTTTCGAAACGCCCTTAGGGTGTTCCGAAACGCCTTGACCTAGTCAACAGGCCTGGGTCAACCATAAGGTGACCGTTCCGAAACAGGAGAGACCCGTATCGGAACGACCTGGATGGTCAATATCTCGTGGTCAACGAGATTTGACCGTTTCGAAACATCAAAGGCCCGTTTCGGAACGGCTTCATCTCGCCAATTTCTCAAAATTCCAGTAGCAAAAATGTTCCGAAACGCCCCTTATCCGTTTCGAAACGGTAGGCCATTTGCAAAGGACCCGTTCCGGAACAGGGGGACCCGTTCCGAAATGCCCCCTGTCTGCAGACTCGAATTTGCTGTTTTAAGGCACAAAGGTGCCCCAAAACACCACCAAAACACATCACAACACCCAACCAATTAAACCCAAGACATACCAATGAATCTATCAGGCTTTAACAAGATCTAGACATGTTGTAACGCCCCGGTTTTGGGCTTAGGAGTTTTGGGCGTTGACCGGTTTGGTCAAAGTGCTGTTCGAATCTAAAGAGGTGAAATTAGGAAAGCCTAGTTCGGGTTGCATTAAAAATATGGAAAAATGTTCTAAAATCATCTTTTAATATAATTAAGTGAACTGTGAAATCAATTTTGGAAAATGAGTTTTGGAAGGGTGACATTTTGGCTAGTGACCAAAATGTAATTTTCGAAAGTTTGGTGACTGTTTTAGAAAGGGTTGAAACTTTGAATCTTTAAGGAGCTATTATTCCAAAAGTAGTTTCTCCAGATTTTTCTAAGATATTTTAATGAATAATTCTGATTTTAAAGCTTAAGAAAAGTGGAGGGAAATCATTTTACCATTTTGTAACCAACTTTCCATTTTCTTCCAATTTTCCTTTTCTCTCATTTTCTCTCAACCCAAACACTTTCTCTCCAGAGATTTCTTTCTGATTTTGTCACTCAAATCTATCTTTTCAATTCTCTTTGGATTCCTAATCATCTCTACAACAAAACCTTGCAATTTGCTATTTGGATTTTCAAGCTTTTTGGCTCTAAAGAGGAGAAACTCAAGTTTGGAGGTAAGAACGTCCTTCTCCTCTAAACTATCAGTTCTTTACTGAAATTCCTAAGTTTTCAATCCTTAATTGATGTTTTATTAAAGGCTTTTGAGTTGTGAATTGAATCTTGGCTTATAATGCAAGATTTGGTGATTTTTGGTGATTTTCGTTTGATCTGATAAATCTGTGATTTGAGATGTGTTTTTGATGATATTTGGACACTAAATTGATAAGGAATTGAGTTTTGATCAATGCAATCCCGGATAGGTTGAGTTTCCTAAGTTTAGCTTGTGTTTCTTGGTTGTTTTTGAGGTGATCTTGTGGATCTGTTGTTGCTGGAGGTATAAGGATGTTTGTAAGCTCTTTTTAGATGTTAAATGATGTTGAAAGATGTTTAGTGTTGATGGTTTATGGCTGGGCTTTGTTGAGAAGTGGTTTGGATGCATTTTCGGTTGTGTTTGGTGGCCGAAAATGGAGTGTGGATGAGAGCAGCGAGTTTAGGTGCTTTCATTGAAGCTATTAATGCATGATGATGCATTAATCCTCTGCTTTGATGTGTTAAAACAGGGGAGGCATCTTTGGATCCAAGAATTGTTGATCCGGAAGCTTGAATTGGTGCTTCGGCAAGAGGCGAAGTGGAATCGGTGAGTGAAAATAGTTTTCGGCTTTGAAACCAATGTCTTGGGAGCTTAGTTTAAGTCTAAACAACTTTGCTAAGCTCAAGTGTAAGTTTTCGGAAAGTACTCTCTAGTGGTGGCCATGATTTTGTTGTGATGCAATGTGGTTTATTGCATGTTTTAAATTCTGTTTTGAAAGCATGTTTTAGCATGGTATTTGCTGATTATGTAAGCCATATGTTGAAGGAAACTCAGGTAAGAGTTCCTTGTTTTTGAACATTGATTAAATGTGGTTTGATGCTTAAAAATGCATGATAAATATGGCTTGGATTAATGCTTTAAAACAGTGGATTAAATGATGAAAAAGATGTATACTGGCAAGTGATGTTTTGAAAAAGGTTAAGGTCACTAAGGTGGTTAAAAGTCCTTGAGTGAGCCTTGTTTACTTAAGAACATCAAGGTGGTTAAAAGTCCTTGGATGATTCTTGCTACGGACACAAAGGTGGTTAAAAGTCCTTGTGTGATCCTTTCCATAGTGTTTAAAAGTCCATGGGGCCAAGGTGTTTAAAAGTCCTTGGGGCCAAGGTGTTTAAAAGTCCTTGGGGTGAAACTTGATGTGGACACAAAGGTGGTTAAAAGTCCTTGTGTGATCCTCTTTCATGGTGTTTAAAAGTCCATGGACAAGGTGTTTAAAAGTCCTTGGGGCCAAGGTGTTTAAAAGTCCTTGGGGGAAAGTTGATGAACTTGTTTTAAAAAGAAGTGGAACTTATCACTTGTGGCCAATATGACATGTTATGATATGAAGCATGAGTTGCTTGTTTAAAGTATGCTTTTGAGCATGTGCAATTGATGATTTGAAGCATGATTTATAAATGTTTTATAAATGCATTATTGAATGGTTTATGAGCATTCCTCACTAAGCTTTTGCTTACGCTCTCTTTCGTTTTCTTAATTCAATAATGCAGAACATTAGAGCTCTTTGAGGGCAACAAGGAGGGCAAGCATTCAAGTGAAAGTAAAGCTCAAAGTATGGAAGGTTTTATAAGTGCATTTCTAGCTTTTGGTAATTTGGCAATGGGGGACCAATGTGTATGTTTTGGGAGATGTTTGGAACTCCCTAAGTATGTTGAATGGTGTTGAGAATGCTGGATTTTGTGTTTGGCCTTTATATGCTTGAGTTGGAAGTTTATTCTTGTATGGTTTGCTTGTGTAGGAAGCATGCCTATAGATTTGGGGCTTTCTGCATATGATGTTGTTTTGATGATTTGTTGATGCAAGTATGTCTTATATATGTTGAATTGCATGTTGGCAAAGTTTGTAGCATTCGAAGCATGATTGGATGTTTAATTGCATGTTTAAGAATGCATTTTGGGGCAATCTGTGCAGGGTGTTTCGGAACAGTGCCACCCGTTTCGGAACAGGTGCCTTAAACAAACCCAGGTGTCCGAAACGGGAGGGACCGTTCCGAAACGGTTTGGCTACTGCCAGCCCGTGTTGCGGTACGCGTTGCGGAACGGCCCGTGTTTCGAAACGGGTTCTGCTTGTTCCGGAACGGGCGACCGTTGGAGGCTGACATTGGTAGTTAAATGTTTTGCATTGTTTACATTTTGGTCCTGAATCTTGTTTGTGCAATTGTATGAGTTTGGGAAGTCCTTTTGAGCTGAAATTTCACAGTGAAGCATGAAACCTGACTAATTACAAGCTGGTAACTTTATTTTGGGTTAAGTCCTCATATTTATCAGAAATTACAATTTGGTCCCTAAAGTTGTAATTTATCCAATAGGGTCCCTGTTTGATCTCTGATGTTTGTGATCTTTGAGTATGATGTTTGTGTGATCACAATTAGGGCTAATGTGCATCTAGACAAGATTAAAAAGAAAAAAAAGGGTCGTTAATCAAGGTTGACTTTCGGGTTGACTTTGGTTTTCCCCGTGTGACTTTCTTAATTCGGGTCAATCGTCTAGGCCGGGTTAAGGGGGTTACATTTGGTGGTATCAGAGCTGAGTTCTCGAGTAATTGAGAATGTTTGTATGCATGATTGAAGTATGTATGCCTTGTATGCTTGTTGATTAGAAGCATGTTTAGTGGCTTGTGATTTGGATGCAATTGAGTTGTATGCTGTAATATAGCATGTTGTGGGTACCCATTGCCAAATAAAAGCTAATGAAATGATGTTGATTTTTAATGAAATTGAGCTTGAATACTTGGATTGCTTACCTTGCTGGGCCTGACTTTGTTTATTTGCATTGATGTTGCATGGTAAAAGTATGGCACCACGTAGAGAGTTAAGGAGTAGCGTGAGAGCTACGACCCCGGATGGGAATGAGAACGAAGAGAATGCGGGTAGTGCGGTGTTACCTCCTCCTCCACCTGGTGGTGGTGGTGCTGAGGGAGAAAGAGCTGGAGCTGCAGCAGCTGGTGCTGGAGCTGCTGGACCAGAGGTTGGTCAGGGGCAAGCTATGCCTGATATGTCTATGTTGGTACAAGCTATTGCGGGTGCTTTTCGAGCAGCAGTAGCTGGAGCTCAAGGAGCTGGGCATCAGGGAGATGCTGGAGTTAGACTACCTTTGGAGCGTCTGCGCGGTCTTGGTGGGACTGAGTTCAGGGGTATGTCTGCTGAGAGTTCTGAAGCTTGGCTAGAGAGTACCAAGCGAATCTTGGGTCAGATGAGCTGCACGGATGTGCAAAAGCTGGGTTGTGTTGTGTCCTTGCTGCAGGACGATGCTTATACGTGGTGGACGACCACTATAGCTGGAATGGCTGAAGTTGATGTGACTTGGACATTCTTCCAGAATGTGTTCAAGAGGAGATATCTTGGTGTGAGATATCTTGATGAGAAGAAACGTGAATTCATGACTCTTACCCAGGGGAGTATGACAGTGGCTGAGTATGAGGTGCAGTTTGTGCGACTCAGTCAGTATGCACCTGAGCTTATTCCTGATGAACGGGAGAGGTGCGAAAGGTTTCGTTATGGTCTTGTAACGGAGGTAAAGATGTATGTGCTGGCCACCGAGTATGATGATTTTGATGTGTTGGTGGGCCGAGCCAAGGACATAGAGATAAACTTGGGTTTGTCTGCGAAAGGTGCTGGAGCAAGTTCTGGTAAGAGAGCTGCTGAATATAGTTCCGGTGGTGGACGGAACAAGAGGGGACGTGATCAGAGGTATCAGTCCTCAGCTAAGAGGGGTGGTGGTGCACCTGCTAGAGGGGGTAATGCTAGAGCTGATCCGAGTGCTTGCTGGATCTGTGGTTCACGTGGTCACATGAAGCGTGACTGTCCTCGTGCTGTGAGGGAGGTGCAAGCTCCTGTTGTGGCAGCTGGTAATGGGTGCTGGAATTGTGGTTCTGCAGACCACTTGAGGCGAGATTGTCCTAGGTTGGCTGGTGAGCAGATGCGTGCTCCTGTTGTTGCTGCACCACAGAGAGGTCGTGGGCGCGGCCGTGGTAATTTCCAGAAGCGTGAGGAAGGTGGTCGTGGAGTAGCCCATGTTGTGGCTATTCAGCCTGAAGGTGGAGGCCAAGCGAGAGTGTATGCTCAGCGTGAGGGAAGGAATGATGCAGATGTGATTGCAGGTACCTTTACTTTGCAATCCTTGTCATTGCTTTCTTTGATTGATTCTGGATCTACGCATTCATACATTTTGCGTGAGCATGCTGAATTGCTTGGTTTGCCTGTTGAGTCTTTGGATGTTGGTGTTCGTGTCACTAGTTCTTTTGGTGAAACTGTTGTGACTCGAAAGCTTTATAGAAGGTGTCCCTTGGTTGTTCAAGAACATGTTTTTCATGTTGATCTTATGGAGTTGCCCTTTTATGGTTTTGATGTGATCCTTGGTATGGATTGGCTTGCTGAGCATCGTGCTGTTGTGGATTGTGAAAATAAGCGTGTTTCGCTTAAGCTTGCGGATGATTATGAAGTGGTTGTGGTTGGTGAGAATGTGAAGTTTCTTGCCAATGTTGTTTCTACCCTGGAGGCAAGCAGGATGTTGAGGCAAGGCTGTGAAGCTTATCTAGCTTTTGTGATGAATCCTAGCTCTAAGGAGTTGAGGGTGCAAGATATCAGAGTTGTGAAGGAGTTTCCTGGTGTTTTTCCTGAGGAGTTGCCTGGTTTACCTCCTAATCGCGAGGTGGAGTTTGGAATTGAGCTGTATGAGAATACAACTCCTGTGTCCATTACTCCCTATAGAATGGCACCTAAGGAGCTGAAGGAGCTGAAGACGCAGTTGCAAGAGTTGCTTGATCGTGGTTTCATCCGGCCGAGTGTGTCACCTTGGGGAGCACCGGTTTTGTTTGTGAAGAAGAAGGATGGCACTATGAGGATGTGCATTGATTACCGTCAGCTGAACAAGTTGACTATCAAGAATCGGTATCCTTTGCCGAGGATTGATGATCTCTTTGATCAATTTCGGGGAGCTGCTGTGTTCTCTAAGATTGACTTGAGATCAGGGTATTACCAGTTGAAGGTGAAGGATGTGGATGTGCCTAAGACAGCTTTCAGGACAAGATATGGGCATTATGAGTTCCTTGTGATGCCGTTTGGTTTGACAAATGCTCCTGCTGCTTTCATGGACATGATGAACCGTGTGTTTCATGAATACCTGGACAAGTTCGTTGTGGTGTTCATTGATGATATCCTTGTGTACTCGCGTACTGAGGAGGAGCATGAAGAGCATTTGAGGATTGTTTTGCAAGCTTTGTTAGAGAATCAGCTTTATGCTAAGCTGAGCAAGTGTGAGTTCTGGCTTAAGGAGGTGGTGTTTCTTGGGCATGTGGTCTCAGCTGAGGGGATTCGTGTTGATCCTCAGAAGATTGAGGCAGTGATGAACTGGAAGGTTCCTAAGTCTGTTCATGAGGTCCGTAGTTTCCTTGGTTTGGCGGGATACTACCGAAGGTTTGTGGATGGTTTTTCTAAGATTGCTGCTCCTTTGACAAAGCTTTTGCAAAAGGATGTTAAGTATGAGTGGACGGAAGCGAGACAGCTGGCTTTTGAGAAGCTGAAGGCGGCTTTAACGCAAGCTCTTATCTTGGTTCAGCCTGAATCAGGGAAAGAGTTTGTGGTCTATAGTGATGCATCCTATGTTGGTTTGGGGTGTGTGCTGATGCAAGAGGGTAAGGTGGTTGCTTATGCATCGCGGCAGTTGAAAGTGCATGAGCGCAATTACCCTACGCATGATATTGAGCTGGCTGCAGTGGTTTTTGCTCTGAAGATCTGGAGGCATTATCTGTATGGTGAGAAGTGTACTGTGTACACGGATCACAAGAGTTTGAGGTATCTGATGTCACAGAAGGAGTTGAATCTTAGGCAGCGGCGTTGGTTGGAGTTGCTCAAGGATTATGATCTGACGATTGAGTATCATCCTGGAAAGGCTAATGTTGTTGCGGATGCCTTGAGTAGGAAGGTAGCTGTTGAGCTGAGGGCTATGTTTGCTAGCTTGAGCATATCGCGAGATGGTGGTCTTGTTGCTGAGTTGCAGGTGAAACCATCGTTGGTTCAGTTGATCAAGGATAAGCAGTTGCTGGATGATTCCTTGGTGTCTCATGTTCAGGATATCGCGGAGGGTAGACCTTCAGATTTCTGTTTTAATGATGATGGTGTGTTGTGTTTTGGGAGTCGGATAGTAGTGCCTGCTGATGCTGAGTTGAGGCGTGCTATTCTGACTGAAGGCCATAGTAGTCCTTTTGCTATGCACCCTGGTAGTACTAAGATGTACCGTGATCTTCGTGATGAGTACTATTGGGTGGGTTTGAAGAAAGATGTTGCAGAGTTTGTGAGCAAGTGTTTGGTGTGTCAGCGAGTTAAGGCTGAACATCAGGTTCCTTCTGGGTTGTTGCAACCGTTGAAAATCCCTGAATGGAAGTGGGAGAGGGTTACCATGGATTTTGTGTCTGGTTTACCTTTGTCTCCATCAAAGAAGAATTCTGTTTGGGTGATCGTGGATCGCCTAACGAAGTGTGCGCATTTCTTGCCTGTGCATACTACGTTCTCTTTGGATAAGCTGGCAGAGCTGTACATTGCTGAGATTGTGCGGCTGCATGGTGTGCCTAAGTCGATTGTGTCGGATAGGGATCCGAGGTTCACATCGCGTTTCTGGCAGTGCTTGCATCAAGCTCTGGGTACAAGGTTGCATTTCAGTACATCCTATCATCCTCAGTCGGATGGTCAGTCTGAGCGAGTTATCCAGATTTTGGAGGATATGTTGAGGTGCTGCGTGACTGAGTTCCAAGGTTCTTGGGAGAAGCATCTGCCTTTGGTTGAGTTCGCTTATAACAATAGTTATCATGCGAGTATACAGATGGCACCTTATGAGGCTTTGTACGGGAGGAAGTGTAGGACTCCTCTTTGTTGGGCTGAAACTGGTCAAAGGTTGGTTTCGATGCCGGCTTTGTTGAAAGGGACCACTGAGAAGGTTAAGCTTATCTGTGAGCGGTTGAAGGCTGCCTCTGATCGGCAAAAGTCTTACGCGGATTTGAAGCGTAAGGAGATAGAGTATGCGGTGGGTGACCGTGTGTTCTTGAAGGTTTCGCCTTGGAAGAAGGTGATGAGGTTTGGCCGGAAGGGTAAGTTGAGCCCTAGGTACATTGGACCATATGAGGTTGTTGAGCGTGTGGGTCCTGTTGCGTATCGGTTGAGGTTACCTCAGGAGTTGGAGAAGATTCATGATGTGTTTCATGTTTCTATGCTCCGGAAGTATAGATCTGATCCTTCGCATGTGATGCCTGTGGAGGAAGTGGAATTGAATCCGGATTTGACCTATGATGAGGAACCGGTGAAGGTTCTGGATTCGGATAGCAAGGTTCTTCGTGGCAAGACCATTGAGTTGGTGAAGGTGCTGTGGAAGCATCGAGGTGTTGAGGAAGCCACGTGGGAGCGGAAGGAAGACATGCTGAAGCAGTTTCCTTATCTCTTTCCTTCAGGTAAATTTCGAGGACGAAATTTCTTAAGGGGGGAGAGTTGTAACGCCCCGGTTTTGGGCTTAGGAGTTTTGGGCGTTGACCGGTTTGGTCAAAGTGATGTTCGAATCTAAAGAGGTGAAATTAGGAAAGCCTAGTTCGGGTTGCATTAAAAATATGGAAAAATGTTCTAAAATCATCTTTTAATATAATTAAGTGAACTGTGAAATCAATTTTGGAAAATGAGTTTTGGAAGGGTGACATTTTGGCTAGTGACCAAAATGTAATTTTCGAAAGTTTGGTGACTGTTTTAGAAAGGGTTGAAACTTTGAATCTTTAAGGAGCTATTATTCCAAAAGTAGTTTCTCCAGATTTTTCTAAGATATTTTAATGAATAATTCTGATTTTAAAGCTTAAGAAAAGTGGAGGGAAATCATTTTACCATTTTGTAACCAACTTTCCATTTTCTTCCAATTTTCCTTTTCTCTCATTTTCTCTCAACCCAAACACTTTCTCTCCAGAGATTTCTTTCTGATTTTGTCACTCAAATCTATCTTTTCAATTCTCTTTGGATTCCTAATCATCTCTACAACAAAACCTTGCAATTTGCTATTTGGATTTTCAAGCTTTTTGGCTCTAAAGAGGAGAAACTCAAGTTTGGAGGTAAGAACGTCCTTCTCCTCTAAACTATCAGTTCTTTACTGAAATTCCTAAGTTTTCAATCCTTAATTGATGTTTTATTAAAGGCTTTTGAGTTGTGAATTGAATCTTGGCTTATAATGCAAGATTTGGTGATTTTTGGTGATTTTCGTTTGATCTGATAAATCTGTGATTTGAGATGTGTTTTTGATGATATTTGGACACTAAATTGATAAGGAATTGAGTTTTGATCAATGCAATCCCGGATAGGTTGAGTTTCCTAAGTTTAGCTTGTGTTTCTTGGTTGTTTTTGAGGTGATCTTGTGGATCTGTTGTTGCTGGAGGTATAAGGATGTTTGTAAGCTCTTTTTAGATGTTAAATGATGTTGAAAGATGTTTAGTGTTGATGGTTTATGGCTGGGCTTTGTTGAGAAGTGGTTTGGATGCATTTTCGGTTGTGTTTGGTGGCCGAAAATGGAGTGTGGATGAGAGCAGCGAGTTTAGGTGCTTTCATTGAAGCTATTAATGCATGATGATGCATTAATCCTCTGCTTTGATGTGTTAAAACAGGGGAGGCATCTTTGGATCCAAGAATTGTTGATCCGGAAGCTTGAATTGGTGCTTCGGCAAGAGGCGAAGTGGAATCGGTGAGTGAAAATGGTTTTCGGCTTTGAAACCAATGTCTTGGGAGCTTAGTTTAAGTCTAAACAACTTTGCTAAGCTCAAGTGTAAGTTTTCGGAAAGTACTCTCTAGTGGTGGCCATGATTTTGTTGTGATGCAATGTGGTTTATTGCATGTTTTAAATTCTGTTTTGAAAGCATGTTTTAGCATGGTATTTGCTGATTATGTAAGCCATATGTTGAAGGAAACTCAGGTAAGAGTTCCTTGTTTTTGAACATTGATTAAATGTGGTTTGATGCTTAAAAATGCATGATAAATATGGCTTGGATTAATGCTTTAAAACAGTGGATTAAATGATGAAAAAGATGTATATTGGCAAGTGATGTTTTGAAAAAGGTTAAGGTCACTAAGGTGGTTAAAAGTCCTTGAGTGAGCCTTGTTTACTTAAGAACATCAAGGTGGTTAAAAGTCCTTGGATGATTCTTGCTACGGACACAAAGGTGGTTAAAAGTCCTTGTGTGATCCTTTCCATGGTGTTTAAAAGTCCATGGGGCCAAGGTGTTTAAAAGTCCTTGGGGCCAAGGTGTTTAAAAGTCCTTGGGGTGAAACTTGATGTGGACACAAAGGTGGTTAAAAGTCCTTGTGTGATCCTCTTTCATGGTGTTTAAAAGTCCATGGACAAGGTGTTTAAAAGTCCTTGGGGCCAAGGTGTTTAAAAGTCCTTGGGGGAAAGTTGATGAACTTGTTTTAAAAAGAAGTGGAACTTATCACTTGTGGCCAATATGACATGTTATGATATGAAGCATGAGTTGCTTGTTTAAAGTATGCTTTTGAGCATGTGCAATTGATGATTTGAAGCATGATTTATAAATGTTTTATAAATGCATTATTGAATGGTTTATGAGCATTCCTCACTAAGCTTTTGCTTACGCTCTATTTCGTTTTCTTAATTCAATAATGCAGAACATTAGAGCTCTTTGAGGGCAGCAAGGAGGGCAAGCATTCAAGTGAAAGTAAAGCTCAAAGTATGGAAGGTTTTATAAGTGCATTTCTAGCTTTTGGTAATTTGGCAATGGGGGACCAATGTGTATGTTTTGGGAGATGTTTGGAACTCCCTAAGTATGTTGAATGGTGTTGAGAATGCTGGATTTTGTGTTTGGCCTTTATATGCTTGAGTTGGAAGTTTATGCTTGTATGGTTTGCTTGTGTAGGAAGCATGCCTATAGATTTGGGGCTTTTTGCATATGATGTTGTTTTGATGATTTGTTGATGCAAGTATGTCTTATATATGTTGAATTGCATGTTGGCAAAGTTTGGTAGCATTCGGAGCATGATTGGATGTTTAATTGCATGTTTAAGAATGCATTTTGGGGCAATCTGTGCAGGGTGTTTCGGAACAGTGCCACCCGTTTCGAAACAGGTGCCTTAAACAAACCCAGGTGTCCGAAATGGGAGGGACCGTTCCGAAACGGTTTGGCTACTGCCAGCCCGTGTTGCGGTACGCGTTGCGGAACGGCCCGTGTTTCGAAACGGGTTCTGCTTGTTCCGGAACGGGCGACCGTTGGAGGCTGACATTGGTAGTTAAATGTTTTGCATTGTTTACATTTTGGTCCTGAATCTTGTTTGTGCAATTGTATGAGTTTGGGAAGTCCTTTTGAGCTGAAATTTCACAGTGAAGCATGAAACCTGACTAATTACAAGCTGGTAACTTTATTTTGGGTTAAGTCCTCATATTTATCAGAAATTACAATTTGGTCCCTAAAGTTGTAATTTGTCCAATTGGGTCCCTGTTTGATCTCTGATGTTTGTGATCTTTGAGTATGATGTTTGTGTGATCACAATTAGGGCTAATGTGCATCTAGACAAGATTAAAAAGAAAAAAAAGGGTCGTTAATCAAGGTTGACTTTCGGGTTGACTTTGGTTTTCCCCGTGTGACTTTCTTAATTCGGGTCAACCGTCTAGGCCGGGTTAAGGGGGTTACACATGTCTAACACTAAGACAACCACCCTCAAACAAACATTCATTCAAACATCAATCAATCATAAGGATGACCTCTAAGGCATATAGCAAGCATTCAAAATAAGCAATTAGGCATGGGTTAACATTCATCATGGCAACACAACCATGCAAAAGCAAGATACTAAGGAGTCTATACATGCTTCTAGCAACCAACAACAACCCAACAAAACCATACATGTCCCATTGCTCTAACTATTACATGTCTAACATTAAAATCCATACTTGATGAACTCAAGCCAAAACCACACTTGGAGGCCCTCCACTTGCCCGAGCAACCCACGAACTAAGGATCTGCAATGTTGAACAAAGAGAGCGTAAGCGATGTTGCTTAGTGAGGGTAAGCTCTAAAAACAAACCTCAACATTGCAGGGTCCGAGCACGATCTAGCCAAGGTAAAACACAATCATTCCAAAGGTCCACAAGGTAAAATGCATGAGCAATAGACAATATTAATGTCATGATCATAAGCTCAATTTCCATGATACATGTAATCACAAACAAGTATCCCAGTAGAACCATGAACCTCAACACATTGATATATATATACATCAAACAACATTGGCACCTAGCTAAGACCCGAATACGCGGATAGACATGTTGGAAACTCATATCCAACAACCACATTACCTCACGGTGGGATTTCACTCATCACCGGTCTCGCGGAGGGGATTCCACTCATCCTCACGCCCCGTCGATGGGATTCCACTCATCACCGACTACATTTAAATACAATTCCGGGCGAACCCGTACTCCTCCTTGGTGACTCAACGCCACCAAGGCCACGCACGACTTTAGACTCATGTGTACACACTAACATCCTAATGATCGATCATTTGTATTCAAGTAAACTAGTGCCAATATTTACACACTCCACATTACTCATTTCAACCACTTCCGTGCCTAGCACGTACTCACCAACAACCATCATCATGCATGTCTCAATCATCACAATTCATATCTCATTCCTCATGTATAATACAATGTACATAACCATTAATACCACACAACATACGAAACATACACAACAATATAATGAGTTTATCCAATGGCTCTAGATCAAGTTTAGGATTAGGCTACCACCCTAATCCTAACTCTAGGTGGGTCTACCAAGCCCAACCTAGTCTGTATACTCGAACCAACTAATTTAAAACCGTTTAAAACAATTAACCACTCACCTAAGCTTCCAAGCTCCTAGACCAAGCAAGCAATCACCTTCAACTTCCCGGATTCGATCCCAAAGCCTCTTCCACGTTTCCCCTTGCTTCTAGTCAAACAAAACACATACATTACTTCCCAATTCAATGCTAATTCAACCATCAACCTACTTGCAAATCACAACCCATTTCCACAAATTTCCAAACCACATAGCATCTCCAAAAACCCAATGTTCGGGCTCCCACAACCAAGGACTGAAATACCCAATTCCAAGCACCCAAATGACTTCCAAAATATCCCAAATCACCCTTCTAACATAGGTAGACCATAAGCCCTTCAATTTCAACACTAAACCTCTTAAAAACCCAATTTTTCATACCTTAAAATTTGCCCTAAAGACCCACTACGAAAATTCATCCAAACTCAACCAAATTAAGATATGTTGTATATTCCATTATGATTAAACATAACCCCAAAACAATTTCTCAAAACAAATTGAAAAACCCCATTAAAACCCAAATTTTCAACATGAACCCTAATTCCCAAAATTCAATGTTTTTGAAATTTAAGACAATGGTTGGATAGAGGATAAAGAGGAGGTTAGGAAAACGTAATTACCTTTGAAAAAGACCTTGGATTGAAGAAGGGGATGAATGGAATAGTAACTAGTGTAGTTGGGAGAGTTTGAGCATGGGAGGGGGGGGGGTTCACGTCAAGTTTAGAAGAAATGGGGAAAGAGAAGACACTTTACAATAAAGTGGTCTTACTTTTAAAACTTTTGGGTAAAATCACGATATAGGTCCCTCCCTCTTTATTAAGGTTCAAAAAGGTCATTATTTATAGTTGAATTGTCTTAATTAAATTTTTATTTAACTCGAACTAAAACCCGGTTAACTCCTAGGCCTAAGACACGGGTGTTACAACTCTCCCCCACTTAAGGAAATTTCGTCCCCGAAATTACCTGGTGGAAACAAATACGGGAACTGTTCAACCATATCTACTTTCTTCTCCCACGTGGCCTCTTCCACACCTCTATGTCTCCACAATACCTTGACCAACTCTATGGTCTTGCCACGCAATACCTTGCTATCAGAAGCAAGTATCCCAACGGGCTCTTCATTATAAGACAAATCCGGATTCAACTCTATCTCCTCAACGGGCATCACATGAGAAGGATCTGATCTATATCTCCTAAGCATAGACACATGAAAGACATCATGGATCTTTTCTAACTCAGAAGGTAACCTCAAACGATAAGCTACGGGCCCAATCCGCTCAACTATCTCATACGGACCAATGAACCTCGGACTCAACTTGCCCTTCCGGCCAAATCTCATCACCTTCTTCCACGGAGATACTTTCAGAAACACTTTCTCACCCACTGAGTACTCAATCTCTTTCCTTTTTAAATCTGCATAAGACTTTTGACGATCGGAAGCTGCCTTCAAACGGTCACAAATCAACTTCACCTTTTCTGTAGTTCCTTTAAGTAAGTCTGGCATAGGTAACAATCTCTGACCTGTCTCAGCCCAACAAATCGGAGTCCTACACCGTCTACCGTACAAAGCCTCATAAGGTGCCATCTGGATACTAGACTGATAACTGTTGTTGTAAGCAAACTCAACCAACGGTAAGTGCCTCTCCCACGAACCCTGAAAATCAATCACACAACAACGAAGCATATCCTCAAGAATCTGTATCACTCGCTCTGACTGTCCATCGGACTGCGGATGATAAGATGTGCTGAAATGCAAACGGCTACCCAAGGCACTATGTAAGCAACTCCAGAACCTCGAAGTAAATCTAGGATCCCTATCTGAAACAATAGACTTCGGAACTCCATGAAGTCTCACAATCTCACGGATGTACAAGTTTGCCAACTTGTCTAAGGAATTCGTAGTGTTCACTGCTAAGAAGTGAGCACACTTAGTGAACCTATCAACAATCACCCAAACTGAATTCTTCTTCGAAGGAGACAAAGGCAACCCCGATACAAAATCCATGGTGATCCTCTCCCATTTCCATTCTGGAATCTTCAAAGGCTGTAGCAAACCTGAAGGAACCTGATGTTCTGCCTTCACTCTTTGACAAACCATGCAACGGCTCACATACTCGGCTACATCTCTCTTCAAACCAACCCAGTAGTAATCATTCTTCAAATCTCGGTACATCTTGGTACTACCCGGATGCATAGAAAAGGGACTCGAATGTGCTTCACTCAAAATCTGACGTCTCAGCTCAACATCTTCTGGTACAACAATTCTATCTCTAAAGCACAACAAACTCTCACCACTGAAACTATACTCAGTCGGTCTTCCTTCGGCTATGTCTTGAACATGATGAACTAAACTCACATCTTGCAACTGCTTTTCTCTAATCAACTGAACCAAAGAAGGCTTCACTTGCAACTCGGTGATCAAACCACCATCATCGGACACACTCAATCTAGCAAACATAGCTCTCAGCTCAACGACCACTTTTCTACTCAAAGCATCGGCTACTACGTTTGCTTTACCCGGATGGTACTCAATGGTCAAATCATAATCTTTTAACAACTCCAGCCACCTTCTCTGTCTCAAGTTCAACTCTTTCTGTGTCATCAAGTACTTCAAGCTCTTGTGATCGGTGTAGACAATACACTTCTCACCATACAAGTAGTGACGCCAAATCTTCAATGCAAAAACAACTGCGGCCAACTCTATATCATGAGTAGGATAGTTCTTCTCATGAATCTTCAACTGTCTAGAAGCATAAGCAACAACTCTCTTATCTTGCATCAAAACACATCCTAAGCCTACGTAGGAGGCATCACTGTAAATTACAAACTCCTTACCTGAAACAGGCTGCACTAACATTGGAGCATTCGTCAAAGCTTCTTTCAATTTTTCAAAAGCCTTCTGTCTTGCATCTGACCATTCAAACTTGACTCTCTTTTGCAACAACTTAGTCAAGGGAGCAACTACTCTAGAGAAGCCATCCACAAACCTCCTATAGTAACCGGCTAATCCTAGGAAACTCCTGATCTCGGTCACGGACTTAGGTTGTTTCCACTCAACGATAGCCTAAATCTTCGATGGATCAACTCGGATACCTTCGGTCGAAATGACATGGCCAAGAAATACAACCTCTCGAATCCAGAACTCACATTTACTAAGCTTCGCATACAACTGATTGCTCAACAATCTCTGTAAGACGAATCTCAAGTGCTCATCATGCTCTTCTTCTGTCTTCGAATACACAAGTATATCATCAATGAAGACAACCACAAAACGGTCTAGATAGTCCCTAAAAATTTTGTTCATCATGTCCATGAATGCTGCTGGTGCATTCGTGAGCCCAAATGGCATCACAAGAAACTCATAGTGACCATATCTAGTCCTAAAAGCTGTCTTCGGAACATCACACTCTTTCACCTTCAACTGATAGTACCCGGATCTCAAATCTATCTTCGAGAATACTGAAGCACCTCTCAACTGATCAAACAAATCATCTATACGAGGCAACGAATACTTGTTCTTCACAGTCAACTGATTCAGCTGTCTATAGTCAATACACATGCGCATGCTACCATCTTTCTTTTTCACAAACAACACTGGGGCACCCCACGGAGAACTACTAGGCCTAATGAAACCACGGTCTAAAAATTCTTGCAACTGACTCTTCAATTCTTTCAACTCTTTCGGAGCCATACGATACGGAGCTATCGAAACAGGACTAGACCCTGAAACTGTCTCAATCACAAACTCAACATCTCTGTCAGGAGGCAAACCCGGCAACTCTTCAGGAAACACTTCTGGAAAGTCACACACTGTTCTGATATCCTTCGGTCTAGCTTCACTCATGTCCGGATTCATAACATAAGCTAAATAGGCCCCACATCCAGAGTCCATCAACCTATGAGCCTCTAAAGCTGACACCACATTAGACAAGAACTTAATGTTCTCGCCCACTACCACTACCTCGTAGTCATCAGAAAGCTTCAAGGAAATTCTCTTTGTCTCAAAATCCACACTAGCCCGATGCTCAACCAACCAATCCATACCCAATATAATATCAAAACCGTAGAAAGGAAGTTCCATCATATCAACTGAAAACACATGACCCTGAATCTTCAGTGGACACCTCCTATACATACGTCTAACCACAACTGTCTCACCAAAAGAACTAGTAACATGCATACCTACATCTAAGATCTCAACAGGAATATCTAACTTCTGTGCATGCTCACTCAAAATGTAGGAATGCGTAGAATCCGAATCAACCAAAGAAAGCAAAGACATAGACTGTAACTCGAAATTACCTGCTATCACATCGGTGTCGTTCCCGGCCCCTCTCTGAGCATAGACCCTCGCTGGTCCTCCCGCCTCTGGCTGCACAGCCACAACATGAGCAAGGTTCCTCTGAGCATCTACCCTAGGTGCATCAGCCCTAGGCTGGAAGTAGCCACGACCGCGCCCACGGCCTCTCTGAAAATCATTAGCTCTCGCGGGAGCCTGAGCAATGTTCGGTGCCTGAGCCGCCTGATGCGGACAATCCCTTCTAAAGTGGTCCCTCGAACCACAGTTCCAACAGGCATGAAAGTTACCCCAACACTCCCCAGCATGCTGTCTCCCACAGCGGGTACACTCGGGAAAACACCCTCCTCTTCTATGGCCCTGATGGCCCCTACCATGGTGGCCACTGCCACGTCTATGGTCAAACTGATGTCCGCCACCTCTGTGTCTCTTAGCATCTCTACCATCAAAGTGGTTATGCCTCTTGCCAGAACTAGAACCACCAGCTCGTTTGGCCGAACCCAAACTATGCTCCAAATCCTTGGCCCTCGCGACCAATACATCAAAGTCTGAGTAGTCAGAAGCCAACGTGTACCTCTTAACCTCTTCATTCAACCCGTAGCGGAAATGGTTGCAGCGTTCCACTTCAGTAGGAACCAACTCTGGGGCATACTGACTCAAGCGAACAAAGCGGATCTCATAATCAGTCACAGAAGTATCTCCCTGAGTGAGAGCCATGAACTCTCTCTTCTTCTCGTCTAGGTACCTCGGTCCCAAGTACCTCTTCCGGAAAGCAGACTCAAAAAATTCCCAATCAATCTCTGCCTCTGGAACCCCGGTAGTAATGGTGACCCACCAGGTGTAGGCATCACCCTAAAGCAGCGAGATCACACAACCCAATCTACGTGCGCCCGCACAACCCATCTGAGCCAAGATACGAACTGTCTTCTCCAACCATAACTCCGACCTTTCCGGAGTAGATCCTCTAAACTCCTCGGCCCCTAAGCTACGGAGCCTCTCCAAGGGTAAACTAGCATCGTCACACATAGGCTGAGCTGCAGCTTGAGCTCTCGCAACTGCGGCCTGGAATGCTCCCGCTATTGCTTGCACAAGCGGAGTCATGTCAATTCCGGCTGGACCTTGGCCACCTTGGCCGCCTTGAGGTCCATTTCCTCCGACTCCATCCTCGCCCCCAACTCCAGGTGGAGGAGGTGGTGGTGGTGGAGGTGGTGGAGGAGCGCCAACTCCTGCGGCCACCGGTCCTTCTATGTGAGCCCCGGCACCAACTACCGGCTCAACAGGAGCCGCAACTCGTGGTTCCTGACGAACCAACCTCGGTCTACCTCTCGGTCTAGACATTGCTCTCACAGATATCAACTACAACCACAACAACAAAACATACAAGTTGGGTTAGCAAGGCAAGGCTTCCAAGTGTCCAAGTATGTTCCCTCACTTAAAAATCATTTTTCCAATGTAATAGCAGCAATGGGACCCACACACACACATGCTTTAAAATAAAACAATCAACAAACTTGTCACACAAGCAACCATTCTTGCAAAACAAGCAAACACCGTGCAATTCAATTTTAAAACTTGAACTTACCTCACTTACCTGCCCAAGGTCTCGGTAACCTTAGGCTCTGATACCAACAAGTGTAACCCCCTCGCCCCGGTCTGGTCGGATGACCGGTCCGAGTGGGCCACACGGGGAAAACCGAAGCGAAACCCGTTAAGATTTCCCCTCGGTTAACGACCCAAAAATTTCTTTTTATTTTATCTTGTCTATATGCATGAATTAATCCTACATGAAGCACAGCAGTGGAAATACAAACATTCGCAACATACATCGGCCGACCATACATAAATAGCTCATTTTAATGTTCTACAGCAGGCCGTTTCGAAACGCCCTTAGGGTGTTCCGAAACGCCTTGACCTAGTCAACGGGCCTGGGTCAACCATAAGGTGACCGTTCCGAAACAGGAGAGACCCGTATCGGAACGACCTTGACGGTCAATATCTCGTGGTCAACGAGATTTGACCGTTTTGAAACATCAAAGGCCCGTTTCGGAACGGCTTCATCTCGCCAATTTCTCAAAATTCCAGTAGCAAAAATGTTCCGAAACGCCCCTTATCCGTTTCGAAACGGCAGGCCATTTGCAAAGGACCCGTTCCGGAACTGGGGGACCCGTTCCGAAACGCCCCCTGTCTGCAGACTCGAATTTGCTGTTTTAAGGCACAAAGGTGCCCCAAAACACCACCAAAACACATCACAACACCCAACCAATTAAACCCAAGACATACCAATGAATCTATCATGCTTTAACAAGATTTAGACATGTCTAACACTAAGACAACCACCCTCAAACAAACATTCATTCAAACATCAATCAATCATAAGGATGACCTCTAAGGCATATAGCAAGCATTCAAAATAAGCAATTAGGCATGGGTTAACATTCATCATGGCAACACAACCATGCAAAAGCAAGATACTAAGGAGTCTATACATGCTCCTAGCAACCAACAACAACCCAAAAAAACCATACATGTCCCATTGCTCTAACTATTACATGTCTAACATTAAAATCCATACTTGATGAACTCAAGCCAAAACCACACTTGGAGGCCCTCCACTTGCCCGAGCAACCCACGAACTAAGGATCTGCAATGTTGAACAAAGAGAGCGTAAGCGATGTTGCTTAGTGAGGGTAAGCTCTAAAAACAAACCTCAACATTGCAGGGTCCGAGCACGATCTAGCCAAGGTAAAACACAATCATTCCAAAGGTCCACAAGGTAAAATGCATGAGCAATAGACAATATTAATGTCATGATCATAAGCTCAATTTCCATGATACATGTAATCACAAACAAGTATCCCAGTAGAACCATGAACCTCAACACATTGATATATATATACATCAAACAACATTGGCACCTAGCTAAGACCCGAATACGCGGATAAACATGTTGGAAACTCATATCCAACAACCATATTACCTCACGGTGGGATTTCACTCATCACCGGTCTCGCGGAGGGGATTCCACTCATCCTCACGTCCCGTCGATGGGATTCCACTCATCACCGACTACATTTAAATACAATTCCGGGCGAACCCGTACTCCTCCTTGGTGACTCAACGCCACCAAGGCCACGCACGACTTTAGACTCATGTGTACACACTAACATCCTAATGATCGATCATTTGTATTCAAGTAAACTAGTGCCAATATTTACACACTCCACATTACTCATTTCAACCACTTCCGTGCCTAGCACGTACTCACCAACAACCATCATCATGCATGTCTCAATCATCACAATTCATATCTCATTCCTCATGTATAATACAATGTACATAACCATTCATACCACACATCATACGAAACATACACAACAATATAATGAGTTTATCCAATGGCTCTAGATCAAATTTAGGATTAGGCTACCACCCTAATCCTAACTCTAGGTGGGTCTACCAAGCCCAACCTAGTCCTTATACTCGAACCAACTAATTTAAAACCGTTTAAAACAATTAACCACTCACCTAAGCTTCCAAGCTCCTAGACCAAGCAAGCAATCACCTTCAACTTCCCGGATTCGATCCCAAAGCCTCTTCCACGTTTCCCCTTGCTTCTAGTCAAACAAAACACATACATTACTTCCCAATTCAATGCTAATTCAACCATCAACCTACTTGCAAATCACAACCCATTTCCACAAATTTCCAAACCACATAGCATCTCCAAAAACCCAATTTTCGGACTCCCACAACCAAGGACTGAAATACCCAATTCCAAGCACCCAAATGACTTCCAAAATATCCCAAATCACCCTCCTAACATAGGTAGACCATCAGCCCTTCAATTTCAACACTAAACCTCTTAAAAACCCAAATTTTCATACCTTAAAATTTGCCCTAAAGACCCACTACGAAAATTCATCCAAACTCAACAAAATTAAGATATATTGTATATTCCATTATGATTAAACATAACCCCAAAACAATTTCTCAAAACAAATTGAAAAACCCCATTAAAACCCAAATTTTCAACATGAACCCTAATTCCCAAAATTCAATGTTTTTGAAATTTAAGACAATGGTTGGATAGAGGATAAAGAGGAGGTTAGGAAAACGTAATTAACTTTGAAAAAGACCTTGGATTGAAGAAGGGGATGAATGGAATAGTAACTAGTGTAGTTGGGAGAGTTTGAGCATGGGAGGGGGGGTTTCACGTCAAGTTTAGAAGAGATGGGGAAAGAGAAGACACTTTACAATAAAGTGGTCTTACTTTTAAAAGTTTTGGGTAAAATCACGATATAGGTCCCTCCCTCTTTATTAAGGTTCAAAAAGGTCATTATTTATAGTTGAATTGTCTTAATTAAATTTTTATTTAACTCGAACTAAAACCCGGTTAACTCCTAGGCCTAAGACACGGGTGTTACACCGCGAGAACTGGTTGAAGGCTTGGACAGAGCCTCATAGAAGATCTATACTCTACACCCCTCATTAGCAACATTTTCCACTGCCTTTAACATTTTCTAGCAATATATAATTTGGCTTTCTTGTTTCTGGGAATTTGGAGAAGCTTAAAGCAATAGAAAATGTTGCTAATGACGATGACGAAGTTTTTCAGTTTTTGATGTTTATTTAAATATAATATATTGCTGGAAACATATCACAATACAGCATTTGGTGTGCTGGTAAGCCAGCATTCTTGGGTGCAAGAAGACTTAGGTTCGACCCCCCTTACCTGCATTTGTGATGTTTTTCCATTTTCTCCTTTAATCAGGTGGTGACACGTGTCACCACCTGATTGGAGGATGAAAATAAATTTATTTAATTAAATATAAATAATTAAATCCCTCCAATAAGGTAGTGACACGTATCACCACCTAATTAAATAATTAATTTATTTTATTAAATTAAAATTAGGACTAAATTGAAAGAATGTATAAGTAGTAAGGATCAAATGTGTAATTATACTCTTATTTTTTTAACTGACACGTCACCCTGTCGTTAACCTTTAACGGTTGGTGGTCAAATTACACCCAATTTAATAGTACGATGGTTTAATTGCTTCGAAAAAAAGTAAGGTGGTCAAATCGCAACTTTTGCAATAGTATGGTGGTCGTTTATGTAGTTTACCCAAAAAAGTTTTTGAATGAACTAAGTACTGGTACAGCCACGAGTGTACCGATACCCAAGCTCCACAATTTTCCAGTGAGCAATTTTAAGTACTCATACAACCCTTAGTGTACCGGTACCCTTTATTCCATACCGATAGGGATGGCCAAATAACCTGAACCCCAAACCAACTCGGTGTGCCCCGATCTAACCCGATCAGATTTTTAGTCTTAAATTTTAGGGATTGGGGCGGGGCAGGCTATTTATAGTGTTGAGTCGGGGCGGGGCGGGTTCAAGTATATGCTAGAAATTCATCGCCCCGATATATATTTATAAAAATACCACTATATATAAACATTTTTAAGATTGTTAAGCTATTTTTTTTGTTTGTGCTTATCGTAAATTTTTTTATGTGTTGTTCAAGTTTTAACATATCTGATTCTGACGATCAATGGTTCAAGTTTATTTTTAAATATGTAATTTTTCATGTGGGAAATTTAAAATTGGTTTTTATATTATTTTTATATAGGTTTAAAGTTTTTTGAGACTAAATTTTATGGCTGTAATGTTGGATTGATCGGATCTAAATTTTATCGTCGTCGGAGATTAAGATTTTTTTTTCAATTTTTGGGTCGGATCGATTCGGGGTCGGGTTTAAAAGTTGGTATATTGCAACGGGGCAAGACGAGTAAACTAATATTTCAATTCGGAGTGGGGCGGGGTCAGGTTTAGGGGCTTATAGATCGGGGCTGGGCGGCCAAAAAACCGGCCCGCCCAGCCCCGTGCCCATCTCTACGTACTGATACGCAAGCCAACATACCGGTATCCTTGTCTTTGTAACGACTATTTCTTCTTTAAGCAGGTACCGATACGGGCTCTCGCGTATAGATACCCATAGTTGCCAGACAACATTTATTGTGAGAAAAATGCAGTTTAACGGCTATGTTCAATTCTTCAACAACCCAAATGGTTAGAAATCAATGAAGGGTATAAAAGCAAGTCTGAAAAGCTTCTTCAATAATAAGACAACTACCCAAAAGCTTTCATGCAATATTCAAAGTCAACTAGAGCTTATTTGCCTATTTTTCTCTTATAAACACTTGAGTGTTCTCATTGTATTTATATCTATTTCAAGTGTTTGGGTTTTGAGAGTGCTTAATTTTCACAAACAACCTACTTAGTGAGATTTTTTAAGTTTGCTTATTTGTTGTATTTTAGGAAAAAAGGTCCCACAAGATTTTGGGGCATAAATATTGGTGAGTGTTGTTAGGTTATTCATTGTCCTCAAGGGAAAGACAAATTGAACAAATTTGTGATTCTTTAGTGTGGTAATTCAGGTAGTGGATGTAAACTCCATTGAATAAGTTGAAGTACTTTTAATCTCTCATGCACTTTTAATTCTTGCACTTTCCATCTAATAATTTTCTTAATTTCTAATTTACTTTTCTCTTGACCAATTTCGATTATTCGATCAACTCAACAAATAGATTGTTGAAAAATCAAAGGCTAAATCCCTCCTTGTATGCATTCTTAAAACAATTTGGAATGTATACATATATGCCATTTGAGGTGAGCGCATTGCACGATTTTTATAGGTTCTAGTAGAATACTTGCGAATATTGTTACTTCCATAAAAGATATTGATAGAATACAATTTTTCTATAAATCTATAGTTAGAAATGATATAGTGAATATACAATTGTGTACAAATGAGGAGATTTCTAGTGTACTCCATGGAACACTAATATTTATTGTAGCAGCTTACTGTTTTCTTGGATAATAAATAACACTTTATTTAAAGTAAATTAATTCCATAAATAAATGAATTTCTATTAATATGAAATTTATATAAAATAATAATTTATTCTTCTCATCATTCTCAAAAATAATTTTTTAATTTTCAATTTGAATAAAAATATATTGAAAAATAAAAGGTATTTTATTCTATTCAAAAGTTTCATTTATATAATAGATATAGATAGACCAATAGTAAATTGGGTGTTAATAAAATAAATGAATTATTTTTCATGTATAATATAGATGAAATAAAAAAAATTCTACAAGATTAAAATAATGAAATATGACTAATTTATTTACTTTCTAAAATTTTAAATATATTTAAAAAGACACATGATATCATCTCAAACTAGTTTATAGTACGTTGTCTAAATAATAATGAAAGTAAAATTTAAATCGGTGAAAATATCTCTTAAATTTTTTCAATTTTGAAATTGTTCATCTAAAAAAAAGGAACAATTTAGTCCTATCAATTTTGAAAGAGCAATCAAGGACCTTTTGTTAATCAAGGACCATAAATAGAATTTTTAAATTATGTGTAATTTTGAACCAAGATCAAAATAACATAATATGTAAACATTAAAGGCTATATTTGCTATCATATAAATTAAAATTATGTAAACTTAACGTAAAACATAAAAGTTGTGATTAATGCCTATAATTTCTCACTTTATTAATTAACAAGAACTAAATTGTTCCTTTTTATGGTGTGACTAATTTGCTTAATTTCAGAATTAAGAAAGACCTAAATGCAAGTTTTTCCATTTGAAAATTTAAGAATAGAGTAAATGAATGGATTATAAATTAGAATCGCGAGATCAACCAATCCACTCTCTCATATCTCATATCCAAATTCATCCATCTTTTTCTCATATGCAAGTAATAATTAGTCCTAAAAAAATATTAAATAAAGGGTTTTGCTAACACAACCTTAAGGCAATTACTAGATTCTTATCATTAATGTTTATTTTATTATTTAATGAAATATATTAGAATAAAATTAATTACATTCTTAAAAATTAAACATCATTCATTAAGGGTGTTTAATGTAATTAAACCATAAATACTAAAAAAACTAAACCATAAAACATTAAACCTTAAAAATCCTAAACTTTTAAACTCTAAACCTTAAACCCTAGAACTCTAAAACCATAAACTCACAAAACCTGTTGGGCTCGATGATCACCTTCAATCGATGTTTACCAAGTGGTGGAGAAGTTGAATTTTTGAGTGATTGAATTGGTGGCAAAAATTAAGAATTAAACACAAGAATTTAGAGTGGTTCGACTTTCTAACCCAAAGCCTACATCCACTACCTTGTAATGCTACCAAGAATTTCGTCCCATTTTCTAGGATGAGAAGGAAACTGTTACAACGATTAAGCTATCTACCCTTAGCTTAATCAAACACTTTCTTACAAGTGAAATTTATAGCAAACAAGAAATCTCTCTAATAGGTATGCGTTTGCAACTCTAAGCACTCGCCCAAAACCTATACACTTGAGCATACATGAACATTTTAGCTTACATGTGTTTTGTCTATACAAGGGAATGACAATTAAGCTCTAAAGACAATTTAATATCACAATGTTGTTAAAATTGAAGCATTAACCTTTCCTTGATGCTTGGAGGTCCCTTTTATACTCCTAATTGAGTTTGTAGCCGTTGAGGACCGTTGAGGTTGAATTAGAACCGTTGGAGCCTTTATTTCCCACCATAAATGTAGTTCTACAGCTTAGCGTATCGATACTCCTCAAATCGTATCGATATGGTCTTGATAAGAAAATAGTCGTTGAGCACTTCCAGCTGGTGTGTATCGATACGCGTAGCAAGCGTATTGGTACAGTTTTGCAATTTAAAAGACCGTTGGGAATTTGACCGTTGAGAGTAGTTGGGCGTATCGGTACGCGATACAACTGTATCGGTATGCAAATTAGTCGTTAGATGTTTAAAACACACCGTATCGATACAGACAAATCGTATCGGTACGGGTTTTGACAACTGAAATTTAACTGTAGCTGAAACCCTAAGGGTATCGATACGGTAACATACCGTATCGGTACAGTTACATTAAAAGCTTGGTTTTGACTATTTTAAATGCACTTTAAATTATTCTAAAGCCTTATAAAAATACTTAAACATATTTTCAAGTTGTTTGGACTAAAAGCATGTTTTAAATTCTTTTCAATTTAGTCCAAAATATTTTTCTAAATATTATATCAAAACAATTAGTTCTACAATCTCCCCCTTTTTGATATAATAAAACCAACTTGAAAAATTATTTGAGATTCTCCACCTTAGTGTTTTAAAAAATTTGAATAAGATATTTAAAAATTTTGAAATTAAAGCTCCCCTTATTCTCTTGAAAAATCAAATTTTCAAATCATTTCTTCAATTTTGTTATATCAAAAAGAATTTAAAATACATTAAGCTCAAAATAATATAGGAGGTTTAAAAAATTTGACACAATTAAAAATTTTTGGTTTTAAAATTGGCTCCCACTTACTCAAAGCATCAAACAATGTTAGTCCAACATATATGATTAAACTACTTGAATTAAACGAAATAAAACTAAACAAAAATAAATTCAACTAATTTTACCACACTTGAATTCAAGGGAGGATGCGAAGCCTTCCTTCTTCAAGTGCTCTCTTTGTGTGCATGGAGCTCCCCCTCAAATTTGGACTTGTTGATCACTCTCCATCATACCTAAACAAGACAATCAAGAAATTTTTTGTATCCAAATTGCTTTGGATCCATAAACGTTAGTAGCACATAATTTTGTACCACTACAACAATTTAGACTTTTAGTGACAATTTGACAGTGACTAGAAGTAATTTTGTCACAAATCTTAAAATTTTGTGATAAATATTTTGTGCGACACTATTAGTATAAGTAATTGTGATGTATTTTTATTTGGTCACTATTATAATAATAATTGTGACGATTACATTTTTCACAATTAAATTCTCACTATAAGTCTATAATTGTGACATAAATTTTATTGTCACTAAAACTTTGACACATAATAGTGACGATATATAAAATAGTCACTGTTATTTGATATCTCTTGTGACAATGAAATTGTTTGTCACTTAAAATCTTACTTTTTGTTGTGATAAGTTTTGTCACCAATGAAAAAATAAAATTAATGACAAATTAGATATTGTCACAATAATAGATTTATTTTTATAATAATAGCAATAATTACAATTATAAAAAATTAACGTTATCATAAACTAGTTTGTCAAAAGGTAAAATAATTCTATTAGTCTCTATACTATGCGTAAATTGTTGTTTTAGCCATTCTATTTCGATCAATTTTAGTCCCTATATTTTTAAAAATTTAAAATTTCAATCATAATCCAAATGGACCACGACAATATGACTAAATTACAGTGACTAAAAATAACAAAAATAAAAGAACGAAAATCAAATATGCAACTTATGTATAACAAATAAGCTAAACAACAAATTTTTACTTAACATATTTAAAGACCATCATTAATGTCAAGATCGAAATTTTAAATTTTAAAAAGTACAGAACTTAAAGTAACCAAATTAAAATAAAAAGACTAATATGTAATCTTGTCATAATATGTGTTAGCAAAATTTTACCTTGTGAAAAATTTTACGCTTATATTTGTTTTAACTTTGTTTGTGAAGTTAAAATTTGCATTGTTAGTATACAAAGTAATTATCGCATAAAGGATAAATCTATCAATAATTTGAATTAAATTAATTCATGTAATTAATGAAAATATAATATTTTAAGTGTAAATCTTAATAAAATATGTTTATATTTTAAAACCAACGCAATTAGTTTTATATATATTCTTCGATAAACCTATTTCATATAAGAAACCATAGAAAATTAATTAAATTATTATTATAATAATTAGTGTTATAATTAATACATATTTTTAAAATAAATAAAATTAATTTCAGTTAAAATTTAACCTAATTACTATTTTTCATTCAAAATAATATTAAATTTCTTGCCTAGCCTAGTGGATAGACATTGCACTCTCCCCCTAAAGGTTCCATGTTCAATCCTCCATGAAGCCATGCATTGTATTTATTTATTAACAAATTGACATATAAAGGTGTCACATCATATATAATTAAAACTTCAGTGACCTAATGAAAAGTTAAAAGCGTTTGTTGACTGCAATGCAAATGACCCATTAAATTTCAAGGACATAAATAAGATGTTTACATCTAAAAATATAATTATTATATAATTATTTTTTTATAATTAAAAGTGACAACATATTTTAGACACTATTTCAATTTGTATTTGTGATAAAAATATTTGTCACTAATAAAAATAATATTAGTGTCTAAATTTTAGTCACTGTTATTAATCTTTTGTGTCAAAAATGTAGTCACAAATAATATAACTAATTGTGACGAAATGCATAAAAGTTGTCACTAATATAATAGTGACGGAGTTATTAGTGACGAGTGGTGACGACTCAGAAAAATGATCACTTTGAATTTCAGTGACTAAATTTAATACTTTTAGTGACCATTTTCAATGTCACTAAAAATGCATTTTCTTGTAGTGTACCCTTAGGAATCCATTTTTCAATTTCATCATTTTTAGTTGAAGTACTTAGTGCTTTTGGGACCCAAATACTTCTAAAAACTTTACCATTCAAAAATCTAGGGGCACTAGATTGTCTTACATAAAAGTTTGATTTTCCAAAACTATTTTTCTTTTCAAACTCTTTGGAAATCAAATCTTTTTCTTTCTTAAGATCGTCCAAGGCATTTTGATGAACTTTTTCAATCTTTTTAAGAAAATTTTATAAATCAAGAACCTTTTGCTCAAAATCTTTTAATTTTGCCTCAAAATCCAAATTGGTTTTAGAAAGAATTTCATTTTCCTTTTTCAAATTTGAGATTAATTTTTTGTTTTTGGAAAATTATGCCTTGAATTCAAAAACCAAATCCTCATAGGCATCTTGCAACTCATCAAAAGTATGTGAATTTGAACTAGACAAGTTAGAAGTTACCTCTCTCTCATTGAGGGCTATGAAACATAGGTGAGCTACCTCATCATCAGTGGAGTCTTCATCACTCCATGTCGTCGCGTATGCTTTCTTTGAAGATGATCCTTTTTTGTTGGACTTGTGGGAATCCTTCATCTTCTTCTTCGATTCATGCTTGGATTTAGCCATATCGATCTTCATGAATCGAGTGAATTTCTTGAAGAGATGAACCATCTCTTCATCTTCATTTTTCTCCTCACTCAAATAAACGTGTTGGCATGTAGAGGATTTTGAGAGTAACGACACTCGCGTTGATGCCTAGCTCAATGATTTTCTTCTTCCCCATCTTCTTTTTTTCTTCTTTCTTCTTCTACTATTCTTTTTCTTTCTTCATTATTTCATGAGTGAGAAGAGACCCCATGAGTTCATCTAGCTTCAAGGTCTTGAGATTTTTGGCTTCGATGTTGGCGGTCTTCTTTGAGTCCCATGACTCGGGAAGAGAATAGAGAAGCTTTCAGACAAGCTTATCTTCCGTAATGATTTCTCCATAGCCTTTGAGTCCATTTGTGATGGTGGAGAATCTATCGAACACCTTTGTGATGTCTTCATCCAGTTCTATCTTGAAGTTCTCATACTCGTGGTTGAGGAGGCCGATCTTGGTCTCCTTTACTTCATTTTTTCCCTCGTATGTAAATTCAAGCTTGTCCTATACTTCTTTGGCATCTTCGCACGAAGACATCTTCTCATAAATGTTGAGGCTAAATGTATAAAAGAGGATGTGCAAAGCCTTGCAATTTAGCTCCATCTTCTTGCGATCATCTGCACTTTATTCCGCCTTACTTCGTTATGGCACATAGGGACCCTCTTCAACAATATCCCAAAGCTTGTAGTCTTTGGATTTGATGAAGAACTTCATTCTAATCTTGCAATGAGCGTAGTTGGTCCCGTAAAATAAAGGTGGCTTGTCGATAGATTACGCCATTTGACCAGTTGATTGAATTATTATATCGAGCTTCCCAGATCACCTCAATAGAATGTTAATCCCCTTCGATTGAGCCTAGCTCTGATACCAATTTTTGGGCTCGATGATCACCTTCAACCGATGCTTGCCAAGTGGTGGAGAGTTGAATTTTTGGGTGCTTGTGTTGATGGCAAAAATTAAGAATTAAACACAAAGATTTAGAGTGGTTCGACTTTCTAACCCAAAACCTACATCCACTACCTTAGAACGCCACCAAAGATTTCCTAAATTCACTAAGAATTTCGTCCCATTTTCTCGGATGAGGAGGAAACCGTTACAACGATTAAGTTATCTACCCTTAGCTTAACCAAACACTCTCTCACAAGTGAAATTCAAAGCAAACAAGAAATCCCTCCAATAGGTATGTGTTTGCAACTCTAAGTACTCACCCAAAACCTATACACTTGAGTATACATGAACAATTTAGCTCACAAGTGTTTTGTCTATACAAGAGAATGACAATTAAGCTCTAAAGACAATTTGACATCATAATGTTGTTACAATTGAAGCATTAACCTTTCCTTGATGCTTGGAGGTCCCTTTTATACTCCTAATTGAGTTTGTAGCCGTTGAGGACCGTTGGGGTTGAATTAGAGCTGTTGGAGCCTTTATTTCTCACCATAAATGCAGTTCTACAACTTAGTGTATCGATACTTCTCAAATTGTATCGATACGCTTCCGATAAGAAAATAGCCTTGAGCACTTCTAGTTGGTGCGTATCGATACGCGTAGCAAGCGTATTGGTACGGTCCTGCAATTTAAAAGACCGTTGGGGGTAGTTGGGCGCATCGATACGCGATACAATCGTATCAGTATGTGAACTAGTCGTTAGATATTTAAAACACACCGTATCGATACAGATAAATCTTATCGGTACAAATTTTGGCTACTGAAATTTCACTGAAGCCGAAACCCTAAAGGGTATCTATACGGTAACATACCGTATCAATACGGTTACATTAAAAAGCTTGGTTTTGACTATTTTAAATGCACTTTAAATTATTCCAAAGTCTTATAAAAATCCTTAAACATATTTTCAAGTTGTTTTGACTAAAAACAGGTTTTAAATTCTTTTCAATTTAGTCTAAAACATTTTTCAAATATTATATCAAAACAATTAGCTCTACAAAACCCCTAAACCCTAAACCATAAATCATAAAACTCCAAACCCTAAAAACCTTAAACCTTAAATCCATAAATCATAAATCATAAATCATAAAACATAAAACCCTAAACATATCAACTCCTAAACCCTAAAACCATAAACCCTTTTACGTGATTTTTAATTACATTAAACATCCTAAATTAATGATGTTTATTTTTTAGGAACGTAATTAATTAAATTTTAATAGATTCCATCAAAAAGTAAAATTAGCATTAATCGTAAGAATTTAATAGTTCTTATATGCAGCCCATAGGGCTGTGTATAGCAAAACCCTTAAATATAAGGTATAAAGTAAAAAAATCTTCTAACGTTTGACTGAATAGTCACCTTGGCTTATATTCTATTTTTGAAGTAATTTAACCCTCAACGTTTTATTTTGGGTTAAAATGACTCCTCTACGAATGAAAATTGTTATTCCAACTAATGATAAACAACTTAAAATAATTTGACAAAATGACATGTCAACGAATAAAATAATTTTAAATTTTATATAACTCTATAAAATTATTTTTTGACTGATGTGACATTCTTTTAAGTCAACACCTTTTTCTATATGACACTGTCATGTCAGTGTGCACTGTCATCTAGGTTTATCACATCATGTCAAGTCATTCTTCGTTAGTTAACTAATAGTTTTCATCCGCAAAGAGATCGTTTTGACCCAAAATAAAATATTGAGGGTTAAATTACTTCAAAAATAGAATATGAGCCAGGGTGACTATTCAGTCAAACATTAGTGATATATATTTTTGGCATTATGCTTATATATAATGTAGGGTTTAAATCCAAATGTGAACATGATAAAAGGGGTGAAAACAAGAATTTAACCGAAATTTAATTAACGAACTAGTTAAAGCAACTGGGAGCGGTTAGCTTAGCCAAAATTTAATGAACTATATCCCGCCTTGCTCAAGAAACCATTTGGATCTTTGATCAGAGCCTGCCACAATGAACAAAGAAGAAGAAGACGCCATATTTCGAAGTAGAACGAAATCAGGGATGCGCAGTAAGCAAAGCATGGACAAGGAAGTCATGGAATCCAAGCTTGAAGAAGGTCCTCTCCCATCACTTTCTCATTTCTTTTTCTTTTTTCAATATTATTCTTCAACAGGGTTCTTATGCTCAGCTTTGGCGGATCTTTATGCCGTTAAGGAGGAATTCATGGAAACAGAACACGATTTGAAGTATCTTCAGAGTGCAGGCCAGTTTGTGGGAAGAGTTGGCCGCTGTCTTGATAAAGAACGCTGTAAGTGTAACAAATCCTCTCCCCCTTTGTTTCACAACTATAAAGCTGAATGTCTGTAATCTGGACTGTATGATGTTTTAGTTATTGTCAAAGTAGACGACGGCGAACGCTATCTCGGTCGTTGCGGAAGTGAAATCGTCAATAAGAGGCTGACTTCAGGAACCAGAAGGGTTGTGGTCGGTTGCATAAGCAAAGTCGATAAGGAGATTGTGACTTCCGGAATCCGAGTGGTTCTCGACAGGGCAACGCTTCAAATCACTTGGATTCTTCCACCTCAAGTAAGCTTTTCGCATCTTTGCAGAAAGCAAGTTTTGGCCCATGTCTGAACATTTTTAATCACAGGTTAATGAAGCTGTGTACTACATGGCGCGTCAAGATCCTGGCAACATTAGCTACTCGGCTCTCGGTGGTTTATCCGATCAACTTCGAGAATTGAAGGATTGTATTGAGCTCCCTCTCCTGAATCCTGAGCTTTTCCTTAACGTTGGAATTAAACCCCCCAAGGTGATTACTTACTATACCTTCCTTGCCTTTCAATTGATGGGTGTGGTTGAGTTGTGTTTGGGTGAGATTGCAGGGTGTCCTCCTTTATGGCCCTCCCGGTACCGGCAAGACATTGTTAGCCAGAGCAATAGCAAGTAATGTTGATGCTACCTTCTTAGCGGTCAGACTTCTATACCATATTCGATTTTCGGTATCTTCGTATCATGTTCCGAGTTGAAACATACCTTCTGCTACTGCTCATCTGAATTCAGGTTGTTTCAAGTGCAATAATTGACAAATATATTGGAGAAGGTGCAAGGCTGATAAGAGAAATGTTCCGTTATGCACGGGATCACCAAGTGAGAGTCCTGAATTATGAGTGTTTTTCTGTTGCGTTTCTTTAGACCCAAGGCATTAATATATGTATGTGCGTGTTTGTTTGTTTATTTTTATTCAGCCCTGCATCATCTTTATAGATGAGATCGATGCCATTGGTGGACGCCGTTCGAGTTACGGGAAAGATAGTGACCATGAAGCAATGGTAACAATGATGGAGTTACTCAGTCAGCTTGATGGATTTGATCAGCTTGAGAAGGTACATTGTTTTTTTGCTTTTAGTTACTTTATCCAAGTGTGGGAAGAGCGTTATCAACTTAGAGTATTGTTTGGTGTAGGTTAAAGTGATCATGGCCACCAACCGACCCGACTTTCTTGACCCTGCACTTCTTCGTCCGGGGCGGCTAGACCGAAAGATAGAGATTCCGCTGCCGAATGAGCACTCAAGAATGGAGATCCTCAAGATTCATGTTGCCCCTATGGCGAAGCAGGGTGAAATTGACTTTGAAGCTATTGTTAGACTTGCTGAGGTTAGTATTTCTGGTTCAAGCCTGTCACACCTCATTACTGACTAATGTAGTTTTTGGTCACCATTGGTTTTTAGGGGTTCAATGGTGCTGATCTACGAAATGTTTGTACGGAGGCCGGAATTTTGGCGATTCGTGCAGATCGGGGTTATGCCATTCAGGAAGACTTCATGAAGGTAAAATCTCGAGAGTCGAGACTCGATGAATGGAATGTGATTCTATTATTTTGGTGATGATGATATGTATATGTTCATCTGCTGATCAAACTGCAGGCCGTGAGGAAATTGAATGAAGCCAAGAAACTGGAATCTAGTGCACACTAGAGTGCTGATTTTGGGGAAGACTAGAGCTTTTCTTTTCTTCTGCAGGCCATGATGTAGCTATATTTCTGGATCGTGGATCCCTTTGCATGTGATTTTATAGGAAATTCAAAATTCACAGTAGTCCTTAAAGTTTGAAGTTCAAAAATCACTATGTGTTCAATTTAGTTCCTACCTTCCTCAATATTTAAAATGTAAAAAATATAAAAAGAAAAAGGGGAATCGAGTAAACGAGTCGACATACAAGCTTATAAAAGAGCTTGTTGATGAACATAAACAAACCGGACACACATTCATTCATGTTCGTTCCTTATTTAATGACCAGATAAGCTCATCCTTAACAAAAGGTCCCCCAACAGGGGTGAGTTCAATCTTTTCAGCTTCTTCTTTAGAGAAGAGGGCATGGAGCTTTGCATTGTTCCAGGTTCTTTCATCGTTCTTTAAGAGATGTGCAACCAAAAAGTCTTTGGAATATTATTGAAAAGTTGTCCATTTTCGAAATCCATCTTTCATTCCAAATTTGAATATCTTCATCGTTTTCAACACCCCAGGTTGAATTAATTTATCCTAAGAGATCCGGGTCATGTCTGCAAGGTGTGTATTGTTAAAAGGTTAAGAATGTCCATGAACAAATACTACGTTGTGATCACTTTTAGACTATTCAAAAATAAAAATTACAATAATTTGATTTAAGTTAAATGACCTAAATACACATCACTTGATAATGTCATGTCATGTTTTAAATTAATATCACACCATTTCATTGATAAATGACCTAAACCCGTTGTTTTAGGGCCGGTGAATAAAACCTTTTAATTTGATTTTTTTGTGATAAATGTTGGTTTTTATTCATCCAAAACAAACTTTTACTATAAAATACACTCCTTTAATTAGAGTAAAAGAAAAGAGGCCATATCAGCCCCTACAAACTATAACTCCCAATCCCTAGCCTGGTCCCAATAATCTCAATCTAATATGAGTTTTAATTCTCAAAACAATATCCTCAATTTGGCGAGCAGAACCATGCAATCTTCTATTTTTTTCCTACTAAATATAGTAGATGAAACCACACCAAACAATTCAGACAAAAGTAGCTTTGATAGACTTCACTTTTCCCATACATTGAGCCCAATTAACCATCCGAATAGAGCATACTTGCAGTTGCAGCACCAAAGTCTAATCTCGTTTCCCCAACCTCACCACAAAAGCATACAATTAGGATCAACCTCACATCCCCATCCAACCATTCTATCTTTTGTCGGTATCCTATCTTAAATCACAAGCCATGAAACAAAAGAGAAACGGGGACATATAATTCTAGACCAAGACACCTTAATATTCTTAGGCCCTAAGATTTTTCATACCTTCTTTGCTCTATGTTCTCCTTGTAATGCACCAATATGTCCAAACTCTTCCTTCAAACTTAGCAGCTTTTTCCATACCCAACTATGGCAAGTCTTTAAAATAGTCTTTTAAACTGAAGCACCTTTCAGAATGTACTTCTCAATCTAAGCCACCCATAACGAACCAAATCAAGAAACACCTTTCAAAATATACTTTTCAATTCAAGCCACTCATAACGAACCAAATCAAGAAAATAATAATCAAAAGCATTTCATCATATAAAACTTATTCCATGTTATTATATCCTTCACTCCTAACCCACCCTCACATCTTGAAAAACAGATTTTTTTCCCAACTTACAATGGCTCTACTAAAGGAGCCATTGTTCCCTTTCCATAAAAAAGAGCTACAAAGTTCAACAATTTTCCTGAGCACTTTTGAAGGCAGCAAAAACATAATCCTTTTTAGATTTCATTTCTTAATCACTTTTAAATTAGAGAGATTCTACGATAAGCATATTGTCATGCCTGAGAAGAGACGGAATAATAATTCTGCATCGAATAAAAAATGGAGGTCTTGAAATATATAAGTTGTGGCGCTACACATTCTATTAGACATATTTTTTGAAAGAGAGTAATGACTCCGTAACAAATGGTATTGAAACGATCCTTTGAGTCCCAATTTCACATCGAGTACCCATGAGCAGGATAAGTAGAGTGGACAACCATGACTACAGTCCATCATGAGGGCAAAGAGAGTAATGGCTCACAATATCATAAAGATAAATATTTTTTAGAATATTACAAAAGATAGTAGAAATTTGAGGGGGGTTTTATATAAAATATTACAATTTTTATAATAATTTGTATAATTACACAAAACATTACAAAAGTTTAATAATTTATACAATTGGACAGGTTTCGTACTGACCGTAATTTTGCCCTATTTCCCTTATCTTAAAACTAATGCTACTAATTTTGATCTGACTCTATAAAAACAATGTGAGCAGTGGAGGATCTTAGCATGATAATTTTGAGAGTTTAATTAAGATTTTTTTTTTTAAAAAAATGAGGGACATAAGGAGAGGCTTCAAAAGATTTAGAGGGGGTGATTAAACTTTAAAAAAAAATTAAGGATTTAATGAGAATTTTTAATCCTTTTGTTTTTTAATTTAATTATACATTTCTAAGTTATTTTAATTTTTTAACATATTTGTGTGATTACATGGTAATGTATGTTTATACTTTTTTCTTAACCATTCGACAACAAATACACACTCTGCACCCTTCTAGCCCTTTCGGTCCATCCCGAATTTTTACCTCTCGCTATCCAAATATAAAAATGGAAGTTTTTTTATTGTCTTGGTCGTTCTTCACTCACCAATTAACCTAAGTTAGAGATTACAATTAATTTTTAAATTTTTTAGCATATAGTATGATTTTATAATAGTAATTGTTCATTTTTTTCTTAGTCCTTTCATAATGCACACATATCAAGCTGACAAATTGCTCATACTCATATCTTAGGGATAACATCATTTTCTTTTTCATTGGATGACTCAAAACGTTCATATCTTTTAAATTTTTAATCTCATCATATATGCATGCTAGGGATGGGAAAATTACCTGAACTTGCCTCGACTTGATGCCCTTTGCCCAGATTTTTTATTCTTAAATTTCGGGTTCAGGACGTGTCATGGGAATAATTGAGTTGAAGAGAGACGGGTTCGGGTTTAGGATAGAACTTCACCACCCCATCCTGACTCGATATATTTATATATTATTTATTATTATATATATTTAATAGTTTTATTATTTTTTTGAACGAGTCAGATTTAGTTAAGTTTTTTGTTAAAATTTCGAGGTCAACTTATGCTTTTATTCATGTATAAAATATATTAAATTCAGGATGAATCAAGGATTGATTATAATTTTTAAACTGTAGGTTAGGGTTTGGGCGGCCAAAAACTCGCCCCGTTGTCATTCCTAATGCATGCAACCTTGATTTGGTTAGCATATTTGTAAAACCTATGTTTGATTTTGATATAACTAAATATGTTAAGGATTAAATTGAAAACTTGAAATAGATTTCTACGTCCCTTTAATGATTTATAAATCACCAACACTTTAAACTGATTTGAAAAACTCAAACTCCAAATATTTTCTAAGTGTTCCAAGGCCAAAGTATTGAAAAACGTCCAGGCGTATCGATACGCTTTCAGCCGTATCGATACTTTTTTTACAAAGTTGGCTACTGGAAGACGCGTTTCGATACGCTCTTAACCGTATCGAAACAAATTCAATCTGTATCGATACGCCCTCTGTAAAAACTGAAGGAGTTTGAATGTTGTACCAATACGGTTCCACCCGTATCGATACGGTTTTAACAGAATTTTTAATTCAAAGAGCTTTAAATATTTTCGACTGTTGGTGTCAGTTGTTAGGTAACTAACATTTAAAGTGGTAGTTGTCCCGTATTGATACGGTGTTCCCCGTATCGAAACGGAAACTTCCAGTGAGCTAAGTTGAGAAAAAGGTATCGATACGGTCTTACTCGTATCGAAACGCTCCCTATCTCATACCGATACGCTTACACGCGTATCGATACGCCCTCTTTATTATATGCAACGACTCTTTCTGTTTTGAGACAGGTATCGATACGGGTCTTCGTGTACCGATACAGATAGTTGCATAAGTGCATTTATGGTGGAATGAGAGGGTTCCAACGGCTATAATCAATACCCTAGCCACCCAAACGGCTAGAATTGATAGAAAAGGTATAAATTGGAGCTTATTGAAGACCAGCAACAACTATTGCATCAAAGATAAACATCCAAGCAAAAATCCAAGCTCATTGTGCTTATTTTCCAATTTCTTGTAAACCCCAAATTGTGTTGTGTTCAATTCCTATTCTATCTTCAAATTTGGGTTGAGCGTATGTACTTAAAAGGGCAATATTGTATTTGAGAGATATCTTTCTGGTCTAATTTCTTCTTTGTTCACTTATGAGGGTTTGGTCAAATTTTGGGTAGAAAATTTGACCGGTTGTGTAAAGGTTACCTCCTACGCCTTGAAAAGGGGAAGAACAAATTAGTGAATTATTGCAAATCCTTAGTGGTAGCTAAGGTAGTGGATGTAGAGTTCATTTGGAACTTGAACCACTCTAAAATCCTTTGTTCTTCAATTTTAGCTATCATTTTTCTTCAATAAATTTTTAAAAGCCCAATTCACCCCCTCTTGGCTTTGATCAATCCATTGATCCACTCAACAATTGGTATCAGAGCCTACCTCTTTGAAGGATTAACAACCACAAGAGGAGTTCCTAGGAAGAGTGTGATCATCCAAAAATCAAGTCATGACATCTACCTCCGGGTCAAGCATGTACGAGTCTCAATCAACTACAAAACCGTCATTCTTCAACGGTGATAACTATCCATTTTGGAAGAACCGGATGCGCCTCTTCATCAAATCCAACGATTACCTAGTTTGGGATGTCATTGAAGATGGTCCCTATATTCCATTGAAGAGGGATGATGAAGGAAGATTGGTTCTAAAGAAGAAGATTGAGATGAGTGAAGATGAGAGAAAGAAGATCCAAATAAATGATAAAGCTCTTCACATGCTATTTTGCTCTTTCGGTCCTGACATCTACTCCAAAGTCTTCTCCATTAAAAGTGCCAAGGAAGTATGTGATACACTAGAGACCACCTATGAAGGAACTAGTGATTTGAAGGAGACCAAGATTGGAATTCTCAATCTTAGTTATGAGAATTTCAAGAAGGAGCCTGACGAAACCGTGTCCAAGATGTTCGATCGCTTCTCAACTATCGTCAACGGGCTTAAAGGTTTTAGAGAGACAATCCCAGAAGACAAACTAATCTAGAAGCTACTCTACCCACTTCCCGAATCTTGGGATGGGAAGAGAACCGCCATCATCGAGGCCAAAAACTTGAAGACACTCAAACTTGATGAGCTAGTAGGTTCTCTCCTTACTCATGAGATAATGAAGCAAGGAAGGGAAGATGAAAAGAAAAAGGAAGAGAAAAGAGTGGAGAAGCTAGAAGTAGAAAAGAAGAAGAAGATAGGAGTGGCTCTCAAAGCTTCATTACATGAGGAGAGCACTTCTAGTGAGGAGGGTGATCTAGAATAATTGGCTATGATAGCCAAAAGATTCTCATGATTCATGAGGTCTAACCGAGGAAGGAAGATTCAAAGAAAAATGGACTTCAAGGGCAAAAACAAAGAAGAATAGAGTGATCAAATCATTTGCTACGAGTGCAAAAAGCCCAGTCACATTCGTTTGGAGTGCCCTCAACTCAAGAACAAGGGCTTTGAGAAGAAGAAGAAGCTCAAAGCCAAGATTGCTACTTGGAGTGACGAGGAGTCATCCGAGGATGACGAACACAAAGTGGCCAACCTTTTCCTCATGGCACTTGAGGAGGATTCCTCCATGGTAACCTCTAACTCATCATCTTTTGACTTTACTTTTGATGAATTACATGATGCGTATGACGAGTTGCAAGAGGTTTATGATGAGTTAGTTGAGAAGTACAAAGAGTCGGTCATTAGAAATAAGAAAATTATTTCGGAATTAAATGATAAAAATGACTCACTTTCTCAAGCTAACTTAAAATTTGAGAAAAAGATTTTAGGTTTAAAAGATAAACTTAAATTCTTCCAAGATGAAAATGTAGACCTAAATAATCTTGTTTCTCAATGCAATAGTGAACACCAAAAGGTGTTAGATGAGCTTAACAAGCTCAAAGAGTCTTTCAAAAATGTTGGTAATGTGAAGCATGAAAAAGGTGAATCATCTAAAACAAATCAACCTAGGAGAAAGACTTATAACTACAAACAAAGTAGCCTCCCTAGACATAATAGACCCAAAAAGATTAGGAGTGTATGGGTTCCTAAGGAATTCATCAAGTCTAATAATATTGTTGCTATGTCACCTTGGATTCCTAAGGGAACCAAGCTTTTGGGAGCTAACACTCGTGGACCCAAAATGATTTGGGTACCAAAAACAAAAGTTTAATATCTTTGTTTGTAGGGAGAGCATTACTACAAGGCCAAAGCACAAAGTCAAAATTCATTGTACCTTGATAGTGGATGCTCGAGGCATATAACCGGAGACAAGAGTAGATTCATAGAATTAAAGCCAAAAAGTGGAGTAGTAGTGACATTTGGTGACAACTCCAAAGGTTAAATTAAAGGTATTGGCTCCATAGGTAATCACTCTACCATTCTTATTGAAAATGTTTTATATGTCGATGGTCTTAAACATATTTTGTTGAGCATAAGCCAATTATGTGATAAAGGGTTTAATGTCTTATTTGATAAAAATAGGTGCAAAATTGTTGACATTAAATCAAATAATATTATGCTCATAGGTCATCGCATAGGTAACATTTACATGGTGCATTTAGATGACATACATGCATCCCACGCATGTTTAGTAGCTCAAAATAAAAATGATGCATGGTTATGGCATAGGAAACTAGGACATGCTAGCATTAGTGTTTTATAAAAATTAGTTTCCCTAGATCTAGTTAGAGGTTTACCCAATATTAAGTTCTCAGATGACAAAATTTGTGATACATGCTCTAAGGGTAAACAACATAAGTCATCCTTTAAATCCATTAATGATGTTTCTACAAGTAGGTGTTTACAACTTATTCATATGGATTTATTTGGGCCTATTAGAACTATGAGCTTGGGTGGTAAATCTTATGCATTTGTACTTGTTGATGACTATTCTAGATTTACTTGGGTTCTATTTTTAAGTACTAAAGATGAAGCTTTAGAAAAATTCATCACATTTTCAAAATTAACTCAAAATAATCTTGAACTTAGAATTTCTCATACTAGAAGTAATCATGGAACCGAATTTCAAAATCTAACGTTTGAAGAGTTTTTAAATGAAAATGGTATTAGCCACAATTTTTCGGCTCCTTGAACTCCTCAACAAAATGGGGTAGTTGAGAGGAAAAATAGAACTTTACAAGAAATGGCTAGAACCATGCTTTGTGAAAACAATTTACCTAAATATTTTTTGGCGGAAGCCACAAACACCGCTTGCTACATTGTAAACCGAGTAATGATTATGCCACTTTTAAAGAAAACTCCATATGAGATTTTAAAATCTAAAAAGCCTAACATTAGTTATTTTCATCCATTTGGATGCAAGTGTTTTGTTTTAAATAATGGAAAAGATAACTTAGGTAAATTTGATGCAAAAAGGGATGAAGCTATTTTCATAGGATATTCCTTAAACTCTAAATCATATCATGTATTTAACAAAAGAACTTGAGTGGTAGAAGAGTCTATTCATGTTGTATTCGATGATAACCTCCTTCCAAGGAAGGATTCTTGTGATGATGATGATGTAGGAATCATTGATGCCTTTGATGGAGGACAAGCTTCAAAGAAGGATGAGATTCCACCAAAAGAAGATGATACACAAGATCCACCTCTTGAAGCCTTGAAGGACTTGGCTCTTGAGGAAAAGGAAGTGAGCTACCCAAGGGAGTACAAGTATGTCAAAGGTGGTGAAATCTTTGATGATCCATCCAAGGCGGTAACCACTAGATCTTCTCTTAAACTTATGAATCATGTTGCATTTATCTCATGCATAGAGCCTAAAAATATCAAAGAAGCATTAAAAGATGATTTTTGGATTTTGGCCATGAAAGAGGAATTAAATCAATTTGAGAGAAGTAATGTTTGGACATTAGTTGATAGGCCTAGTAATCAATCTACTATAGGAACTAAATGGGTCTTTAGGAACAAACTAGATTAGAGTGGTAACATTGTGAGAAATAAAGCTAGATTAGTTGCTCAAGGTTACACTCAAGAAGAGGGAATATATTTTGATGAAGCCTATGCACCCGTAGCTAGAATGGAGGCCATTAGAATGTTGCTTGCATATGCATGTTATCATGACTTCAAGCTTTTTCAAAAGGATGTTAAAAATGCATTCTTAAACGGTTTTATAAATGAGGAAGTGTATGTGGAACAACCACCGGGTTTTGAAGACTCAAAATTTCTAAATCATGTTTTCAAACTAACTAAAGCTCTTTATGGTTTAAAACAAGCTCCTAGAGCTTGGTATGAAAGACTTTCAAACTTTTTGATTGAAAAGGGTTTTGAAAAAGGTAAGGTGGACACTACACTTTTCATAAAAAGGTATAAAAATGACATCTTAGTAGTACAAATATATGTTGATGATATCATTTTTGGATCTACTAATGAATGTCATTGCAAAGAGTTTGCTAAGTTAATGCAAGGTAAATTCGAGATGAGCATGATGGGGGAGCTCTCATTCTTTTTGGGACTCCAAATCAAGCAAAGAAAGGATGACACCTTCATCAATCAAGTAAAGTACATCAAGGATATGCTCAAGAAGTTTGGCTTGGAGAATGCAAAGCCTCAAACCACACCCATGAGCTCATCTACAAAGCTTGACAAAGATGAAGGAGGTAAGTGTGTTGACTCTAAGCTTTACCGTTCTATGATTGGATCATTGCTTTACCTTATTGCAAGTAGACTGGATATTTTGTTTAGTGTTTGCTTGTGTGCTAGGTTTCAAGCTAGTCCTAGAGAGTCTCATCTTATAGCCGTTAAGAGAATCTTTAGGTACCTTAGAGATACCCCTTGTTTAGGTCTTTGGTACCCTAGAGACTCAACCTTCAACATCCATGCTTATTCGGATGCGGATTATGGGGGGTGTCAAATCGATAGGAAGAGTACTTCGGGAACATGTCAATTCTTAGGTTGTATGTTCATATCTTGGTTCTCTAAGAAACAAAATAGTGTAGCTCTTTCTACCACCAAAGCCGAGTACATATCCTTAGGGATTTGTTGTGCTCAAGTTCTTTGGATGAAGCAACAACTCTTAGATTATGATATTAAAGTTGAAACCATACCTCTTAAGTGTGATAACACTAGTGCCATATGCTTAACTAAAAATCTCATTCAACACTCTAGAACCAAACATATAGAGATAAGGCATCATTTCATTAGAGATCATGTCCTTAAGGAAGATGTTGTTATAGAGTACGTTGACACCTTAAACCAACTACCGGACATCTTTACAAAGCCTTTAGATAAAGAGCGTTTTTGGTCCCTTAGGAGAGAGTTAGGTCCTTTAGAACCCTTTTTGAAGTTTAAATTGCTTGATCTTGTGAAATTGCATGTTTATGTGTTGTTGCTCTTGAAAATATCCATGCTTATAGCTAGGGGGAGTATGCTTATGTTAGAATATGCTTAGAACTACTCATTCATAATTTTCATTCATTTAGAAGATGTTAAAATCGAGCCTTTGGTTGTTCTTAAAGCCTAAAATGTATTTCTGGGCATAGGGTACCGATACGACCTTATGCGTATCGATACGAGTACTGTATTCGTTTTCCCAGATTACACTTTGCCTAAAAAGGGTATCGATACAGTTAAACTCGTTTCGATACGAGCAACAATCGTTTCGATACGGATTGCATCCGTTTCGATACGGACCTTCAATGGGCGTTCCAAATGGAATTACGTTTTTATCCCTGTATCGATACAACCTCAGGCGTATCAATACACGATTGCGTAGACAGCTTTAACTTGACATTTAAAGAGTTCAAATTTTACCAAAATTGAATTTTTCAAAACCCTAAAAACCTTATTCGTTCTCACTCTATAAATAGCCTCTCAATCCATCATATTTTCACACCACAACTCAAAATCTCTTGAGGGTTTTCAAAATCAAGGAAAGCTCTTCAAGTTTTTCATCAATTTGGTGCTAAGTTCTTCTTCCATTCTTCTCTATCAATATCAAGGTAAAACTCTTCCTTTGTTCTTTTTAATTTTTCTTTTGATTTTCGTTTCAAACTTTATCTTGTTTTGTTTTGACTTTTCAAAATCAAATCTCTTTTCAAACTCTTTATTTTGTTTTATTTATAAAAAAATTTCAAAAACCTTGATTATTGGTTTTCAATGAGTTGAATGAAGAAAATTAATGCATACACTATTTTTAATCTCTTCTCTAGTTCATGGCACCCAAAAAGAGAGCATGTACTAGTGAAGCCGGTGAAGGTTCCAATGTCGGAGGTGGTACTCGCCCGAACCTTACTATTATCTACCAGCAATCCTTTAAGTCCACCGGAGATCTCAACTATTTTTGCCAATTTCAAAACTATAAGATCTGTCAGGAGAGGGTAATTTCCGTTCCTTTTCTTAACTCTGAGCGTTTCAAATTTGAGTATTTACCTTTTCTCCAAGAATGGAAGTTTATGGATTTTCTCCAAATTCTCGGATTTTTCTTTCGCATCTTAGTTTTGATCTTTTATGCTAATGCTAAGTGTTGTGCCAATCGAGATGGTGTTGTTACGGTTGTTAATTCTAATCTTATGGGTAAAAAGGTCATTATAGATGTTCAATCCATTTGTGATGTGTTTAAGTTGGAGGATGAAGGCTATGATGATGAGAATGCTCTTGGCCATGTCCTAAGTGGTTCCGTCACCGCCCTTAATGGTCAGGATCGGATCCTACATTTGATGGTTTCTTGGTGGTTTAGGCCCTCGGGAGGGAAGTATTCCACTATTCGCCAAGTTGATGATTTTTGGATTCGATGCTTCCGTGAGAGAAAACGTCCAAACCTTGCTCGAATTGTGTTTGCGGAGATTGGCTATCTCGTGCAACATCGCCACACTACACTCGTCACTTCCTTCACCTATGGTACGGCCTTGAGTTACTTCTTCCAACAAAAGGAGATAGATTGCTCACATGACTACCCAACTCCCCTCACTGATCCTATCGATGAAAGATCTCTTGCAATGGGTAAGTTTCATTACTTCAGTGGTAGTTGGCTTCGTCTATCCAAGCTCCCTAGTGAGGCCGCGGAACAATTTGCTAATCCTCAAGTTGATCAAGTTCCTCAAGCTCCTCCTCCACCTTCTATGGAATCCCTCATGACTTATCTCAAAGAGCAATTCACGGGTTTGCGCACGGGAATGGCCTCAATAGATCAAGTGATGAATTCAGGATTTACCGTCATTGATACGAGGTTTACAAGCCTTGAAGATCGAATAAAGAATGTGGAGACTCGACTCACTTCCCTTGAAGGCGGTCACAACTCAATGAACATCTCTCTTACCGCTTTCCATGACGAGTAGCGTCAAACTAGGAGGAATGATGATGCAATTGAGGAGGATGATGAAGATGATGAAGATGGCGATGGAGATGCATAGTAGCCTATCTTTGCATATCATTCATATTATTTAGGATTTTGTTTATGCACCTTTGATTTATACTTTTAGGATTAAGTTTGCATTATTCTAAAACCTATGCTTTGATTTTTTTTTTGGATTTTAAGTTGATGTTATCTTTCATTTGAACTTAATGATATTATGTTGCTTATTTATACATTTTGCCTTTATGCACTTTATATTATGTCTCAATTATTTTTGATCTAACAAAAAGGGGGAGAGGGAACACGCTCACATTTAAAAAAAATATTTTCAAACTTAAAAGTTACCTAGCTAATATTAAGGGGGAGTTATTTTGCAAAGTTTTTCAAAGTATCAAAAATTTCAAGTTTTGATTTTGTTATATCAAAAAGGGGGAGATTGTAAAACCTATGTTTGATTTTGATATAACTAAGTATGTTAAGGATTAAATTGAAAACTTGAAATAGATTTCTAAGTCCCTTAAATGATTTATAAATCACCAACACTTTAAACTGATTTGAAAAACTCAAACTCCAAATATTTTCTAAGTGTTCCAAGGCCAAAGTATTGAAAAACGTCCAGGCGTATCGATACGCTTCCAGTCGTATCAATACCTTTTTTACAAAGTTGGCTACTGGAAAGACGCGTTTTGATACGCTTTTAACCGTATCGAAACATCGTATCGAAACAAATTCAATCTGTATCGATACGCCCCTCTGTAAAAACTGAAAGAGTTTGAATGGTGTACCGATACGGTTCCACCCGTATCGATACAGTTTTAACGGAATTTTTAATTCAAAGAGCTTTAAATATTTTCGACCATTGGTGTCAGTTGTTAGGTAACTAACATTTAAAGTGGTAGTTGTCCCGTATCAATACGGTGTTCCCCGTATCGAAACGGAAACTTCTGGTGAGCTAAGTTAAGAAAAAGGTATCGATACGGTCTTACCCGTATCGAAACGCTCCATATCCCGTACTGATACGCTTACACGCGTATCAATACGCCCTGTTTATTATGTGCAACGACTCTTTCTATTTTGAGACAGGTATCGATACGGGTCTTCGTGTATCGATACAGATAGCTACAAAAGTGCATTTATGGTGGAAAGAGAGGGTTCCAACGGCTATATTCAATACCCTAACCACCCAAACGGCTAGAATTGAAAGAGAATGTATAAATTGAAGCTTATTGAAGACCAGCAACAACTATTGCATCAAAGATAAACATCCAAGCAAAAATCCAAGCTCATTGTGCTTATTTTCCAATTTCTTGTAAACCCCAAATTGTGTTGTGTCAATTCCTATTCTATCTTCAAATTTGGGTTGAGTGCTTGTTGTTAAAGGGGCAATATTGTATTTGAGAGATATCTTTCTTGCCTAATTTCTTCTTTGTACACTTGTGAGGGTTTGGTCAAATTTTGGGTAGAAAATTTGACCGGTTGTGTAAAGGTTACCTTCTAAGCCTTGAAAAGGGGAAGAACAAATTAGTGAATTGTTGCAAATCTTTAGTGGTAGCTAAGGTAGTGGATATAGAGTTCATTTGGAACTTGAACCACTCTAAAATCCTTTGTTCTTCAATTTTAGCTATCATTTTTCTTCAATAAATTTTTAAAAGCCCAATTCACCCCCTCTTGGCTTTGATCATTCCATTGATCCACTCAACAATCTTCTATTTTTAAATTTGATTTACGGAATAAACATATGGTTAATTAAAAACATATATAAAATTTAAAAATAATACAATACAAACTTTTTTTAGATATTAGTATGAGTACTCTTTTTTAGATATTGTCCACAGTTAGGTTGTATGGTGTTGTTGGGTTCTCCGTCGAACTTCTTTTAGATATTAGTATGGGTATTCTTTTTCCTTTATTTAGGTTTAGGGAGGTTTTTAATGAGGCTCGTACTAATATTTCTCTGTGTATGATTGCTTATTGATGAGATCATACATTTTCACCAAAAAAATGATACAATACAAACTACTTTTCACTAATAAATCGAAGAATATTATATGTTTAAGTGGGTTTAAATCTTGTTTCTTAATGTTACAATAATAAAATCATAGCGGTTGAAACCAAACAAACTTGAAAATTAAATTCATTGTTTTTTTAATGGTCTAAAGATGATTACAATATAGTATCTGTTCATACATATTTTTAACCATTTGATAATGTGTATATACCTTGTGGACAAAACGATTTAAACTCGTGTCTCTTGAGATGAACATCATCCATTTTTCTACTAGGACACTTATTAAATAATATAAAAATATTTATTATATATTAGTATTTACATTTTTAATAACATTTTTATTAAATATGAATTCAGTCATAGGCATATATTTCCTTTATCAAGTTATGGTAAATAAAATAAACATCATATGGCCAGGATGACACATTGATAGAAAATCTGTATAAAATAATTAAAGGCTGTTGATAGGGTATACTTACCGGAATTAATCCAGCTTGTCCTACAACCTTACTCCAAACAGGATAGACCTAGGGTTGTAAAAACATATAATTGGATGGCTTTTAGGTCGGGTCTTGTCAGGTCGGGTCAAATCAGATACAAGTCAATTCAGGTCAAAAAAATTGGTGACTCAACTCGGGTTGGGTGCGGGTTAGTAGCAGGTCTGGTCCATTTCAGGTCGGGTTCAAACAGATCGGGTCCGAACCAGGTAATTGGCAGGTTAATTCAGGCTCAGGTATACTTCAGGTCTGGTTCATTTCAGTCCGGGTTCATTTCAGGTCGGGTAATTTCAGGTCGGTTTCATTTCAAGTCGGGTTAATTTAGGTTTTGAATTCTTATTATTTTTAAGTTTGGTACAATTGTACAAGTAGTCGATATTTATTTCGAGTTAATTATTTAACGTCTTTCATGGAATCACATTAAAAATAAAAATTTGGCACTAGAAATGAATAAACATATCATAAATGATCCATATCTAAAATAATAAAGTAAATTAAAAACTTGAAATAGGGTCAATTTCGAATAAAAACAAAGTTTTAGGGACTATAATGAACAACAAATAATAAATAAGAGTCAATTTGGACTAAAAATAAAGTTTTAAGGACTTAACTGAATTGAACTAAAGCTTAAAGAACTTAAATGAAAAACATCTAAAATTTAAAGGGCTACAAAATATTTAGCTCATCTAAAATAAATGGGTGTTGGGCTGGTGGCCTGGTGAGATATGAGCCCAAAGCCCCAAACTATTAATAATTATTATTTATTATTAATTATTATATTATATATACATTATATAACTTATAAGTTTTAATATATATATATATATATATATATATTAATTATATTTATATGTTATATTATAAATTTTAATATATATATTATCTATATGCATTATATGTTATATTAATTATTATGTACGTATAAATATAATATATATATTATATGTTATACTAATTATATTTATACGTTATATTATAAGTTTTAATATATATATGTACTATATGTTATATTATAAGTTCATATTAGAACGTTTAGGGTTTAGGGTGTTGCATTATGGTTTATGAGTTATTATTATTGTTTATGGTTTAGGGTTTAGGGTTTAGGGTTAAGTGTTTATATTTGAGGGTTTAGGGTGTTGCATTAGGGTTTACGAGTTATCATTATTGTTTATGGTTTTGAGTTTAAGGGTTTAGGGTTTAAGGTTGATGACTTAAGAGTTAGGGTTTATATTCAAGGGTTTATGGTTCATATTAGAGTGTTTATGGTGTTGCATTATGGTTTATGAGTTTTCATTATTGTTTAGGGTCTAAGGTTTGAGAGTTAGGGTTTATATTTGAGGGTTAGGGTTTAGGGTGTTGTATTAGGATTTACGAGTTATCATTATTGTTTATGGTTTAGAGTTTAAGGGTTTATTGTTAAGGGTTTAGGGTATGTGTTGAGTGGATCGAATGATCTAAATGAACCAAGAGGAGGTGAATTGGATTTTTAAGGTTCTAGGTGGTGGAAATTGCAAATTAAAAAGATTGACAAGGAATTTTAGAGTGGTTCAAGTTCCAAATGAACTCTACATCTACTACCTTAGCTTCACTAAGGATTTGCAACAATTTCACTAATTGCTCTTCCCCTTTTCTAGGCTAAGGAGGTAACCCTTACAATTTTCGGTCAAATTTTCTACCCAAAATTTGACCCAATCCTCACACAAATAAAACAAAGAATTTGTTGGCTAAACAAGTATCTCTCAATACATAAACTAGCCCAATTACAAGCACTCAACCCAATTGAAATGATAAGAATGAAAAATACAATTGGGGTTTCTAGACAATAATGGGATTTAGGCACAAATGCTTGGATTTGATGTTTGGATGTTTGCTTTAGGATTAATAGTTGATGAAGCTTTTAGAGGTCCCTTTTTATACCTTCTCATTGAATTCTAGCCGTTGTGGTTGTTGTCATCATCAATAGAGCCGTTGGGGGTGTTATCTCCCCTCCATAAAAGCAGTCTGCAACCAACCGTTTCGAAACGCCCGACCTTCTTTCGAAACAGACCAAAATAGACAGAACCGCTGGGGTGCATTAAAGAGCACGTATCGAAACGGTCTGACATGTTTCAATACGCTAAGAGCCGTTTCGAAACTTGTTTCGAAACATTTTGCCACTATCAAGGGTCGTACCGAAACGGCTTGAGATCGTTTCGAAACGCCTTAACGGTTTGTTAAAAATCAGCTAAAAACTTTCAACGGTCATATTTTTCAAATCAATTTAAGAATCGTTTCAAAACACTTGATGTCGTTTCGATACGGTGCCTCTTTGTTCTAAAGCCGTTTCGAAACTTGTTTCGAAACATGGGTTGGCAGTGTTGAAATCGTTTCGATACCCGTTTCGAAACATGGGTTCACAGTTTCAAAACTGTTTCGAAACGCCTTAGGCCGTTTCGAAACAGGGACTCGAAAATCTTTGTTTTGGCTTTAAGAACACTTAGAAAATATTTGATAAACTTAGTTTTTAACTTAGGCATATTCTTTAAATCATATAGGGATGTTTGAGGACTTAAAAATTCGTTTTCACATTTTCAATTTAGTCCTTAGGTTCTTTAGTTATATCAAAATTAAAATATCGGTTTCACAGTATGAAAGTTAGGGTTTATATTCGAGGGTTAGGGTTTAGGTGTTGTATTAGGATTTACAAGTTATCATTATTGTTTAGAGTTTTGAGTTTAAGGGTTTATGGTTTAAGAGTCAGGGTTTGTATTCAAGGGTTTGTAGTTCGTATTAGAGAGTTTAGGGTTTATGGTGTTGCATTATAGTTTATGAGTTATCATTATTGTTTAGGGGTTAGGGTTTTAGGTTTAAGGTTTGAGAGTTTGGGTTTATATTCGAATGTTTAGGGTTTAGGGTGATGCATTAGGGTTTATGAGTTATCAATATTGTTTATGGTTTAGAGTTTAAGGGTTTAGGGTTTAAGAGTTATGGTTTGTATTTGAGAGTTTGTGGTTCGTATTAGAGTGTTTTGGGTTTAGGGTGTTGCATTATGGTTTATGAGTTATCATTATTGTTTAGGGTTTATGGTTTAGGGATTGAGAGTTATGGTTTATATTTGATGGTTTATGGTTTAGGGTGATGCATTAGAGTTTACGAGTTATCATTATTGTTTAGGGTTTAGAGTTTAAGGGTTTATGGTTTAAGAGTTAGGGTTTTTATTCGAGGGTTTGTAGTTCGAATTAGAGTATTTAGGGTTTATGGTGTTGCATTATGGTTTATGAGTTATCATTATTGTTTATGGTTTATGGTTTAAGGTTTAAGGTTTATGGTTTGAGAGTTAGGGTTTATATTCGATGGTTTAGGGTTTATGGCGTTGTATTAGGGTTTATGAGTTATTATTATTGTTTAGGGTTTAGAGTTTAAGAATTAGGGTTTGTATTTGATGGTTTGTGGTTTGTATTGGAGTGTTTAGGGTTTATGGTGTTGTATTAGGGTTTGAGTTATCATTATTATTTATGGTTTAAGGTTTATGGGTTAGGAGTTAGGCTTTAGGGTTTAGAGTTTGAGAGTTAGGGTTTATATTCAAGTGTTTAAGGTTTAGGGTGATGCATTAGGGTTTACGAGTTATCATTATTGTTTATGGTTTAAAGTTTAAGGGTTTAGGGTTTATGGTTTGCATTCAAGGGTTTGTGATTCAAATTAGAGTGTTTAGGGTTTAGGGTGTTGCATTAGGGTTTGTGAGTTATTAGTATTGTTTAGGGTTTATGGGTTATGCTTTATGGTTTATGGTTTGAGAGTTAGTGTTTATATTCGAGGGTTTAGGGTTTAAGGTGATGCATTAGGGTTCATGAGTTATCATTATTATTTAGGGTTTAGAGTTTAAGAGTTAGAGTTTGTATTCTAGGGTTTGCAGTTCGAATTAGAGTATTTAGGGTTTATGGTGTTGCATTATGGTTTATGAGTTATTATTATTGTTTATGGTTTATGGTTTAGGGGTTATGATTTGAGAGTTAGGTTTATATTCGAGGGTTTAGGGTTTAGAGTATTGTATTATGGTTTACGAGTTATCAGTATACCATTAGTGTTCGAAGTGTTCAATAATGTTATCATATTTTAACTGAAGCACAAATAATAAAGTTAACAAAATATATAAGTTAACATAATGAATTAAACAAAATATAAGTCAACAAAATAAAGAAGTTAACCAAATTAATACAAGTCAATTATAATGTAATGAGTACCTGAGGATTTATGGAGTACATTTTTTATAAACATAATAAAAGTAACAAACTATATGTTACATAACTTTTATGACTTTACTAATTATATATAATGACAAATATTATTTACTATTATAAGCATATTAAAATTAATTTTATGTTAAACATAATACTAATATATATTATGTATTTATGTTAATTTTATTATACTTATTAAAGCATAATAAGTTTATAATGAACATAATAAAGTTAACATTATATATATTATATAATAAAGCATAATAAATTTAATATATTATATTAACTATATAATACTAATATATTATATATTGAACTTAACAAATTTTTAAGTATATAATTTTAAGTATATAATATTATTTAATATAATGAAGTTAACAAATTTCTAATTATATAATTTTATTATACATAATATATATTATTATACTTAACAAATTTTAAGTATATAATTTTATTATTGTAATCACTAATTTTGTCCCGAAACTTAAACTCTATTTGTTCGCATTTTGGGCTTGTATTGGGATAAAATAATAATAATTAAAAATAAAATAAAAATAAAAATCAATGAAGAAAAAAGAAAAAAAAAAGAGAGAAAAAAGAAAAAAATACTACTTATATATATATATTTCATTATTACTATTAGTTACTATTATTATTATGTATTAGTAGCATTATTGTTTTTATTGTTACTATTAATATGATATGTTATTATTATGTAATTATTGTTGGTTTTTGTTGTTGTTGTTATTATTATTATTATTATTATTATTATTATTATTATTATTATTATTATTATTATTATTATTATTATTATTATTATTATTATTATTATTTGTTACTACTATTATTACTATTTTTTTTAATATATGATGGTGCGATGCAAGGGTAACATATGTTCATCTTTCTTAGTCTTTTCAAAGATGGCACACACAACATGCATTACTGGTGCTCAAACCCGGGTCCCAAGGGATGATAAACATCTACCTTTGCCACTAGGATACAAGGGGATGAGCATTATTACTATTATTAGTATGTGTTATTATTATTATTATTATTATTATTACTATTACTATTATTATTATTATTATTATTATTATTATCATTATTGTTAATCTATTATTATATATTACTATTTTGTTTTACCTTTTTATTATAATTACTTATTATTGATTTCGTTAGTAGTATTATATTTACTATTAATAAACATTGAATAAAATAAAAAGCAAACCAAAAATTTATTAAATGTCCATATGCAAAATACAAAGCCCAAATAATAAAAGTTACAAGCCTAAGCCGGATAAGTCCACTACCAAAAAAATTCTAATGGTCTGTTATGTATTTTTTTGCGCAACCAAATCTAGATCGTTATACATAATAAAGTTAATAAATTAAGACAAATTTTTAAGTATAATGTAAGATAAAAAAATTTTAAGTATAATAAAATTAACATACTCTATTAAAAAATTATTAAGTTTATAAGGAACAGTTAATACTTTAAATTATTTAACATTTATAGCTAGGTCTACATTAGTTCAGGTCAACAACAGTTCGAGTTCAAAACAGGTCGGGTCCATTAACATGTCGGGTAAAATCGGATCTCGGGTCGATTCAGTCAGATAATATCAGGTAATTGGCCAGGTCGGTCTCGGGTTCGGGTTCGTTTCAGTCGGATGCAGGTCGGGTTTCAGGTCAAAATTAACAGGTCAGATTCGGGTTCGGGTCGTTTTTCAGTTGGACACAGATCAGGTTCGGTTGCTACAGTAATAGGTTCAACTCGGGTTCGGGTCAGCAACAGTCAGTTACAGTTCGGGTTCGGGTCATCGAATTCTCGGGTCAAATCAAATTCTGACTCAAGCAGGTTTTAGACAGGTTTTCAGGTTCTAACTTATTTTTAAATTCCTAGATAGACCCATTTTTGACCCTTTCTTCTCTACACTCTCCTCGCAAAGATGGAATCGAAATCAAGATAAAAAATTAGAGGCGGATCTTTTAAAAGAATAGAGGGTCCAAATTTTCAAAAAAAATCGAATTTTTTCCTTAAAATTTTAAAATATCCAATTTGGACTTCTCAAAAAGTTTAAAAAATCACATTAAATTTTAATATTTTGAATACTTTTAATTAAACTTTCTCTATTTTTAAGTTCTTATTAAATCTCTTAAAGTTAATTAAAAATTTTAGTTAATCCCTTAAAAAATTTTAAAAAATTTGTTTAAACCCTAAATTTTAAAAGAAATAAATTACTTCCCAAACTCTTACCCAAATTCCGCCACTATCAGAAATATAAAGTATAATTAATCATAAAAACAAAGAGGAGAAAGTTTAGAATTGATAATTGATATCTAAATAAATAAATAAATAAATAACCCTATATTTTTTAGCCAAAAAATATTGAAAGAGACCACACTCCACAAAGGACCGTGTAGGTTCCTCCATTTCAATTTCTTATTCCAACGTAACTATAAGAATCTACCATCATGTTTATCTAACACACATTATTAATGCACCAAAGTTTATATATAATATTTTAGATACGATTATAATATAAAATTAATATAAATACGAAATGAATATTCGAACGAAAGCTCTAACAAAAAAAAGGAATGGTTGATAACCCTTCATCTGTTATACCTAATTACACCATAACCATATACTGGTTTGGTTTTTTTTTTTTTGGGGGGAGGGGGGGGGGGGGGTTACCAATGAATACCTTTATTTCAAACTATATAAAATGTATGGAACTAAGTTTGATGATGACATGTTGATGGACCTTTTTTCCAGAACATAATTAATGGCTAAAATCATTAGCTGAGAAAATTTTCAAGGAGTTTTCAGCTAAGTTTGGTTGCACTAGTTGACTTGCTTTACCTCGATTTATATGAATACAGCAGCCATCATGTGAACATGGAAAAAGACATGAGTTTGTTTACTAGGTCCATCATTCTTGAACTATTCTCTTATTTTTACTCGCAATTCATTCAGTTGATTCATATGTTGTTTTAAAAATATATTATATAATATAATAAGTAAAATATTTACATACTAAAAGAATATAGGTTTGGTAACAACCGGATTGCTGATAGCGTATTACATTAGTCGATAGTTGATAGTAGGTTGCACTAGTTGATTTTATTGGTTGATTGTATTAACCGATTGTATAAAAGTGTTTGGTAAAATTAAATGATAGTTTCTTATAAATGACATATAAGGACATGATTATATTCAATACTTGTTTAAATAGTTTATTGATTATCAATATTTAGTATCTATATATGTATTAGGTTATGAAAACAATTAGTTTTTTAGTTTAATCATCGGTATCCAATTCATTGGCTGACTAATCTAAATCGAGTACTGTAGAGGCTCATTATTGGGGAGACCCTCCCTACCCAATTTGCTCCATTCATAATGTGAGGATTTGAACCTCTCACCTTATTTAAAGAATTTAGCACCTCATCCCACAAGACCAACTGATTGTTGGTAAAATAATTAATTTTTTTAATATAACATTATTAAGCATATTTAAATAATTTATATATTAATTTTTTATTTATAAAGTTATATTTTTAATATAATTTCATTAATTATTAAATTTAGATGTATACATAAATTTCTTTTCATGAAATTATCTTTTTTACAATTTTATCCGCTAATCAAATTTAAGTTGTTTACTTTAGAACTAAATTGAAGTGCTCTGTTTAAAAATAACTATACACTGAATTAAGGAGTGTCTGCATCTTTGCACGCTTTTCGTCTGCAGTATTGCACGATGTTCGTATCTACTTCTGATTCTTTTGTGAAATGGAGGAGAATTTGGCTTCTTTGTCTATTGAAGACGGGGGGGGAGGAGGTCATTGAGGTCCCATCTGAACTGTTGGAAACTGAAGAGGAGTATGCTCACTGCCTGGTAGGAAAATTTTTAACATCAAGTGTAATTCACTTTCTGGCCATGAGAAATACACTCGCAGATTTATGGCATCCCTTGGGTGGAATATCAATTACTGATATAGGGGAGAAGCGAATTTGCTTTCGGTTTTACACAGAGATTGACATGAACCGAGTACTTGAAGGTTGCCCATGGTTCTTTAACGGCCACTCGTTAGTGTTGCGAAAGTTGGATAAAGGAGATGATCCTCTCCAGGTACCTATTGAATTTGCAAGCTTCTGGGTACAAGTTCATAATCTACCACCGGGGTTGATGTCTGAGGGGATGGCAAAACAGTTTGGTAAGTTTATCGGCCATTTTCTTGAGTATGATTCCAAACTAGTGATAACTGGGCGTAAGCAGTATATGAGGATCAAGGTTGAAGTTCACATTAACTGTCCTCTGAAGCGCAAGAAGAAGATTTCTCTGGGGAAGGATCGTACTGCCTATGTATTTTTTCAGTATGAGAAACTGTCCCTCTTTTGCTTCATCTGTGGGAAGCTTGGGCACGGGGAAAGCTTTTGCCCACTTCGCCTAACGTTACCGGAAAATGAAATAGTTTTTGGATGGGATTTATCGATCAAAGCTCCGGCAAGGAACGGGCCGCCGGCGCCTAGCAGATGGCTTCGTGAGGAAGTTACAGGCACCCCATTACTGGAAATTCATGCACGGGCCAACGTGCATGGCCAGTTGCAGGAACGTGGGTTGGCAGTTGGAAGTTCCCTTTCCCAACAATTTCCACGTAGAACTTTGATTATGGGCCAGGTAAATGCGGAAGTGGACCACGCTGAAGGTGGACACATGGACATAGGATCGGACGCTGAGGACAATCCAATTGCAGTGGCTGATAATAACAAGAGACAACGTGTATTAGGGGAGACAAACACAACTACAAACAGCATTGACACAGATGTTCCTGGGAAAATACCTGATGTTTCGGCTAGCTCTGCCGTGCAGAGCAGCCGGCAACCATGAAAATCCTTACCTGGAATGTCCGTGGGTTGGGGACACCACGAGCAACACGTCGCCTCAGGAATTTGTTGCGAGGCTGTAATCCCCAGCTTATGTTTCTCATGGAAACAAAGCTTAATACGAGAAGGATGGAGAGAGTACGACGTAGGTGTGGGTTTGTTTTTGGTATTGATGTTGCAGCAGACGGAACAAGAGGTGGATTATCCCTGGGATGGCGACCTGACATGGATGTCACCCTATTGAGTTATTCTTCTTCTCACATTGATGTCCAAATAAAACAAAATGATGGTGTCTCGTGGCGCTTCACAGGATTCTATGGAAATCCAGTTCAGCATCGTCGAATGGAGTCGTGGAACCTTTTAAGGCAGTTGGCCTCACGTGAATCGTTGCCATGGTTAGTAGCAGGTGACTTCAATGAAGTAGCATACTCCTTCGAAAAACAAGGAGGTAGATTAAGAGAGGAACGTAGCATGGCTGCATTTAGGGATGCATTGGAGGACTGTGATCTGAGTGACCTTGGTTTTCATGGACCATGGTACACGTGGGAGAGGGGTAGGCTATCGACAAACAACATCAGGGAACGTCTGGATAGGGCTGTTGCTTCAACTGGATGGTGGAATTTATTCCCTGGTCACTCGGTTACCCATCAACAGCATACGATATCAGATCATTGCCCATTAATTATTCTCCCTGATGGATGCTCAACTCAGGGACCTGCACTCAGCCAAGCAAAATTCAGGTTTGATGCGAGCTGGATTTTGAATGAAGAAGTTGAAAACATAGTTAGAGATCACTGGCAACATTCGACTGATGATGTACCTACTAAATTAACCAACCTGGGAAATCATTTAGCAAGATGGGGTACTGAAAACAGGTGAAAATCACGTGCAACAAAGAGAGCTCTAGAAGACAGATTGAGAGAATTATCACTGGCTGATCCAGATGATGAAGTGATCCAAGAATTAATTGAGGTGAAGCTCGGCTTGAACATGGAAACAGATAGACAGGAGATCTCGTGGGAGCAGAAATCGAGAGCCAACTGGCTAAAGCATGGAGATAAAAATACACCCTATTTCCACTCTCATGCTACGTTCAGAAATAAGGTAAATACTATTAAAGGCCTTTACAACTCCTCAGATGAGTGGATCGATTCAAAAGATGGGATGTTAGAGGTAGCAACAGAATACTTTGAGAACTTGTTTACAACTTCCAATCCGAGAGTAGCCTCAGATATTTATGATCTAATGTGCCCAAAGATTACCATTGAAATGAATGCAGTGTTACTTGCTCCTTTCACTAAAAAGGATGTTCATAATTCAATCAAGGAGATGGCCCCTCTGAAAGCATCTGGTGGAGATGGTTTCCCTGCGGTATTCTTCCAGCACTATTGGAACATAATTGGAGATGACCTTGCCAATTATTGCATTGATGTAATTAATGGGATGCTACCATTGGATCCAATAAACAATACGCAGGTGGTACTGATTCCAAAGACATCAAATCCTGAGACCGTTGCACAGTTTCGCCCCATCAATTTGTGCAATGTGATTTACAAAATCATTGCTAAGATGGTTGCTATGCGAATGTCACACATGTTGGATCTATGCATCGACAAGGCTCAAGGAGCATTTATACCAGGTAGGCACATATCTGATAATATCATCATAGCCTATGAGCTCCTCAATAATATGCATAAACGTCGTGTGGGTAAACATGGGTATTTTGCTCTTAAGGCTGACCTAAGTAAGGCATACGACAGGGTTGAATGGCCCTTCTTAGAAGGCATGATGCAACATCTGGGTTTTGCAGAGGAATGGGTGCAACTTGTTATGCGATGTGTCAGGACAGTCTCTTACTCAGTGTGTTTAAATGGTTCATATGGAAGAAACTTCAAGCCTTCTCGAGGAATTAGACAGGGAGATCCAATGAGCCCTTACCTGTTTCTAATTTGCGCAGAGGGTCTTTCCACTCTTCTAAATGATGCAAATAATAGGAACACCATCAAAGCTACAACAATTGGTATGGAACGTCTACAAGTGGGGCACTTATTATTTGCTGATGACAGCATCTTGTTTGGAGAAGCTTCATTGATCACTGCATCTAAAATGGTAGACATACTCACCCTATATGGCAATGTCTCGGGTCAACGTGTTAACTATGAGAAGTCTCTTATCTTCTTTAGTTCAAACGTTGATAGCACGCTTCAAGGAAATATTGGACGGTTGCTGGGTGTCCGCATATCTTCCAATCCAGAATCTTATCTAGGATTACCGACCATGGTTGGTAGAAATAAAAGAGAAGCTTTTCAGTTCTACCTGGACAGATTCAACAAGAAAACTGGTGCATGGGGTTTGAAGTTCCTCTCTTTGGGAGGTAAAGAAGTGCTAATCAAGAGTGTACTTCAAGCGTTGCCTGTTTATGCAATGCATGTATTCTTATTGCCTTCTTCCCTATGCCAATCTATGGAGCGTCTTATGGCAAGATTTTGGTGGAGAAACCAGAGTTCGGGTAAGGGAATACATTGGTGTACCTGGTCGCATTTAACATGTCCTAAGGTCTGTGGTGGACTAGGGTTTCGAGATATGAATGCCTTTAATATTGCTCTACTTGCAAAGCAATGCTGGAGACTCATTACACAACCCACATGCTTCCTTGCTCGAGTCCTGAAAGCCAGATATTACCCTAGTTGCGAGTTCCTACAAGCCAACTTGGGCTCGAATCCATCTTTTGTCTGGAGAAGTATTTATAGTGCTAGAGCTGTGATCGAACAAGGCTATGGTTGGCGTATTGGAGACGGAGCAAATATCAATGTTTGGGGAGATCCTTGGTTACCTGGTCAAGGAAATGCTCGAGTCCAAAATTGTTCTATAGACATCAACTACACGAGAGTGGCTGACTTAATTGATGCAAATAAGTCTTGGAAATCAGATGTAATACAACGTGTGTTTGATACTGAATCATGTGCGAGAATTCTCTCTATCCCCCTATCGAAGAATGGTTTACAAGATCAGATCATTTGGAGGTTTGATGGTTCTGGGGAATACTCAGTGAAAAGTGGCTATAGACTTCTGAAGGGAGATCTCAACACGCATGCTGGTAGCAGGTCTGTTACACATTCCCCCACCTTACGCTCATTTTATACAAAGCTATGGGAGATTAATTTACCTTCGAAGATTAAGATACATATGTGGAAGGTACTAAATAATTTCTTGCCAACATTTCGAAACCTAGCAAACAGGAGATTGAATGTGGTTGACTGCTGCCCTTTCTGCCATGATTCAAGTGAAACAACAATGCATATAATGCGGGACTGCTATTATGTACATCATTTACTTGCTCATCAAGGTATTCAACTACAAGTGGGAAATGAGACCCTAGAATGGAGTCATTGGGTTGCTGAATTCTTCAGCACGTTGAGCCTATCTGCCAAAATTGTGTTGATGGTCACCTACTGGGCAGTATGGTTTTCACGCAACAAGATTGTGCACGAGGGTGGACAAGCTGTTATTCAAGAGACACTTTCCTTTATTCAGGCCTTTGTAATGGAACATGGGAGTATCCTACACACGTCAACGTTAACAACATCACATGTCAACATAGCTTGGCTTCCTCCAGATGCAGATACCATAAAATGCAATTTTGATTCAACTTATGACTCGCAAGCAAGGAAAGCAGTTTCAGGTATTCTCTGCAGGGATTCGAATGGCTTAATTATGGCTTCATGCATTGTTCCTCACTGGAATGTTGTAGATGCCTTTGCAGCTGAGGCCCATGCTTGCTTACAAGCAGTCACATTTGCCAGGGAATTAGGTTTTAATAAGGTTATAGTAGAGGGGGATTCCCGATCGGTGATTTGCAAGGTAAATGATGCTAAAGTTGATCAATCAATCATCAGCTCGATTGTACATGATATCAAGAAGCTGGCCAAGGACTTTGGAAGTATTCGATTCCGGTTTGTGCATCGTGAAGCCAACAATGCTGCACACACGTTGGCAAAAGAAGGAAGGAGCTGCATGCTCCCACAATATTGGATCGAGGAAGCTCCTAATGGGACATCACTAGCTGCTGCACGAGATTTGGAATGAAGCCGGATACTTGGAGTTATTATTTTATCAGTATTGGGATACACTCCAATTTCTTTATGTTTTTTGATGGTTTATTTTTCTATTCAATTTGTAAACTAGCTAATATGGGACATGTGTTCTTAATGATGTATCTTCCCTATTTTAATATAAACCATCTTTTTCAAAAAAATTTAAGTTGTTTGAAGAGTTTTTTTTTTATAATTGTCAAATGCAAATAAGTCTTCACAACAATTATTTTCAATTTTTTAAACCCAAAAAAATTAATATTTTTTTAGTTTCAGAGAATTCAATATAATATGTTGTTACAAAAAGATCAATCAATTCTTTAAAAATGATTTATTCCTCTAATTTTAAATTAAAACCACGTTCATCAAATAAGGCTAGAATTTTATAGCATCTAAAGAAAAGTCCGAAATATAAATTTAACAAAAAAATAAAGCACAATTAAATATGTGTGTGGTCGACGACAAAAGTATAAGTAAAATACTTGGAAAAGTTTGGCATCTAATTAAAAAAAAAAGTAGTAGGGACAAATATTTATTTTAATTAAATCTCAATGCGGATTAAGTTTCCTGCCATTACCAAGTACACATTATCAACGCGTTATAGAAGTGGTAAGCAAGCGGCGTTCAAGAAAAATGGCCTTCGCCGCCGTCTAGGTTTCTCGGTCTTCGTTGACAATGTCAACAAACAGATACACCATTCAGCTTTAGGGGAAGCCTTTAAGGCCTATGGAACAGTGGTGGATGTCTTGAAAATCACGCAGAACCTAAAAGGGCAGAAAAGGATATTCTGACCTCTTTCGGGAGTGCGGTAGTGGTTAGGGTTGTTGATGGGGGTGTTTCAGTCATTAGAATTGATGATGATACGTTGTTCATGAACCATTTCGATGAAGCCAAGGTGTTGTTACAAGTATAGAAGGTGGCCAATATTCCAGATAGGTTCAAAATTATGGTGAATGGTGTTGTTAGCAAATAAAAAATGTGACGAAAAACTTCAAAGAGGATACAATCTTTATCGGCAGTAATTGTCCGATCAGACAGCGGGAAGAAAAGTTGAGTAATGCTTCATCTTTGGATCCTCACATTTATGAAGGGGCTGAGTCTTCTTTTAAGAACGATGCATTATCTCCAACTGATGTGTTGGAAGGCACAAAGGTTGGTTTGTCCAACAGGGCGCCTATATCTTTATCTGAAGACTAGGTAGATAAAGTTGGGCAGATTGATCAGGTGACTACAAGTGGACTTGGGTTGTTTGAGGTCCTCATAGTATCAGATGATGGTTGTGTGGGCCAAGAAAAGGGAGTAACATGGGTGGTTATTAGCAGTGGGGTAATAGGGGTCAGGTTTTATCGGACTCTATTTCTAATGGGTCAAGATTAGAAGATGTTCACGTAGGGATCATTGAGATGGATTATGTGGATGAAGTAGACCCATCAAGCCCAAATGTTAGATTAGAGGCTACTGGTCGTGGCCATGGTTATAAGTCATTGGGTTTTGTTCGGGTTTAGATAGATTTAATTGGTGAGCTAGTAGTTTTAAGGGGAAATGTAAGCCCTCTAATGTTTCTAAAAGGAAAAGATCATGGGTCTATTGTTAATGTGTTATCGGGTTAAAATCTCATTTCTAGGATACATACTTCCGATCTGATAGGGTCGGCGCTGACAGTGATGGATCTGATTTCGAAAGTGAACTAAAAAATACTTTTCTTGTGGGGGAGAGACTGGGCCTCGAGTTTGATGCTCCAAAAGCCACTGTTATGCAAGATTGGAGAAGGACAACGTTAGTTGATTTCGAATTCTAAGTCAGTTGATTCAACCATTGCTTTATTGTCATCCCTTTTTGTTTTTCTTATGAATCTTTCTGTTCTATCATGGAATGTAAGAGGTCTTGGAAAGGCTGAGAAAGTAAGGGATGTGGCTAATGCTCTTTCAACATCCAAAGTTAGGGTCGTGTTTCTGCAGGAATCAAAATTGTAGGTTGTAAAGCCATGGGTTGCTAAAAGGCTGTGTAGACCTTCTCTTAGTGACTTCGAGGTCTCTCCTTCTTTGGGAGCTTCAGGGGGGTTAATCACTATGTGAGATTCGAACTTCATTTGTGTGGAGCAGAGATTAGTTTACGGTAAAGTTATTTTTATGTTGGGGAGATTAATTCAATTCGAGAGGAAATTGGGATTACTAAACATCTATGCTCCAAATGATTTCTCTGATAAGATGGTTTTTTTTCGAATTTTTGTGCGGGTGCATCTATTCGCTTGAGGTCCTGTAGTGGTGGGGGAAGATTTTAACACAATTAAAAACATGTAAGAGAACATCGGGTTAAGTATCAATCACGCTTCATTGGAAAAAAAAATTTAGATTTAATTCAGAGGTGCGGTCTCATTGATCTCCCTTTGGTCGGAGGAGAGTATACCTGGTTTAAGGGTGGCTCTAGGGTAGTGGCGAGCAGGCTCGATAGATTTCTTATAACCCTTGATGTTTTGGCTTGGTTTCCTAGGCTGCAGCAAAGCTCCTTACCACGAAGCTTTTCTGATGATAATCTCATCTTATTGAGGGAAGATCCTGTTATCGGTGGGTCAACGCCTTTCAAATGGTTCTCGCATTAGGCCGACGAACTTGATTATGTGAATTTAGTGAAGTCAGTGGTGGAAAATTCAAGCAGACTAAATGTTGGAGTTACTCTTAGAGCAATCAAAGGTGAAACTAAGAGTTGGGTGAGGAATTTTCATACTAATGACATGGAGTCTATCGAATATCTGGAAAGGAAGATAGCCAATCTTGAAGGAGTTGTCATCCTTAGTGGGTATAATGAAGATAATGTTACTGAATTAAAGGCTTTAAAGATGTTCTTGTGGGACAAATACAGAAGAGATGAGAGGGAATGGATGCAGAAGTCAAGAACTAGGTGGCTCTATGAAGGTGACAAGAATACAAAGTTTTTTCACCTGTCGGCATCCATGAGACAGGGAGAAATCTAATTCGAAGCATCATAGTGGGGAACATTGTTGTTGAGGATCAGGAATCTATCTCAAAAAGTTTTGTAAAACATTTTCGTGATTCCTATAACAAAATCCGACCTTAATCGTCAAAAGGTTTCTTGAAAGTTCAAAACGGCTGCGTCTAAACTCAGTGGAATTCCTAGAAGCTCTGTTTTTTATGGATGAAGTGTGGACAACAATTAATTCTGCAGAGGCTAATAAGGCACCGAGCCTTGATGGTTTTAATTTAGATTTTTATAAAGAGTTTTGGTCGTAACTTAAGGACAAGGTTATGAAGTTTTTCGAGGAGTTTTACAAAGGCAAGCTTATTGATCGATTGGCCAACCATTCTTTTATTTCATTAATACTAAAGAAAGACGTCCCAAAGACCATAGATGATTTCAAACCAATCACGTTGGTGAGCAGTTTGTACAAGATATTAGCTAGAGTGTTGTCTAAAAGACTATCAATTTGTATAAATGAAGTGGTGGGGGAGAGTCAATTTGCCTTTACTCCTGATAAACAGATTTTTTATTGCTCTTTAATTGCAAATGAAATGCTTGATAATCTGAAACAATCTAAGCGCGATGACATCGTATTCAAGGCTAATTTTCGAAAAGCTTATGATACGGTTGACTGGAATTTCTTGGACTTCTCGCTTCAGCACATGGGGTTTGGGCTTAGGTGGCGGAAGTGGATAAAATTGTGCTTGTCCTCTGCATCCATATCAGTGTTGTTCAATTGAGTGTCATCCAATTTTTTTACCGTTAAAAGAGGCTTGAGAAAAGGGTGTCCCCTTTCCCCACTCCTCTTCAATATCATAGGGGAGATGCTTAGTTCCATACTCTAAAAAGCCGTGGAAAATGAGGTTATAAGCGGAGTGGAGATGGGGAGAAATGGCTTCACATTATCCCATTTACAGTTCGCAGACGATTTAATAGTGTTTGCAAGAGCCATCAGTGAAAATGTCAAGAATATAAAGAGAATTTTAAGGCTGTTCGAACTGTGCTCTGGTCTTGGTTTAAATGTGAGGAAAACAAGTTTGTTTGGTATAAATGTTCAAGACTATTGTCTAATTGAGTGGGCAAAGGATGCAAAGTGTACCAAAGGATCCTTCCCTACATCTTACTTGGGGGATCCCTTTAGGATACCCTCGCAATTAAGTAATCATTTGGGAGTCGATAATCAAGAAGTTCCAGGGGTGGATGGGAAAATTACTCTCATTTGGTGGGAGAATAACCTTGGTAAAATCAGCTCTGAGTAATTTTCCAGTTTACTATCTTGCACTTTTTCAATTGCCGACATCCATTGCAAACAAGTTACATAGGCTGGCTGCAAAATTTATTTGGGGAAATAAGAAGGGGAGGTCCATCCATTGCGTTAAGTGGGAGAATCTTTGTAGACTAAAGGAGTTCGGGGGGTATGGGGCTTTCTGATATGAAAATTAAGAATCGTTTCTTAATAAATAAGTGGGTATAGAGATACGGTAATGAAATTAATTATTTGTGGAGGAAAATCATTGATGAAAAGTACGATTATAGCCACGACAATTTTCCCTCTGATTGCAAAGTTAGAAACAAACCTTCTTGGGTTTGGAAGAACATCATAAAGCATTTATCTACAACTGAAGATGTGTTCACTAAGAATGTTCAATTTGTCTTGGGGTGGTAAATCCATTAGTTTCTGGGATGATCATTGGACTGAGGTCCCTTCTTTAAAGTTGACATTTATTAGACTCTACAATGCAGCCATAAAGAAAGTAGGTAGAGTTGTGCAGTTTGGTTCAAAGGTTGGGGCGATGGATCTGGAACACCGAGTTCAGAAGACAACTTTTCGAGTAGGAGCTAGAGATGTTTGACGAATTGCTGACTGTTTTGGATAAATCTTCAAGGATTTCAGAGGGTACTGATTGCGTAAAATGGAAAGGTGATTCGAGTTGCTTATACAAGCCAAAATTTTATAGTAATATCGTTTCGTCTATTGGTGGTATCACGGATAAAACTAGGGGTTTGGTTTGAAAAAAATTAGCTCATCTGAAGGTCAAATTTTGTGGAGAGACATTTAAGGAAGAGTATCAACAAGAGCTTAACTGTCAAAGAGAGGTATTTTTGTGATAATAATCTCCTCTATGCTTTCTGTTCTAAGAAAGTTAAATCTATTAGTCACTTATTTTGTCAATGCGAGTTTGTTTGGCTGATTTGGCAAAGGTGGTTGGGCTTGTGGGTTATACACTTGATTATGACGGATAATTAAAAGCCCTTGTGTAGATGTTGGATGAGCAGCCAATCAAACAAACAGTGAAACCAATCTGGTCCCTGGTATTTTTTGGGCTCATTTGGACAATCTAGTTATCGCGCAATGAGCGTGTTTTCATCAAGAAACAGCTTAATGTGGCTCAAATAGCCGACCTTGCACTAACGAGAATTGGCTTTTGGGTGAAAAGCATATGGCCTTATTCTTGCCCTTCTATTTCTGAATTTGTTAGACAACCAAATTTGTGTTATATTAGAAGTGTTAAACAACTAAGACCTTCAAAGGGATCGTGGGAGTTCCCCTCTTTGGGATACTGTAAATTTAATGTTGATGTTACTGTCTTCGGTTCTTATGGCAATGCAGGCATTGGGGGAATCTTAAAGGATCACACTGGTACAACTCTACTAAATTCTCAAAGTTAATTGGTGATTCTGACGCGACGAGTTCAGAATTAAAAGCAATCTTGGAGGCGTTCTATACTTTTCATGCTTCAAAATGGATAGAGTCATACTCGCTCATTATTGAATCTGATAGTTTATTATCAGTTAACAAGATCAACCGACATTCTATAATACCCCATGTGTTCGAAGATTTGGTGCTAAAATGTAGATCATTTGTTAGAAGGCACAACTGGAAAATTGAGTTTGTCTTTAGGAGGTGTAATCGTAATGCACACGGTCTAGCAAAAGATGGGGTAAATAGACAAATTGACTATTTATGGGAAGCTTTCTAGATCAGGTTGTCTACAATAGTGTGCTAGATTATTTGTGAGTCATTTTATGTAAGTGATGTATACGTGATTTGAGATGTAACGAACTTTTCTTTATTAATATATTTGGGGTACTCTTTTTCCCTAATTAGGTTTAGAGGGAGTTTTTAACGAGGCTCAGTATCTTCAAAAAAAGTTTCATGCCATTTGTAACACCCGGGTTTAGGGGTTAGGTGAAAATAATATTTTAATATTATTTTGGGCTCGGTTTATAATCAAAATGATTCTTTAAAATTTCAGGTTTCAAAATAAACATTTAAAATGGGACCAAATTGATTTAGTTTCAGAATTGAAGAGCTATTTTAAAAACAAGGGAATAGCCATTCATTAATGGCCTTATTGTAATTTACCCATCTTTCCAAATTAAATCCCCTTATTTCAAATAAAACACCCATTCACTATTCATTGTCTTCTTCTTCAACGTTAGAAGAGCTCTCCCTCCCTAATCTACTATTCCATTTCAAAGCTCCCTCATTTCAACTCCAAATTGAAAGGTAATGGTATTTTTGAATTCCCCTCATCTCCCTCGTCTTAAAATTACATTTTATTTCCATTTCCATGGAGGTTTTAGAAAATGGCATTTTGGAAAGGTGGATTAAAAATGAAAGCTTTATGATGTTAAGTTAAACGTTTTGATTTAATATGCTTAGTTATGATGTATAGAGGTCAAATGCTATAACATATGTGAATTTCAAATGGTTTTGAACAATTTTCGGAATTGGGTTTCAAAGGGGTTTTTGGAGGGTTTTAAAGTGGTTTTTGGGGTGGTTTAATGTTGGTTTTTGAGGGCTGGTGCTGGTATGATATATGAGGGTTACTTTGGGTGTGTTTGATGGTTGTTTGGATGTTTGAAATGGAAGTTTTCGGTGGGTGTTAGGGGCTGCTCGAAAATTCTGTTTTGGGGTTGATTTTGGGTGTTGAATGTTTGAAAATGATATTACGGGTTAGTTCTGATGATGAGCTTTTGATTTTGGATGTTTTGTTTGTGTTTGGGATTGATTAGAATCGACTTTGGGCATCGGTGAAGCATCAGAAGTAAATCCGGGGAATTGAAGGTGATCGCTTGCTTGGTCTTTGAGCTTGGGAGCTTAGGTGAGTGGTTATTTGTTTTTAAAGGTTTTAAAATAGTTGGTTCGAGTATATGGACTACGTTGGGTTTGGTAGACCCACCTAGAGTTAGGATTAGGGTGGTAGCCTAATCCTAAGCTTGATCTAGAGCCCTTGGATGAACTCATTTATGTGGTTATGTATGTCTCGTATGAAATGTGATGTGAATGCTTATGTATATTGTATTATACATGTGAGATGAGATATGACTTGTGATGCTTGAGACATGCATGATGATGGTTGTTGGTGAGTACGTGCTAAGCACGAAAGTGATTGAAATGAGTAATGTGGAATGAGTAAATGTTGGCACTAGTATACTTGAATACAAATGATCGATCGTTAGGATGTTAGTGTGTACACATGAGTCAAAAGTCGCGCGTGGCCTTGGTGGCGTTGAGTCACCAAGGAGGAGTACGGGTTTGCCCGGAAATTTGTAATTATATATAGTCGGTGATGAGTGGAATCCCATCGACGGAGCGTGAGGATGAGTGGAATCCCCTCCGCGAGACCGGTGATAAGTGTAATCCCACCGTGAGGTAATGTGGTTGTTGGATGTGAGTTCCAACATGTCTATCCGCGTATTCGGGTCATAGCTAGGTGCCAATGTTGTTTGATATGTGTATCAATGTGTTGAGGTTTATGATCTTTAATGGGATGCTTGAATGTGATTACATGTAATGTGGATTGAGCTTATGATCATGGCATTAATATTGTCTATTTCTCATGCATCTTTACCTTGTGGCTTTTGTGGATCCTTGGTAAATTTGTGTTTACCTTGGCTAGATCGTGCTCGGACCCTGCAATGTTGAGGTTTGTTTTTAGAGCTTACCCTCACTAAGCATCTTTGCTTACGCTCTCTTTGTTCAACATTGTAGATCCTTAGTTCGTGGGTTGCTTGCGCAAGGGGAGGGCCTCCAAGTGTGGTTGTTGGCTTGAGTACATCAAGTATGAATTTTAGATGTTGAACATGTAATAGTTTAAGCAATGGGACATGTGTCTTTTTGATGGATGATTGTTGGATGTTTAGGAGCTTGTTTAGACTCCATGTTATCTTGCTTTTGTATGGCTTGTGATGCCATGTTTGAATTGTAATCCATGCCTAAATTGCTTATTATGAATGTTAGCTATGTGTCTCTTGAGGTTGCCTTCATGTTTGAATGTTGAAGTATGAACTTTGAATGCTTGAATGCCATCTTGAGTCTAATGCATGATTTCATTGATGTTTATACATGTTGGGTGCTTGTATGGCTATAAAGTGGTATGTAAATGTCGTAAGAATGTTTGGTTGGGGCTAGGGAAGTCTTAAATTGCATTTAGACTCGAGTCTTGATCGTTTTGTTGAGTTTGGAAGTTTCTGCTGTGAATGGGTATCGATACGGTTGGTACGGTATCGATACCGCCTTCTTGATCAGGCCTCGTGTATCGATACACTGAGAGGGGTATCGATACTATTTTGGTCACTGGAGCTACTGTCCAGTTCAGTATCGATACCAACCTCTGGTGTATCGATACCGTCATCTTGCGTTGACCGTGGGAAGTCAAACGTTGGGGAGGGTATCGATACACCCCATGAGTGTATCGATACGGTCTCTACGGGTTGACTTTGACCCGTTGACCTAGTCAAGGAGGTATCGATACACCCCTTAAGGGTATCGATACCGCCTGTAAAATAAGTATAAAATTAGGTTGTAACATGTTAATTTGAGTTCGTTTGATTGTTTCGTGGATATTGTTCCGCTGTGTGATCACATAGGATTAATTACTCATCTAGACAAGATTTAAAATGAAAAAAATAGGGTTGCTAACCGAGGGGGAATTCCTTAGGGAGTTTTCACTCGGTTTTCCCCGTGTGACCCACTCGGACCGGTCATTCGGCCAGACCAGGATGAGGGGGTTACACTTGTTGGTATCAGAGCCTAAGGTTACCGAGACCTTGGGCAGGTAAGTGAGGTAAGCTTAAGTTTTTGAATTGAATTGCACGGTGTTTGCTTGTTTTGCAAGAATGATTGCTTGTGTGACAAGTATGTTGATTGTTTTATTTTAAAGCATGTGTGTAAGAGTCTCATTGCTACTATTACATTGGAAAAATGATTTTTAAGTGAGGGAACGTACTTGAACACTTGGAAGCCTTGCCTTGCTAACCCAGCTTGTATGTTTTGTTGTTGTGGTTGTAGTTGATACCTGTGAGAGCGATGTCTAGACCGAGAGGCAGACCGAGGGTGGTTCGTCAGGAACCACGGGTTGCGGCTCCTGTTGAGCCGGTAGTTGGTGTGGAGGCTCACCTAGAAGGGCCGGTAGCCGCGGGAGTTGGCGCTCCTCCACCACCTCCACCACCACCACCTCCTCCACCTGGAGTTGGGGGCGAGGATGGATCCGGAGGAGATGGACCTCAAGGTGGCCAGGGTGGCCAAGGTCCAGCTGGAATTGATATGACTCCGCTAGTGCAAGCGATAGCGGGAGCATTCCAGGCCGCAGTGCGGGAGCTCAGGCTGCAGCTCAGCCTAGGTGTGACGATGCCAGTCTACCTTTGGAGAGGCTCCGTAGCTTGGGGGCCGAGGAGTTTAGAGGATCTACTCTGGAGAGGTCGGAGTTATGGTTGGAGAAGACAATTCGTATCTTGGCTCAGATGGGTTGTGTGGGTGCACGTAGATTGGGTTGTGTGATCTTGTTGCTTCAGGGTGATGCCTACACCTGGTGGGTCACCATTACTACTGGGGTTCCAGAGACAGAGATTGACTGAGATTTCTTTGAGTCCGCTTTCCGAAAGAGGTGCTTGGGACCGAGGTACTTAGATGAGAAGAAGCGAGAGTTTATGGCTCTTACTCAGGGAGATGCTTCTGTGACTGATTCTGAGATTCGTTTCGTTCGTCTGAGTCAGTATGCTCCGGAGTTAGTGCCTACTGAGAGGGCTCGATGTGATCGTTTCAGATACGGACTTCATGAGGAAGTTAAGAGGTATACCTTAGCTTCTGATTATTCTGACTTTGATGTCTTGGTTGCTAGAGCCAAGGACATTGAGCACAGCTTGGGGCTGGCCAAGCGTTCTGGGGATCTAATTCTGGTAAGAGGCACAACAACTATGATGGTAGAGATGCCAAGAGGCACAGAGGTGGCGGACATCAATTTGACCATAGACGTGGCGGTGGCCACCATGGTAGGGGCCATCAGGGCCATAGGGGAGGAGGGCGTTTGCCCGAGTGTACCCGATGTGGGAGACAGCACGCTGGTGAGTGTTGGGGTAATTTCCATGCTTGTTGGAATTGTGGTTCGAGGGACCACTTTAGGAGGGATTGTCTGCATCAGGCGGCTCAGGCACCGAACATTGCTCAGGCTCCTACGAGAACGAATGATTTTCAGAGAGGCCGTGGGCGCGGTCGTGGCTACTTCCAGCCTAGGGCTGATGCACCTAGGGTAGATGCTCAGAGGAATCTTGCTCATGTTGTGGCAGTGTAGCCAGAGGCGGGAGGACCAGCGAGAGTTTACGCTCAGAGAGAGGCCGGGAACGACACCGATGTGATAGTAGGTAATTTCGAGTTACAGTCTATGTCTTTGCTTTCTTTGGTTGATTCGGGTTCTACGCATTCCTACATTTTGAGTGAGCCTGCACAGAAGTTAGATATCCATGTTGAGATCTTAGATGTAGGTATGCATGTTACTAGTTCTTTTGGTGAGACAGTTGTGGTTAGACGTATGTATAGGAGATGTCCACTGAAGATTCAGGGTCATGTGTTCTCAGTTGATATGATGGAACTTCCTTTCTATGGTTTTGATATTATTCTGGGTATGGACTGGTTGGTTGAGCATCGGGCTAGTGTGGATTTTGAGACAAAGAGAATTTCCTTGAAGCTTTCTGATGACTACGAGGTGGTAGTAGTGGGCGAGAACATTAAGTTCTTGTCTAATGTGGTGTCAGCTTTAGAGGCTCATAGGTTGATGGACTCTGGATGTGGGGCTTATTTAGCTTATGTTATGAATCCGGATATGAGTGAGGCTAGACCGAAAGATATCAGAACAGTGTGTGACTTTCCAGATGTGTTTCCTGAAGAGTTGCCGGGTTTGCCTCCTGACCGAGATGTTAGGTTTGTGATTGAGACAGTTTCAGGATCTAATCCAGTTTCGATAGCTCCGTATCGTATGGCTCCGAAAGAGTTGAAAGAATTGAAGAGTCAGTTGCAAGAATTATTAGACCGTGGTTTCATTAGGCCTAGTAGTTATCTGTGGGGTGCTCCCGTGTTGTTTGTGAAAAAGAAGGATGGTAGCATGCGCATGTGTATTGACTATAGACAGTTGAATCAGTTGACTGTGAAGAACAAGTATCCGTTGCCTCGTATAGATGATTTGTTTGATCAGTTGAGAGGTGTTTCAGTGTTCTCGAAGATAGATTTGAGATCCGGGTACTATCAGTTAAAGGTGAAAGAGTGTGATGTTCCGAAGACAGCTTTTAGGACTAGATATGGTCACTATGAGTTTCTTGTGATGCCATTTGGGCTCACGAATGCACCTGCAGCATTCATGGACATGATGAACAGAATTTTTAGAGACTATCTAGACCAATTTGTAGTTGTTTTCATTGATGACATACTTGTATACTCGAAGACAGAAGAAGAGCATGATGAGCACTTGAGATTTGTTTTACAGAGATTGTTGAGCAACCAGTTGTATGCGAAGCTCAGTAAGTGTGAGTTCTGGATTCGAGAGGTTGTATTTCTTGGCCATGTTGTTTCGGCCGAAGGCATCCGAGTTGATCCATCGAAGATTGAGGCTATTGTTGAGTGGAAACAACCTAAGTCCGTGACCGAGATTAGGAGTTTCCTAGGATTAGCCGGTTACTATAGGAGATTTGTTGATAGGTTCACTAAGTGTGCTCAGTTCTTAGCAGTGAACACTACGGATTCTTTAGACAAGTTGGCAAACTTGTACATCCGTGAGATTGTGAGACTTCATGGAGTTCCGAAGTCTATTGTTTCAGATAGGGATCCTAGATTTACTTCGAGGTTCTGGGGTTGCTTGCATAGTGCTTTAGGTAGCCGTTTGCATTTCAGCACACCTTATCATCCGCAGTCCGATGGGCAGTCAGAGCGAGTGATACAGATTCTAGAGGATATGCTTCGTTGTTGTGTGATTGACTTCTAGGGTTCTTGGGAGAAGCACTTACCGTTGGTTGAGTTTTCTTACAACAACAGTTATCAGTCTAGTATTCAGATGGCACCTTATGAGGCTTTGTATGGTAGACGATGTAGGACTCCGATTTGTTGGGCTGAGACAGGCCAGAGATTGTTACCTATGCCAGACTTGCTTAAGGGAACTACCGAAAAAGTGAAGTTGATTTGTGACCGTTTGAAAGCAGCTTCCGATCGTCAGAAGTCTTATGCAGATTTGAAGAGGAAAGAGATTGAGTACTCAGTGGGTGAGAAAGTGTTTCTGAAAGTATCTCCGTGGAAGAAGGTAATGAGATTTGGCCGGAAGGGCAAGTTGAGTCCGAGGTTTATTGGTCCGTATGAGATAGTTGAGCGGATTGGGCCTGTAGCTTATCGTTTGAGGTTACCTCCTGAGTTAGAGAAGATCCATGATGTCTTTCATGTGTCTATGCTTAGGAGATATAGATCGGATCCTTCGCATGTGATGCCCGTTGAGGAGATAGAGTTAAATCTGGATTTGTCCTATAATGAAGAGCCTGTTGAGATACTTGCTTCTGATAGCAAGGTGTTACGTGGCAAGACCATAGAGTTGGTCAAGGTGTTGTGGAGACATAGAGGTGTGGAAGAGGCCACGTGGGAGAGGAAAGCAGATATGGTTGAGCAGTTTCCGTATTTGTTTCCACCAGGTAATTTCGGGGACGAAATTCCTTAAGTGGGGGAGAGTTGTAACACCCGGGTTTAGGGGTTAGGTAAAAATAATATTTTAATATTATTTTAGGCTCGGTTTATAATCAAAATGATTCTTTAAAATTTCGGGTTTCAAAATAAACATTTAAAATGGGACCAAATTGATTTAGTTTCAGAATTGAAGACCTATTTTAAAAACAAGGGAATATCCATTCATTAATGGCCTTATTGTAATTTACCCATCTTTCCAAATTAAATCCCCTTATTTCAAATAAAACACCCATTCACTATTCATTGTCTTCTTCTTCAACGTTAGAAGAGCTCTCCCTCCCTAATCTACTATTCCATTTCAAAGCTCCCTCATTTCAACTCCAAATTGAAAGGTAATGGTATTTTTGAATTCCCCTCATCTCCCTCGTCTTAAAATTACATTTTATTTCCATTTCCATGGAGGTTTTAGAAAATGGCATTTTGGAAAGGTGGATTAAAAATGAAAGCTTTATGATGTTAAGTTAAACGTTTTGATTTAGTATGCTTAGTTATGATGTATAGAGGTCAAATGTTATAACATATGTGAATTTCAAATGGTTTTGAACAATTTTCGGAATTGGGTTTCAAGGGGGTTTTTGGAGGGTTTTAAAGTGGTTTTTGGGGTGGTTTAATGTTGGTTTTTGAGGGCTGGTGCTGGTATGATATATGAGGGTTACTTTGGGTGTGTTTGATGGTTGTTTGGATGTTTGAAATGGAAGTTTTCGGTGGGTGTTAGGGGCTGCTCGAAAATTCTGTTTTGGGGTTGATTTTGGGTGTTGAATGTTTGAAAATGATATTCCGGGTTAGTTCCGATGATGAGCTTTTGATTTTGGATGTTTTGTTTGTGTTTGGGATTGATTAGAATCGAGTTTGGGCATCGGTGAAGCATCGGAAGTAAATCCGGGGAATTGAAGGTGATCGCTTGCTTGGTCTTTGAGCTTGGGAGCTTAGGTGAGTGGTTATTTGTTTTTAAAGGTTTTAAAATAGTTGGTTCGAGTATATGGACTAGGTTGGGCTTGGTAGACCCACCTAGAGTTAGGATTAGGGTGGTAGCCTAATCCTAAGCTTGATCTAGAGCCCTTGGATGAACTCATTTATGTGGTTATGTATGTCTCGTATGAAATGTGATGTGAATGCTTATGTATATTGTATTATACATGTGAGATGAGATATGACTTGTGATGCTTGAGACATGCATGATGATGGTTGTTGGTGAGTACGTGCTAAGCACGAAAGTGATTGAAATGAGTAATGTGGAATGAGTAAATGTTGGCACTAGTATACTTGAATACAAATGATCGATCATTAGGATGTTAGTGTGTACACATGAGTCAAAAGTCGGGCGTGGCCTTGGTGGCGTTGAGTCACCAAGGAGGAGTACGGGTTCGCCCGGAAATTTGTAATTATATATAGTCGGTGATGAGTGGAATCCCATCGACGGGGCGTGAGGATGAGTGGAATCCCCTCCGCGAGACCGGTGATGAGTGTAATCCCACCGTGAGGTTATATGGTTGTTGGATGTGAGTTCCAACATGTCTATCCGCGTATTCGGGTCATAGCTAGGTGCCAATGTCGTTTGATATGTGTATCAATGTGTTGAGGTTTATGATCTTTAATGGGATGCTTGAATGTGATTACATGTAATGTGGATTGAGCTTATGATCATGGCATTTATATTGTCTATTGCTCATGCATCTTTACCTTGTGGCTTTTGTGGATCCTTGGAAAATTTGTGTTTACCTTGGCTAGGTCGTGCTCGGACCCTGCAATGTTGAGGTTTGTTTTTAGAGCTTACCCTTACTAAGCATCTTTGCTTACGCTCTCTTTGTTCAACATTGCAGATCCTTACTTCGTGGGTTGCTTGCGCAAGGGGAGGGCCTCCAAGTGTGGTTGGTTGCTTGAGTACATCAAGTATGAATTTTAGATGTTGAACATGTAATAGTTTAAGCAATGGGACATGTGTCTTTTTGATGGATGATTGTTGGATGTTTAGGAGCTTGTTTAGACTCCATGTTATCTTGCTTTTGTATGGCTTGTGATGACATGTTTGAATTGTAATCCATGCCTAAATTGCTTATTATGAATGTTAGCTATGTGTCTCTTGAGGTTGCCTTCATGTTTGAATGTTGAAGTATGAACTTTGAATGCTTGAATGCCATCTTGAGTCTAATGCATGATTTCCTTGATGTTTATACATGTTGGGTGCTTGTATGGCTATAAAGTGGTATGTAAATGTCGTAAGAATGTTTGGTTGGGGCTAGGGAAGTCTTAAGTTGCATTTAGACTCGAGTCTTGATCGTTTTGTTGAGTTTGGAAGTTTCTGCTGTGAAGGGGTATCGATACGGTTGGTACGGTATCGATATCGCCTTCTTGATCAGGCCTCGTGTATCGATACACTGAGAGGGGTATCGATACTATTTTGGTCACTGGAGCTACTGTCCAGTTCAGTATCGATACCGGCCTCTGGTGTATCGATACCGTCATCTTGCGTTGACCGTGGGAAGTCAACCGTTGGGGAGGGTATCGATACACCCCATGAGTGTATCGATACGGTCTCTACGGGTTGACTTTGACCCGTTGACCTAGTCAAGGAGGTATCGATACACCCCTTAAGGGTATCGATACCGCCTGTAAAATAAGTATAAAATTGGGTTGTAACATGTTAATTTGAGTTCGTTTGATTGTTTCGTGGATATTGTTCCGTTGTGTGATCACATAGGATTAATTGCTCATCTAGACAAGATTTAAAATGAAAAAAAAAATAGGGTTGCTAACCGAGGGGGAATTCCTTAGGGGGTTTTCACTCGGTTTTCCCCGTGTGACCCACTCGGACCGGTCATTCGGCCAGACCGGGACGAGAGGGTTACACCATTAAAATCTTATTAAATGATCATCCATCAAGGTGTTGACATTTGATTAATCAAATAGCATTTTTGTTATTTGTTTAATAAAAATGAACACTTTGATTCTCAAGTACTTCTTGTAATCTAGAAGATTGACTAATTTAAACTTATAGATCATGTTTGGTAATGTAACACCCTGAGTTTAGGGCCGGGAGATAATCGTGTTGGCTAAACTGTTTCGGGTTAGGTTAATTTTGAAGCTATTCTTAAATGGATAACCTTGGTTTTTCTTATTAAAGGGAAAAATAGAAATTTTTAATAAAAGGAATAAGAAATGGTTTTTGAAAAATAAATGCTATCATCTTCATCAAACACCCCTTTTCACGTTAAAACACCTCTTAAACCCCCATTTCACTATTCCATTGCCCCAAGCTCCCAATTCAAGTGATTTTTTCAAAGTAAATGATTCCTTAACTTGGTTTTATCTTTCTTGAGTCACAAATGTTAAGATTTTTGCAAAACTCATGGATTAAACATGTTTTGATTTTTAAAGTTTGGTTTGAAATGAAAGGAGGTTTATGAGTTTTTCGTTTGGGTTGATTATGGTTGAGTTTGAGTGTGTTTTAACTTTTTTATTGCTAAAATAACATGAAAATGGTGGGTTATTATGGGAAACCCGAAATGGGTATTGTGGGTGATTTTGGGAGTTGAAAATATTGAGTTTTTGGATGGATTTTGGGTCTAAATGACAGTTGAAGGTTTGATAGATTTGGGTTGATGTTTTGGAATGCTTAAAGGTAGATTTTTTATGGTAAATTCGTTGGTTGTGGCTGCAAGTAGTTTGGGACTGAATTGATATGTTTCGGGTGAAATTTGGGGCTTGAATCGATGTGTATTGTTGCAAGATTGTTTAGTTTCGGGTTTTTTGCTGAGTTTGTGAGTGTATTAGTGTTCTAATGTTCAGTTTTTGGTTGCTTAAAATAGAGGAATCAGATTCGGGCTTTGTGGGCAGAAATTCAGGTAGTTCAGAGGCTTGATTCGGAATCTTGGACATCGTTTGTGTGTTGGCTGGTGAGTGGATCGATTTTAAAAGCCTTAACGTGGTTAAGGGAATGTTTTGGGAGTTTGGATTGAGCTTGAAAGGTCAATCCAAGCTCAAGAGTAAGTTTTAAAGGTTTTATGCAATTAATCCGTGTTTTATGATTCTTGATTCAATGTGAACATGTCAGGTTGGTAATGTGTTAGTTTGCATTGTTATACATGTTGAGACTTATGACTTGTGTTTATACTTGCATCGTGAGTACATGCTTTGCATGGAAGTTTGGACATGGTAAGTGGTTCAAGCATCGGTAATGCTTGTGGTTGTGAATGAGTATATTGACACGTGTTGAGTTGTTACCGGATATAATTAATCGATCAATAGGATTAGAGTGCACTCGAGGTGAAAGTCGCGTATGGCCTTGGTGATGCTAGATTCCACTAAGGAGGAGTACAATGATGTGAGATTCCACCGGAAGTGTCTAGTGGGTTTGAGAAACTATCTGCATATCCGAGTAAAAACGATGAATGTCAATATACCCATGATGCTTTAATTCTCATGTTAAGCATGATGTTGATTTCTTCTTTTATGCTTATGCATTGTGGTTACTTTGCTTGCGTTATGAGAATGAGCATGTGGTAAGCCTATGGCTTGTGGTTGCATTCGGTAAATGCACGTGAAGGTAAATGCATGTTATTATGTGTTCAAGCAAATGGAAATGATTTGGAAATGGTTTTGGTTTCAAGCAAACTACGTTTTAAAACTGCATTGTTGTAGCTACCGTTTTGAGCACCGCTCACTAAGCTTAAACGCTTACGCTCTCTTTTCCAACAATGCAGGCCCTTAGACCTACGGAGCAGCTCGACGAACAAGGGAGAATCCAAGGGAGTTTGGTTGCTCAAGTATGAATTTAGACTTCAATAATTAGTATTAAGCAATGGGATAGGACCTTTATGTTTGAGGTGTTGTTGGCATATCTCTTGCTTTAGACAAGTTTGCTAGGTTGTGTTTGGCTTGTAATGCCTTTTACCATGATGATTTATGCTTTTGTTTAGCTTTTGGCTATGTTGGTGAATAATATGTATGCTTGTTTTCTCTAAGAATCTTGTCTTGTTGGTTGTTGCATCGTTATGTGTTTAAATTACTTTATATGTTCATCCATGGATGCCTTGTGTTGTATTTGAGTTTGTATGTTGCTTTAATGCTTGATATATGCCTCTTGTGTTGGATCCCTTGTGTTTTTTACAGTTAAAACTAGTTGATCTGTGCAGGGCGTATCGATACGCTCAAGAGCGGTATCGATACGGTCCCTTGTTTTGGGCAAGGCATATCGGTACGTGGGGGCGTATCGATACCCAAAATGCTCTCTAGAAATCTGAGAAATTGACGAGATTTTGGCGTATCGATACAAGTCCTGAGAGTATCGGTACGGTCTTCGTAGTTAACCAAGGGAAGTTGACCATTGAGGGCGTATCGATACCACCCTTGTGAGTATCGATACGGTTTTTCTAGGTTTGACTTTAGGTGTTGACCAAGTACAGGCATATCGATATGGTCCTTTGGCGTATCGATACGACATGTTGTAAAACTTAAAAAGGGTTATCTTAATTGCATGTTTTGCTTATTTTGTATCCATGTGTGTTTTCCGCTGCGTGTCCTCTCACATAGGATATAATTAATGCATCTAGACAAGATAACTTTAAAAGAAATTTTCTAGGGTTGCTAATCGGAGTGGAGCCTTTGTGGGTTTCGCTTCGGTTTTCCCCGTGTAATCCATTCAATGCGGTCTGGCGGCTAGGCCGGGTCGAGGGGGTTACAGGTAAATAGCAGTTTAAGTCAAAATTAGAGGTTTGAGCTAATATTAGAGGTTTGATCGGTCAAATCTGTTAATTTGGATGTTTAATGAATAGTAGATTAAGGGTGAAACCTCTAATTTTGAAAAAACTGCAAATAGGAGTTTTTGAAATTAGAGATTTTGACATTAGAGTTATAAAGACCCTTTTACTCTTAACAATTATCAAAAATCTCCACCCTCACTTAATTATATTGTGACATTTGTAATTTGTGAATTAATATTTTTTATTGTTTCTTTTTATTCTCACACATTTATATTTGTATTTAAATTTAGTAATGAATTAAATTATATTAAAAATAATTATATAAATAATAAATTAATATATAGATCCTTCAAATATTCTTAGTAATGTTATATTAAAAATATTTTTCATAATCTAATTAATATAAAAAATTAAAAACTAATAAACTATTCAAATAAGTATCGAATATAATCATATCCTTACATGTCATTTTGTTTTTTTAAATAATCAAACAACTTTCAGTTAATTTTACCAAACACTTTTATATCATCAACTAATACAATTCGCTAGTCAAATCCGCTAATCAAATCAACTAATGCAATCAACTATCGCCTAATGTAATCTGCTATCAGCTATCAGTTAATTGCCAAACATGGTCATAGTTTTTTATTTTAATTTTTTAGAATTTGATTTTCATAAAAATTGAGATGTTACTCTATTTAATTTTTATAGCAGCTGACATTAATTTGTCGGTCGATTAATCTAAATCATGAATTACAAATGCTTTTTAGAGGGTAATCCTCCCAAATTAATTTATTTTATTAACAACGTTAGTGTTCAAACTCTAAAAATTATCTAACGAACCCAATATATCATCTCCTTAGAACAACTGTTAGTTGGTAAATTTAGTATAATTGTTGATAAACTTATTAACTTAAGCAACTAATTTTAGATAGTTTGTAGCATATAAATTATTAAACTACTGAGTTTTGTAAATTCTTTGTATATAGATTTTTTTAACAATATGCCAGTTAAATTTTATTGGAAATCAAAATAGAGAATCAATCCAAAAAATGAATTGCAACAGAAAAACAAACACACAATAAATCTAAATTAAAAAATTAGAAAAATAAAAACATCAGACCAACAAAATACGTCCAATGGGTTGCAAGACAGTGATAAAGACGAAACATTAGAGAAATAGAAACAAAGAACAAGACTTCTTGTCTCTATCCACCTACACGCTTCAGGATTGAAGTAGGAGTGGTGAGCAAAACCAACAATCTTGGAGGTTGTTTCATAAAACAGATGTGACTGCATCAACAAACGAACCACACAAGGGGATCAAACTACTAAAGATCATCGACAATCCGCAAATCAGAGTCAAACGTCGTGGAAAACGTATCCACGAACACAGATCTACCAAAACGGTAGATGATAACGTGACATAAGGCAGAAGCGTACCACAAGTCAGAGAAAATGCGTGCCACAAGGTAGAGAAAAACGTGCTACAAGGCAGATAAAAATTAAAAAAATCGAAATCTAAAAGAAAACTATAACTTAATACAATAAAAATAAAAGAAAAAAACTAACGGCGGTGGCGAACAACATTAAACTAAAGCCACCGCCAATAATTCAAGAACAAAGAAAAAAAGAAAGTTGGACTAGAATTGAAAAAAAAACCTCGAAAGGAACGACGCTAGGGTTTTACAAAGAAAGGTGTATATAGATCTCTGAACTATTGATTTCTAGTTTAATGATATAATTATGAGGTTTAATAGCGTTAACCAACCATTTGAGCTAACTTCTCAATTTACGTCATGTAGAGGCAGTAAACAGGTTGTTTAGGTTGGGTTTTGTTTGGGTCATTTCGATTCGGGTTATTTTAAGTATGACTATATATTATTTCTGTTCAGGTTTGGTTCGCGTTTATGGTGATTCGAGTCATATTGGGTCGATTGATTTCGGTTTGGGTGAATAGGAGATCGGTTGGTTTTTAATTCAGGTCAACCTTTGAATTGGCCGGTTTCAGGTCTAGTCATTTTTTTACACCCATATATATGGTTTTTTGGTGAGTTTTATGGTAGTTCACATCACATCTTTCTTTATTTCTTTTAATATCTTTTATTTATTTGGGACCGCCTTCGGTTTAGGTTCCTTTCGGTTCGGGTGAAATCGATTGTGGCTCATTCGATACAGTTAAAAATCGATTCGGGTCTATTTCGGTTCAATTAAAATTCGAGTCAATTTTAGTTTGATTTATTTCGAGTTTCAAATTAAGTTCGGGTCGATATTGAGTCTCGAATCAGGTAAATTGGTTCGAGTCTTAGGTCATGGTTCTAACGTCATGTACAATGATAAAATTCTAACAATTCAAAGTAAAAATGAACTAAATATTTTCATAGAGTAGATAGATAAAATTTATAATTAATTTTTTTTACACATTCCTTAATAATAGTTTTTTAATAATTGAGATGTTACTCTATTTACCTTTTTATAGCAGCTGACATTAATTTGTTGGTCAACTAATCTAAATCATGAATTACAAAGGCTTTTTAGAGGGTAATTCTCCCAAATTAATTTATTTTATTAACAACATTAGTGTTCAAACTCTAAAAATTATCGAACGAACCCAATATATCATCTCTTTAGAACAACTGTTAGTTGGTAAAGTTAGTCTAATTGTTGATAAACTTATTAACTTAAGCAACTAATTTTAGATAGTTTGTAGCATATAAATTATTGAACTACTAAGTTTTGTAAATTCTTTGTATATAGATTTTTTTTAACAATATGCCGGTTAAATTTTATTGGAAATTAAAATAGAGAATCAATCCAAAAAAAGAAATTGCAACAGAAAAACAAACACACAATAAATTTAAATTAAAAAATTAGAAAAATAAAAAACCATACCAACAAAATACGTCCAATGGGCTGTAAGACAGTGATAAAGACGAAACACTAGAGAAATAGAAACAAAGAACAAGACTTCTTGTCTCTATCCACCTACACGCTTCAGGATTGAAGTAGGAGTGGTGAGCAAAACCAACAATCTTGGAGGTTGTTTCATAAAACAGATGTGACTGCATCAACAAACGAACCACAAAAGGGGATCAAACTACTAAAGATCATCGACAATCCGCAAATCATAGTCAAACGTCGTGGAAAACGTATCCACGAACACAGATCTACCACAACGGTAGATGATAACGTGACATAAGGCAGAAGCGTACCACAAGTCAGAGAAAACGCGTGCCACAAGGTAGAGAAAAACGTGCTACAAGGCAGATAAAAATTAAAAAAATCGAAATCTAAAAGAAAACAATAACTTAATACAATAAAAAAAACTACCGGCGGTGGCGACCAACATTAAAACTGAAGCCGCCGCCAATTATTCAAGAACAAAGAAAAAAAAAGTTGGACTAGAATTGAAAAGAAAACCTCAAAAGGAACGACGCTAGGGTTTTACAAAGAAAAGTGTATATAGATCTTTGAACTATTGATTTTTAGTTTAATGATATAATTATGAGGTTTAATAGCGTTAACCAACCATTTGAACTAACTTCTCAATTTACGTCATGTAGAGGCAGTAAACAGGTTGTTCAGGTTGGGTTTCGTTTGGGTCATTTCGGTTCGGGTTATTTTAAGTCTGACTATATATTTTTTCTGTTCAGGTTTGGTTCGCGTTTATGGTGTTCGAGTCATATTAGGTCGATTGATTTCGGTTTGGGTGAATAGGAGATCTGTCGGTTTTTAATTCAGGTCAACCTTTGAATTGGCCGGTTTCAGGTCTGGTCATTTTTTACACCCATATATATGGTTTTTTGGTGAGTTTTACGGTAGTTCACATCACATATTTCTTTATTTCTTTTAATATCATTTATTTATTTCGGACCGCCTTCGATTTAGTTTCATTTCGGTTCGGGTGAAATCGGTTGTGGCTCATTCGATTCAGTTAAAAATCGATTCGGGTCTATTTCGGTTCAACTAAAATTCGAGTCAGTTTCAGTTCGATTTATTTCGAGTTTCAAATTAAGTTCGGGTCGATATTAAGTATCGAATCAAATAAATTGGTTCGAGTCTTAGGTCAAACTTGTTGGTTCTAACGTCATGTACAATGATAAAATTCTAACAATTCATAGTAAAAATGAACTAAATATTTTTATAGAGTAGATATATAAAATTTATAATTAATTTTTTCTACACATTCCTTAATAATAGTTTTTTTTAATAACATTCCTTAATAATAGTTAAACCCTCTAAATCCTAACTAATTATATTAAGGATATTGCACACAAAATTCATCATGCTAACTCTATCTTAACAAATTATTATGAAAATTACTAAAAGAATATAGTGAGCAGTAGGGGTGGGCGGTGGGCCCCAAATTTTAAAAATTTATCATTCTACCCTCTGAAAATTTTAAAAATGTCATTAGATCCTTCAAATATTTAAATGCCCCTAAAATTTTTAAAAACTATTATTTGACCCTTTGAAAATTTTTAAATATTATTATGCTCCTTCAAATTTTTAAAATTTGCAATTATTTCTTTAATTTATTAAAATAATTCATTAATATAAATTTATATGTATTTACAATTTAAAGAAGCATCATAACAGAATTTATCATAAAGATTTTATATTATATACTACATAAGACCGATTTAAAAAAAAAATCTGTAATTAACTTTCAAAATCGAGTGCGGGTGCCGGTAGGGAAAAAAACATCATTTTTAACTCTCTTCTTTTAATTACTGGTGAAATTATTTCAAGCACCCACAAGTCACAACCCCAAAGAAGAATTTTCTTTCTTCTTCTTCTTTTATTTTATTTTATTTTATTTTTTTGCATGAAGAAGAAGACGCCATTGGCTAATAAAATAGAGAAATTATAAGGTGGGGTGGGTTAGGGTGAGGCTAAAATGAGACGGCTATATAAATTTTTATTATTTTTGTAACAATTTGTGTAAGCCGATAATAATTTAGGTAACTACATAAATTATTATTAATTGTTGTTAAAATTTGTGTAACTATATAAATTCTTATTAACTTGGTAAGAATTTGTGTATATTTTATTTTAGGTAAGAATTTATATAATTACACAAATTTTTAAAACTTAATAAGAATTTGTGTAAATTCTTCTTATTTTAACTGCACCATAAGGATGCCTCACCCTAAAATTACCCAATAAAACAAGACAAAAGCTCTGTTTTCTTCGTTGAAGTGACATGTTTATTAGTCAGTCATGCATGCATGACCCATCATTTTTACTCTTCAAAACAAAATATTGGTATCCAAATAATATAATTACCGATTCATGTATACTAATACTATGCAAGTAAAAATGATAAACACGAGTTATTCCCTTAATTTTTCTAGTTTAATTGTTTTATAAATCTTTAATTAATTTTGAAATTAATTAAACTAATTCATGACCTTATTTTATATATATTTGTTCAAATATTTCCCAAGTTCTTGTTACGTTTGAAGTTACCAAAATTATTCCCAATGTTTTAATTCAAAATAAGTATTGTATGGCACTTTATCTAATTTTTTTAATAGTCTCGAGGGTTTATAATGTATTATCTATTCATATTTTTTAGGGTAAACTACATTGGTAGTCACCGAACTTTTAGAGTGCTTTCAATAAGGTCACCGAACTTTTAAAACTTTCATTACAGTCACCTAACTTTTAATTCGCTTTCAATAAGGTCACTGTCGTCAACCACAGTTAAAAAAAGCTGACATGACATGTTAAATTTAAGGGTAAAATACACTATTAGTCACTGAACTTTTAAGAGGCTTTTAATATGGTCACCGAACTTTTAAAACTTTCATTACCATCACTCAACTTTTAATTCGCTTTTATTACCGTTAAAAAAGTTGATGTGACACGTTAAGTTTAAAAATAAACTTTTTCTCACCCTATTTTATCTCAGTGTCTTATTTTTTCCATCCAAACATGTCTATCTTTTAGATACATTAATATTTTCCTTTAAACTCCTCATTATCCAGTGCATGACTCAGTAAATGTCAGGCCTGAAGCATAAAGAGGATTTTTATGAGCGAAATTTTAGTTATTTCTTTATCATTCCATCATCGGATGTCTCCCAATATTTTTCTTGTTCTCACACATGTCGCATGCATGTCTAGATACATTAATATTTTCCTTGATGTGTTACTAGAGAAGTAATGACCTTCACAAAAAAATTACAATTTGATTCATATGGAAGAAAGAAACATGTTTGGATGGAAGAAAATAAGAGATGAGAGAAAATATGGTGGGAAAACGTTTATTTTTAAACTTAGCGTGTCACATAAGCTTTTTTTAACGGTAATGAAAGCGAATTAAAAGTTGAGCGATAGTAATGAAAGTTTTAAAAGTTCAGTGACCATATTGAAAGCCTCTTAAAAGTTCAGTGGCTAACAGTGTATTTTACCCTTAAATTTAACATGTCGCGTCATCTTTTTTAACGGTGGTTGACGGCAGTGACCTTATTGAAGGCGAATTAAAAGTTGGGTGAATGTAATGAAAGTTTTAAAAGTTTAGTGACCTTATTGAAAGCGCCCTAAAAGCTCAGTGACTACCAATATAGTTTACCCTATTTTTTATTAACCCTTTGGTTAGACACACCTTGCAAATAAAGATATTTGAACCCGGATCTCTTAAAATGAACATCATTTTCTTTTCCATTGAGACTACTCGTTGGGTTCATATATCAACCCATTTTTATTGTTCCTCATGTACATTTGAGTTTTTGATTTCAATTAAAATTTAATAAAGTAACCATCGGGTGGTTCAAGTGATAAGTAGCTTGATATCGCTTAAGCATGTCTCGAGTTTAAGACATTGTGTGTAGAAAATCTCCGTTGAAAAAGTCACCTACAAAAATCAGATGTGCAATACGGGTCGGTCTGAATTAGTCAGGACAAAATTCTAAAAAATCGATAAGACAAAAAAATCAATAAAGTAAAAAAAAAATGAGAACAATATCAAAAATTGGAAGTTGGTGGGATATATGAAAATGACATAATTAACTAAAATTGTAATGCCAATCAATGTTTTAATCATGATTGTAAACAACGAAAGCAACAGACGTTGAAGTAAGCATACAGATGTAAGAAGAAAAATGATCAATATACGATCCCATAAAAAGTTTACTTTCCCAGAAAGCATTATGACTGTACATTTCAGATGGTGATCAATATACGATCTTCAGAACCTAACCATTCGAATTTCAAAAACCCAAGTAAATTTTCCTATGAACTCACTAAAAATCTCTTAATTCTTAACCACAATCGACTTGCAGTTTTCTTGGATCAAAGTTTTCCTTCGTTCAGCAATGAAACTATCCACTATTAACCCAAACTCCTCGTTGCTCATCTCATCGAACGATTTCCTTGGCGGCTCAGTCCTTAAAACCACCAGCTCTCGGCCCATCATTGCCGTTTCCGATCTTTTCAACTTCCGGCGCCGGCGGGGACGTTGGTTTCCAGACCCCGAGAGCACCGATCGTGTTCTTCGGTACTCTTTTTGCTTGACTTCATCAGTTGAAATTATTACAGGCTTAGGCTTTGTCACTGTAAGTGTAAGGCTCGTCGTCGTCGTCGAAGGTGGTTGTTGTTGTTGTTTAAGTGGTGAAAGGGAACGTTTTGTCTCTGCAACAGCAACCGCATTTTCCACCGGGACGATTTGTTTGTCCACCGTGGTCTCCTCAGCGACGGCGGGTGTAGGTACAATACTCCGGCGAGAACCGACGCACTCGTCGTAGATATCAGATTGTTTCTGGGTAGACAAAACATAAACAACGAGGATGATGATGTTTAAAACGACGAATATCAGAAGAGGCCCGTTGAGAAAACGCAGGCGAAGATCTCCGGCGACCTGGACGACGTCAGGAATCAAAGTGGTCCATGACGTGAAAAACAAAGCCAAGAAAAAGGCGCTGAATGGAAGACAGAACCTTAGCTTCTTCTCCATGTTGTATCTCCATAGAGCATCTTCTTTCTCTGCCTTAATGTTGTCGAATTCAGAGGAATCCATGTTTGTTTAACGACACAAAGGCAGGGGAAACGTTTTAAGGTTGCTTTCGACAACTTAATTATACGGTGCTTTGGAAGATGAATGGTTTGAAATGATTCCACCATGGGCTTTATATACACAAAACATGGGGAAAATGTACAATCCAAAGATTAAGTTTGAGAGTTTTAAAGTATAATCATAATTTTGGTTCTAAATTACATATTTTTCTTTTTAACTTAAATTTCTTCCTTTTAATTTTTATTCTAATTTATTTTATTTTAACAAAAATACTGATTAGGTCGTTTAATTTTTTGTATTTCATTATTGACGCAATATTTTGTATTCATAAATTAATTTTAATATATATATTTTATAATATTGGTCATATTTGGTAAATAACGATTTGAGCCAAAATTAGAGGTTTAAACTAATATTAGAGGTTTGATCATTCAAATCCGCTAATTTGAATGTTTGGTGAATAGCGGATTGGGGTGAAACATCTAATTTTGAAAAAGATGCTAATATGAACCATTTGAAATTAGAGGTTTTGACATAAGAGTTATAAAGACCATTTTACCCTTACAATTATAATTTTTTTTCAAATAACCTAAATTTAATCTTTTCTATTTTAATTATTCACCCTCGCATTTTTATATCTTGACATTTGTAAATTAATATTTTTTTCTTTTTATTCTCACACATTTATATTTGTATTTAAATTTAATAATTATTTAAATTATATTTAAAATAATTATATAAATAATAAATTAATATATAGATCCCTCAAATATACTTAGTAATGTTATATTAAAAAATATTTTTCATAATTTAATTAATATTAATAGATATAAGTATTGATAACTAATAAGTTATTCAAATAAGTATCGAATATAATCATATCTTTATACGTCATTTTGCTTGTTTAAATAATCAAACAGCTATCAGCTATCAATTAATTTTACCAAACACTTTTATACAATCAGCTAATACAACTCGCTAGTCAAATCAACTAATATAATCAACCATCCGCTATCAGCTAATGTAATATGCTATCAGCTATAAGCTATCCGCTAATTGTCAAACAGAGCCAATATTAAAATTATTTATTAGCGTAATATTGTGTTACGACATTAATAAAGTACATGTGAATTGTCACATAGATCATTATATCAGCATCGTAAAAAAATTAAACATCATTTCTATTAAAATTAGAATTTATAGAATAATAAAAAGTTTAGAGTCAAATTCAGTTTTTTAATAAATGTTAAATTGACAAAATAGGTAAGCATTAAATGTTTGATTGAGTTTAAATTTATCACATATAACTTTAAATTTTAAAGTTTAAACTCTAAATATTAAAGTTTGATTCGAGTTTAAATTATCATATATAAATTTAAATTCAGTTCTTATTTGATTTATTTTCATTTAAATTAGGGTTATATTTTGATACAAAAGCTTAGTAAAAAAATTATACAACCCTTCATATTAAAACTATAAAATTTAAAACTTAAATTCCCAACCCTATCACCCAAAAACCTAAACCTAAACTCTAAATACTAATAAAAAATCATAAATTCTTCAGCTTACAACCTAAATCCCTAAACCTTAAACACTAACATTTACACAAGCTTATGTATCAAAGTATTTTCCTTTAAATTAATGTGTTGTCGTAGAAATATATTGGCCCTATTTTGCAATTAACAGATAGTTGATAGCTAATAGCGGATTACATTAGCTGATAGTTGATAGCAGATTGCATTAGCTAATTTGACTAGCGGATTGTATTAGCTGATTGTATAAAAGTGTTTGGTAAAATTAACTGATAGATGATAGTTGTTTGATTATTTAAACAAGCAAAATGACATATAAAGACATGGTTATATTCGATACTTATTTGAATAGTTTATTAGTTATCAATATTTTGTATCTATTAATATTAATTAGATTATAAAAAAATAATTTTTAATATAACATTACTAAACATATGTGAAGGATCTATATATTAATTTATTATTTATATAATTATTTTAATACAATTTAATTAATTATTAAATTTAAATACAAATATAAATGTGTGAGAATAAAAAGAAAAGTATTAGTTTACAAATGTCAAATATAAAGACGTGAGGTTGAAGAATTAAAATAGAAATGGTTAAATTTAAGTTATTTGGAGATTTTTTATTATTGTTAAGGGTAAAAGGGTCTTTATAACTCTTATGTCAAAACCTTTAATTTCAAAAAGTTCCTATTAACAGCTTTTTCAAAATTAGAGATTTCACCACAATCCGCTATTTCAATCCGCTCTTTATTAAACATCTAAATTAACGAATTTAATCGGCCAAACCTTTCATTTTAGCTCAAATCTCTCTTTACCAAACATGCCATATTAAAATATAAAACTATTGAATTGTACTTGAATTCGATTATACAAGGTATTTATATCTGACTTGTTTGATTGTTCTAGTTTAATTAATCATAATTCATTTATTTTTTTTCTAAAGTTAAGTCAAAGTATTAAGATGAATTAAATTTTTTAAAAAATAAATCTGAATATTTTTCGAGTAAAAGTATTTTATTTATACATATAAAATCAGTAGTGAAGTCATGCATTAGCTGGAAAGGGCAACATGCTGATAGAGATTGTTTTTCCTCTTGAAATTTTTGGTATAATATCGTTTTATGTTTTTTTAATTCAAATTTTAGTTAAATGAATTTTTATTTTTCTAAATTCATAGTTTTAGTGGCTTAATAAATTTCTACTCATCTTAATATTTAATCTTTAACTATGTTATTTTATAAACTTTGTATAAAACAATAATTGAACTAAACGGAATAAGGTCGTGCAGGTGAGTTAGGTTAGGAGGTGGTGCACAGAGTGCAGACAACGCAGGGACATGGACGGGCTCGAAGGGGTCCCATGGTGGCACCATAATTATATATTCAAAGTTGGGTCGCAAGTCGCATGTGTACCTTCCCAGTTCCCACTTATAATAAGAAAAGTACACGTGGGTCCTGATTTTGTTCTGTTTTTTTAATAGTTTTAAGATATAACGAGTCATTCAATACCATTTCGGTCCAAGTCATTTCAGGTTTAATATCATTTATTTCAAACTCGGTTTCAGTTTGGTTCGATTTTAAATCTGGTCTATGGTGATTTGGGTCATATCAAGTCGGTTATTTCAATTCGGGTCAATAGAAGATCGGTCGGTTTTAATCAGGTTTTTAGGCCGAGTTAGTATTTTACAGGCTATATATGAATTTATAGAGCCAATATATTTGACTTTTTGTGTGAGTTGTGCAGTAGTTCACATCTCTTCTTTCTTTATTTATTTAATATATTTTTTTATTTTAGGTTGTCTTCAGTTCAGGTCTATTCGGTTTGTGTCTTTTTTGTTATACCTAAAATTTGGTTCGTTTATTTCGAGTTTCAGGTCAAATTCGGGTCATCATGTTTTGGTCGATATCCAGTCTCGAGTTGGGCAAATCGGTTCAAGTCTCGGGTCAAGTTTGCCAAGTCTATTAAGATGGTTACAAGGTAGTTTTTCATAATTTTTAAAACCCTTTTAAAACACACATACACCTTGTAGATAAAACTAATTGAACCCGAACGTCCTAAAATGAACATCATTATTTTTTTAATTTTAAAATTAAATGAGAATCTATAATATATGGGTAATTATTTTTTAATTTTGAAATTAAATGAGAATCTATAATATATGGGCAATTATTCCATGTACAAGTGTTTCTGGAAACTTTGTTTACATAAGTGTCTTGATTTTAGGGTTTATAGACTTTGTTTAGGGTTTAGAGTTTATGAGTTTAAGTGTAATAGTTATGAATTTAGGGGTTGTTGATAAAATTCTAGTTTATGATTAAAATTTAGGGTTTATAGGTTAAAATCTAAAACCCTAACCATATTACCAGGCCCGGCTCATAGCAGGAGCAGGCTGAGTAGATGCTCAGGGCCCCCACTTTCACGGGGCCTCAAACTGACAAAGGCCTTTGCCTTTTTTTTTTTGCCTAAATCGTCTAAAATAAATGTATATGTTTCAGACAATTTAAAATTATATGGGGCCCACTTTATTTAACTGACTCCATCACTCATGCTCCTATTGTTTCTATTTGCTACAGCTTCTACCATTAGATGGGAAATAATTAATTCAAGCAGTATTCAATTTCTCTTAAAAAAATAATAAACGAAAATATAATTTATGATTAAAATTTTTTTAAATTTCAAAATTTTTGAGTTTTCGCTCAGGGCCTCGAAAATATCCAAGACGGCCCTGCATATTACCCTAAAACCTAAACCTACGTTCTAACAATGAACCATAAATTCTAAACCCCTATACTAAAACCCCTAAACTAAAACTATAAACCTTAAAATTAAAGCGCTTGTCCACCGACAATGTATAAGATAATAATCCATAATATATATTTATTATACATTTCCTTTTGAAGCATGAAAGAAACTCCCATTATATGATATGGTATGGCCCCATCAAGATTAGTTGACATAATTAGTTTACTGTACTTGCAACACATTCTCCAAACTGTTTTTTTGTAAACCACCTTAATTAGGTTTGGTTCCATATTTTTGCTTACCAAATTATGGAATACATTAATTAGTTTAGGTTAAACTGAATCGTTAGTCATTAGTTTTAGTCACTAAAATATATATAAAAAATCAATTAAAATACTAAAATTTTGAATTGTTTTTTTGGGGGTTACAAATTGTTTGTTTTTTTGTTACTTGAGCAGTTAATATTTTAACAACCAAGTGATTAATGGTATAAAAAATCCAACGAAACAAAACCCAATTTGAAATCGGGAAACATTATCCAAAAATTCATTTATTCAAATAAAAAATGGATTTAGTACATATTTTTTAAAAATATTTCGGTTCGATCACGATTTACACTTCTGGATAAAAACCAGTTAATCCATCTAACCGATTATCTATAATATTTGTAAATTTTATGCACTAGAATGTCTTATAGTCCAATGATTTTGATGTTCATCTGATTCTTCGAAGACTTTTAGGTCTTGAGTTCGATTAGTAGAAAGCGTGAACTCTCAATTTTTAGTTTTTAGTTGTTTTTATTTTTTTTACTTTAATCGAACAATTATTAAATGCATCATATTATTAAATTTAACATTTTAATAAGTGAAGTAAAAAATCATTATCCAAACTTAACCGAATATTTCAATTAACCGAATAATTAATTATTCAATTTAATTAGTACAATTTATAATTGAAAATTAAATAACTTAAATGTTGAGTTTTAGGGGGCTCGATTCGATCAACCGTTCTTGCTCACCAAGTGGTGGAGAGTTGGATTTTTGGGTGGAAGGGTTAAGGAAGCTAAAATAAAGATTGACACAATGATTTATAGTGGTTCAACCTTCTAACCAAGGTCTACATCCACTACCTTAGCTCCCACTAAGGATTTCCAAACAATTCCACTAATTGCTCTTCCCCTTTTCTAGGCTTAGGAGGAAACCCTTACAACCGATCAAGCTTTCTACCCAAAGCCTTGATCGAAACCCTCTTTACAAAGAGACACAATAAGCAAACTTAAATCCCTCTAATAGGTATTTGTTTGCACAATTTAGCACTCACACAAAACCTAAAACACTTGAGCAAATTTGACAATTTAGGCTCACTAGTGTTTGTCTATACAAGAATTGACAATTTAAGCACTAAGACACTTTTTGATCATTTGTTGATTTACAATATGAGCATTAGCCTTTACTTGATGCTTGGAGGTCCCTTTTATACTCCTTGATGAGTTTATAGCTGTTACTAGCCGTTGGGATGATTTGGAGCCGTTGAGTACTTTATTTCCCTTCATTAATCTTGTTCTGCAGCCTTCCGTATCGATACGCTTGGACCCGTATCGGTACGACCTTCATCAGAAACTAGCCGTTGGGCTCTTGCCAGCCTAGGCGTATCGATACGCTTGAGGGCGTATCTGTACGGTTTCACTTTTAAATGACCGTTGAGAAATAGCCATTGGGGTTGTTGGAAAGGGGATCGGTACGCTTACCAGGCGTATCGAAACGATCCCGATCCGTATCGAAACGGCCAAGCCTGTTTCGATACGAGTTTTAGCAGTGACCAAACTGGGCAAAAAGGTATCGATACGGGTTGGACCGTATCGGTACGGGTAGCTTGAAAACTTAAGTTTGGCTATTTAAAATTAATAAAAACATTGCCAAAAACCTTTTAAGATCCCTCAAACATAAATTCAAGTTGTTTGGACTTAAAACCAAGTTTTAAATTCTTTTCAAATTAGTCCAAAACATTTTTCAATTATTATACCAAAACACTAGTTCTACATTAAATTTATTGGTTAATCGAAAGTATTTGTTAACAAATGTTAGCGTAGAAGCAAAAAAAAACTTTTATTCATTTTTATATGACATCACATTTTCTTTTTTTTCACGTCAATTTTCATTAAATTTAGGGTTTTCTCCTTATTTTCAGTTGTTACTTAATATCGTTGTTGTCTGACGTCTTTTATGGCTATCTTATACACCGATTAATTTGTCTTATTGTCTCTACCACTATTGTTTTAGATTTTTTTTAAAAAAATTTTAAACTCACAAACTAAACATAAAAATCTATTATTTTGTGGGGATTTAGGGTTTCGTTAGATTGGATGAGTTTAGAGATCTTTCAAAAAATTCATACGATAAGAAACATTCTTCTGAGAAGATAAGCAATATACCTCAAAACTAACCTCATCAGATGATTATCAAAGAAGATAAGAGCATTAGAAGGTTGAAGATAACTGGATGAATTTTCGTCAATCTTGAGTGTGTTTTGCGAAAAATCAATCTAAGGAGAAGAAAGAGGAGAGAAAACTTATCATTTTGGTACCAAATTTGACAAAAAAAAAAACAACTAGAGACATTGAATCATGGTAGTGACTAAAAAAGGTTAGAACTTTTTGGTAAAAAAGAAGATAATGTTCGTCACACCGTTAATAATTAATGATTTATCGACAAAATAATTAATTCAAAAAAATAAGTACCTTAATTAGATCTTTTTATAGTTTTGTGATCAAAACGAGACCACGAAAAAATCAAAAAGAACGTCAAGATGTTGCAAACGGGTCTCTTTCTAAATCTGACTTCATTAACCGGAAAATGTTATCTTGAGAGAAGCAAAGAAAACAATCGAGTTGGGCAAACTCATTGGAGCCTGTACAATGGATAATGAGGAAACAATCATGAAAGATATTGCGCGTCTCATCGAAACGCTTGACCATGCCCAATAAAGGAGTCTTATGTTTTCGTTTGTTATGGGGATGATCAGTTCTGTGCAGTGTGTGTTGGTGGATGCAGGTGCATGTTTGCAATCACTCTTGCTTGTTACTTTTTAGCTGTAGTACTTGGAGTTTGTGGTCTTTATCGAGAAGCATATGGTATCTTGGATGCTTTGGCCAAAGGTGGTGTCGCGACTTGGTGCCAAGCTAGTGTTGAGTAGTCTTTTGAGTTGTTTTTAAGATGTCTTGGGTTAGGCGTTTTCTCTTTTCTTGTATTTGTTCGCATTTGGTATGCGGGTCATGTTTTATCTTTTCGTGTTTGTTCGTTTTATATACTTTTAGGGGCACTTTTTTTCTCCGACTAAGTTTATGAGGGATTTAATGAGGTCTCTATTAGTATTTTTTGTATAATTTTTGTTTAATAAAAATCATACGTGCCGATAAAAAAATATAAATGAGTTTGAATAAAATTGAATACCCATATTTTAGGTCAAACTAAAAACTTAAACAATAATTGCATATTAAATTGATGATATATATGAACTTGACCTCACTCATAAACACTTTAGTAGAACCAACTATCTTTTTTTTATAATTAAAAGGAAAGAAAAAGAAACGATAGAGAAAGAAAACCTTCACTTAAAATCCAATATTCTTTGACTATTGTTATTCCAATTGTTTTCCTTGACAGTGCTCAAAATTAGAACAAACATTTTAATTTTGATAAGATTTGAAGATTTTTTTTAATGTGATCAGAAATTATTTAGACCTTAATTATATATTAAGCTGATCTGAATCGAACTTCTAATCAGAAGATAAAGTTTTTTGCGATGCTGTTTTTTATACATAATATTTGAATCCAAAATTTATGTATAATATTTTGATTATGCGTTGTGTTTCTTCTATGACTACTAGCATCTTATGGAATGGGGCACAGAAAGAGAGGTTTCGACCATCGAGAGGGATCAGGCAGGGCAATACGTTATCACCGTATCTTTTTGTGCTTTGCATGGAGAGGCTTGGACATCTTATTGAGCACAATATAGCTCAAGGTAGTTGGAAGGGCTTTCGGGTGTCGCGATAATGCCCAGTTCTCTCTCATCTCATGTTTGCCGATGACATGGTATTATTTGCTGAAGCATCGTTGTCGCAGGTTGAGGTGGTGCATTCGGTGCTTGCTGAATTCTGTAATGCTTCCGGAATGAAGGTCAGTGTTGTAAAAACAAATGTGTTCTTCTCCAAGAATGTTCCAAGGCATTTGCGCCAATCTATATGTGCCGTTTGTGGTTTTATGGAGGTTAATAACTTAGGTAAATATTTGGGGGTGCCTATGCTTCATCAGCGGGTGACGAATGGTACGTATGACTTTCTGGTTCAAAAGGTTCGGGATAGGTTGGAGGGTTGGAAGGCGCGGTACTTGTCGTTTGCTGGGCGTATAGTTTTGGCGAAATAGGTTCTTGCAGCTATTCCATCCTATTGCATGCAGACGACGCGAATCCCTAAGGGGGTGTATGAGAAAATTGAAGGTTTTATTCGCAAATTCATTTGGGGGAATTCGACGTTAAGGCGGGGTGTTCATCTTGTGAAGTGGGAGGAGGTTGCGTCGCCTATTTCAAGTGGTGGCCTAGGATTTAAATTTTTAGCCCAACAGAACGATGCTTTTTTAATGAAAGTAGCATATAATATCGTGGCGAAGATGGACCAGTTATGGGTGCGTTTCCTGCGCGTTAAGTATAAGTGTTTTGATCGCATTCCGGTTAGTATTGCTCGGCGTAACAGCTCGGTTCTATGGAGGGGCGTGAGTGCGGTTTGGGGTGATGTACAAGATGGGATTGTATGGAATATTGGTACCGGTGTGTCGGTGGATTTTTGGAGGGACTGTTGGGTTGCGGATTTGGGCCCTCTGAATGATTACTGCACTCGATCGTCGGTGCCTATGGAGTTCACGCCCGTACGGAGCATGGTGGATGCCCATGGCGAGTGGAGATGGATGCGCTTCGGGAGGTTTTACCAATAAGTGTGCTGCAGTGCATTGCGACGATCAAGCCACCTAGGGACTCTAATGGCTTGGATTGGCCGGGGTAGCGCTGGAACCGGCTACGCGTGTTTACGGTTATGTCTGCCTATGAACGGCTACGAGCGTTGGATTGGCCGGTGGAGGAGACCGATGATCGGCTCTGGAGGGTGATCAACGCCTACAAAGGACCGCCGCGAATTCGGGCTTTCCTGTGGCTGGTTGGAAAGGGGCGGGTGCTGACAAATGCCGAGAGAGTTAGACGACATTTGTCCGATTAAGAAGTTTGTGCGCTTTGTAGGGCGGGGTTCGAGGATATCGACCATATCATGCGCTATTGCCCACTGGCGATATCAACTTGGCAGGAGCTGATTCATCCGAATCGTTTGTCGGAGTTTATGAGCTTACCGTTGAAAGAGTGGTTGCGGCAGAACTTGTTGAACGGTGGACAGTTTGCGAGGGTTGACATAAGCTGGGCTGTTTTATTTGGTGCCATTCTTCGGACTCTATGACGAGTGCGGAATGAGCGGATCTTTGGCACGCAACCACAACCGGTGCATGGTGCGGGGGTGCTGGCAAGAAGTTTCCGCTTGGTTGCCAGCGGACAAGGCAATGATCCCGCAGCCTGTGACCAGCAGCGGAGGTGCTGCATTGAGCGCACGAACGGGGAAGATGGTGGACAACAAGAGCAGCGTCGGCGATGGCGGCCACCGAGTATGGGTGTTGTTAAGGTTAATGTGGATGGTGCGAGGAACAGGATTGATGGTACTACCTCGTGTGGGGGTGTTATCCGAGACTGGCAGGGCATTTGGATCACTGGATTTTATAAGTTTGTTGGAGTATGCTCGGCGATTGAAGCGGAGCTTTGGGCGGTGTTTGGGGGGCTTAAGTGCGCTATGGGTGTGGATGGGATGAAAATTGTTGTTGAATCTGATAATATAGATGTGGTCCATGTTCTTTCAGATCCGACATCTCGACTGATATCATCCTCGTTGGTTGATTCTATCCGGGACCTAGCTTTATTACATGAGGAGGTGGTGTTTCGACATGTTTATCGCGATGCTAACCGTGTGGCGGACGCGTTGGCGAAGTTGGCGTTGCGAGACACTCTTACGGCCGTTACGCTCACTCACGCTCCGGTGAGGGTGTTGGAACTTTTGAGGGACGATTGTCTTTAGGATATGTGTTTTTTTCGTTTGTTGTCGATTCCCATGGCTTCTATGAATTATTTATAGGTACTCTTTTCCCTCATTAGGCTTAAGAGGGTTTTTAACGAGGCCTATAATAATTCTTTTCCTTTGATTTATAAAAAAAATCATATTATATATGGTAATCAATTTAGATGGAACTCGGAAAAGATCATGTTTTCATTTATAGTACTATTGTGTTACTTTTTTTAGAAAAATGCATAATACAAATCATATATATCGTTTATATTTACAAATCATTTATTATATTTCAATTCTATTTTTAGGTACATTTGAAAAGATCGAACCAATGACTATGCGCATATATGAAAACCCTACCGAAGAATCAGGAGTGGAACCCTACCGAAGTGCCACTAGATGGCGTCCCAGATCCGTCTGGAGGAGGTGAGGCTGATCAACATGCGGGTTCTCGGGTGCGTTTCAGCTTTCCTCCGATCCTGGAATGTTCGGGCTCCCCTTTGCAAGGAGATGATTTACGGGAGATGAAGCGTGGCAGAAGTGAAGGGGATGAAGTGTGCGACCAAATGACTGGGTCTCATGGTCTGGTTGACGTGGAGATGTCGAATAGGGTAGATGATGCTGTAGAGAATGTGAGTACATATACGGTACCTGATGCTGCTGCTCTTGTGAATAAGGAACTGCCTGGCAAATCTTACGCAAGTATGGTGGCGAGTACGGATAAGCAATCGAAGGGTGTCGCCGAGGAAACTTGCGATGAAAAAATTTCTGTAATGGGCGCTGATGTTCGAGTGATTAGGGACGGTCCGTACTCTGTGGTTCAGTTTTCAGATAGAGCACAAGAATTGCTTGATCACAGCACATGAAAGACGTTGATATTTCGCTTACTAGGTCGGTCGTTGGGGTTTCACGCACTTATGAATCGAATTAAGGATATGTGGCAACCACGAGGGGATTTTCATGTGATCAATTTAGAGAATGATTACTTTTTGGTGAAATTCGCACTGGAAGCAGACTATGTCCATGTTCTCACGATGGGGCCATGGGCGATCTATGGTAGCTACTTGACGGTTCAACCATGAAGGCGTAATTTTTCTACCTCTGAACTATATCCGTCTCATGTTGTCGCTTAGGTGAGGCTACCGGGCTTGCCTTTTCTCTATTATACAAAGGCTTTTTTCGGCATATTACAATAAACATTGGGAAGGTTGTGAGGGTGGACTATAATACGGAGGCAGGAGAGAGGGGCCAATTTGCAATGCTAGCCATAGTGGTGGACCTTAATAAACCATTGCTTCCGTGTATCGGAATTGATGACTTCGTACAAACCATTGAATATGAGGGGTTGATGAATGTTTACTTTAAATGTGGGATTTATGGACGTGAGGAGGGGCTTTGTGGTTTGCAGGTTCCTATCGTGGGTCTGTCCGAGGCAACGATAGCCCCGAAAGAGTGCCCGGTAACTGCAAAGGCTTTGTATGGTCTGTGGATGTTAGCGGATACAAAACGACGTAGGTTGAGGAAGAATGTGGGTAATAGATCGAATTCTAACATGAAAAACCCGTCTACTATAGGTTCTAGGTTCCAGGTTTTACAAGAAGAAGATGCATTATGTGGCAATGAAGAGATGTATTCGGTAGGTGTTGGTAACCAGGGTGCATCTGATCGAGGGGAGATTCGGGTTCATGGTTTGGTTACTAGGTTTCAACGCAAGGCAAAAGTGAGTAAACAACGAACAATCCCTGAGATTTGTTAATCGGGTGATGGAGGTTCAAGACAAGGTAGTTTCATTACGGGAAGGGTCGAATTCGACTGTTGTTTCGCACAACCCCAAGGTTGCGACCGAGAATCATACTACGGTTGTGGTTATTGATGATGGGAACGAGGGAAATATGAGAAGGCAATCTAATGGTAAGGGTCGGGTAGGCTCCTCTAAGAGCCTTGCGGTTGAAACAACCAAGAAAGGGTTAAAGTTGAAGAAACAGTCATCGACATGCACTCCACCTCGCCCGGTGCTTACGAAATGGGTGCAGTCTTTGAGTAGTAACTTAGTGATCCCGCAGGGCGTAACGAGAAAAGAGGCTAGTTCGTTGGATCCCGAGGACGTGCTTCACTTGGGTACGGTCCCTCTTATTGGGGAGGTGGTGAATGGTTCTAATCATGTGAAGGAGACTGAAGTGGAGATGAATCCGGCTGATGACAAGGAGAATCAACGACCAATGGATACTTGTTAGCTCTTTCCATGCCTTTGATTATTTTAATGATTAATTTCTTTTTTTGGAATTGTTAGGGTTTAGCTAGCCCAAAGTTTACTGTTATTTTAAAGATTTTACGCGCGTTCATTGCCCGAATTTGGTTGCTTTGTTGGAGTCGCGTGTGAGTGGAAGGGGGCTGATAATGTTCTTCGATGGTTGGGGTTTGCAAATTCTTTTCGGATCGAAGCTCATGGATTTAGTGGAGGGATATGGTTGTTGTGGGATGACTCTATTTAGGTTGAGGTTATCAGAATCTCTAACCAATTTGTGCATTGTCGTGTAAAGAAGTGATTCGTTGTGGGTATTTGTTACTGTGGTCTATGCTAGTCTGACGACTGCAAAAAGGAAATTTCTATGGGGGCCGCTGCAAAACCTTGATCTTGGCAATGGTCACCCATGGATTCTAGGTGGTGACTTCAATGTTATTCTTCGCACTGAGGAAAGGAAGGGTGGTTCGTTGTCAGCACTGAGTTATAGTCGGTTATTTAATGATTTTGTGTTTGATACTGGTTTACTAGAGGCTTCTTTTTCTAGACCAGAGTTCACTTGGAATAGATGGGACCTTTATCAGTGATTGGACAGATGTTTAATTAATTTCAATTGGTGTGATCGCCTCCCGGAGACTTACGTGACTCATTTGGAGAGACTTGGCTCAGATCATTGCTCCTTGTTTGTTACTTTGCAAGCGCGACAAGTTGTCGATGGTCCTCGTCCTTTTCGGTTTGTGGATGCCTGGCAGGATCATCCGGATTTTGTGCAATTTGTTTCGAAGAAGTGGGATGATTCTATTAGGGTGACTAATAATTTGGAGGCGTTTACATCACATGTTTCTTCGTCGAAGGATACAATGTTTGGGCACATCGACATGCAAAAAAATGAGTTGTTGTGCAGGATTTAGGGTATTGAAAAAACTTTATGTCGAGCATATTCAGAGTTTCTTGTTAATCTTGAAAAGGAGTTGTGAGTGGAGTTAGAGTCTGTACTTTTACAGGAAGAGAGTCTCTAGATGCAGAAATCTCGGTGTAATTGGATGCTTCATGGGGATAGGAACACGAAATTCTACCATGCTTTTACTTCTAGTCGACATCTTACAAATAAGGTAATAGGTCTTCGAAAGGATAGTGGGGAATGGTTTGCGGATCTGAAGCAATTACGTAATTTAGCTAGTGAGTTATACACCTCTTTGTTTACTAGCATTGGCACCGATGGTTCTAGTTATCATATCCGTGGTCACTTTCCTAGGGTTGAGGCTCATCAGATAAACTTTATCCTAGCACCGGTTACAGATGAGGAGGTGCGCGAGGTTGTTTTCTCTATGGGTCAATTGAAGTCTCCGAGTATTGATGACTTTCCCGCTTTGTTTTATCAGCGTATCTGGGGGACGTTAGGCCCTATTGTATATCGATTTGTTCGGGATGTTTTTGAGAGGCAAGAGATGGATGCCACTCTAAATCGAACTAACTTGGTTCTTATTCATAAAGTGCCTAACCCGGAATATATCTTTCAATTTAGGCCGATCAGTCTTTGTTCCGTACTTTATAAGGTTGTCACCAAGCTCATTGTGAACCGTCTGAAGTAGTTCTTACCTAGTTGGGTCCCGACTAATCAAACATCCTTCGTACCTGAAAGATCGATTTCAGATAACATTGTGATTACCCAAGAGGTAGTTCATTCCTTGAGGAAAAAGAAGGGGTTCATGGCCATTAAGATAAATTTAGAGAAAGCTTACGATAGACTTGATGGGCTTTCATCGATGATACGTAAGGGAATTACGATAGACTTAAGATAAATTACTTTTTCTAATTCTAATTGTTGTATTATTGTAGAAGTTTGTATTTCCTCCATTCTAGTGTTTCTAGAATTAACAGAATTTATGCTTGGTTCTGTAGGGAAAATAGGAATATGAACTATTTTCATTCCTATTGGTGTTAAATTATTTTCTTCAATTTCCTCAACTGGTTCTTCATTAGAGGTTGATGGTAATAATAAATTTTTATTATCATTGTTAATAGGTGTATTCCTAAAGTATAATTTATCACCTGACGCAACATATTCTATTGTGAGTGCCGGTTTGGAACTACTTGCATCAGTAATCTTTTCTATCATCCAATCTTTAAGAATGGATAGATCTTTTAAGTGTAATAAAGTTGGTTTTATTTCCGTAGTGAATTTATTCGGTTTAAAAAGTTCAATAATTTTGTTATTGACTTCTTTTATTTCCACCTCAGTCGTATTTGTATATTCATTGAAAGAGGTCCAACTGATTGCTAAGTCTTCTGCTAGGTCTTTAATATCAGAATTTTTTGTCTGAATTCTTAAGCATAAACATTCCTCTATTAAGGGATCTGTTATGGATATAAAGTAGTTTGGTTTAACTTTAAATCCTATTCCTCCTGCATGCAGATTTGATTGGATTCCTCCAATAAGTGATTTTACTGGGTTTTCAAATCTTTTATCTAAGAGTACAACTATGATTGGTATATCATGTCCTCTCCTAAATAAAGGTTTTATTGTTATCATTATTACTCCTAAATGTATATATCTAACTTGAGGATATTTATGTCTTATTCTTTTAATTTTTTCTTTAGTAAATAAAGGAATTTCTGTTAATCCCCCTCTAGTATCCTTAGCTACGGTATTACCACTAATTTTTTCTATACGTCTTTGAGTCCAGATTTTAAATTTTGATATCTTATAAATTTCTTCTTTAGAAATATGATTTTTATTAATTTTTTCTAATATATCATTGGAGAGATCTTTTTCTTCTCCTATAATATTTCCTAGTTTTATTTCTTGTTGTTCATTATTAGGAATTTCTTCCATTTGGGTTTTGGAATTATCCTTTATTTTTAACATGAATATGTAGTCTTCACTATTGCTATCTGTATCTGTCTCTGATTCTGATATTAATTCGTATAATATTTCTTCAGGATTTATTTCCTCTTCAAAACATACTTCTAATTCTTGTTCTTCAAGAGTTTTGATCATTTTCCTAGCATTTTTTTCCTTTGTTAGGACATTCGAATGCTAAATGACATTCTTCATCACAGATAAAACACCTACATTTATTTTTATTGATTTTAAAGTTGTTAGTAGTTTTTCTTCTAACGAATCTTTTTCTTTTATTATTATTATAAGGATACCTAGATTGTTTCCAAGGTTTCCATCTATATAGCCTATATCTTTTGTTTTTCTTTTTGGGTACTTTTTAGGATTTGAACGTATTTGTTTACACCCAAATTCCCACTCATTTTGTAAGATTCTTGTACAATGCCTATCACTTAGCTTGTTCTTCACTTGTTTAGAGGCTTTTGTTTGAAGACAATGTTTTGTTATTCTTTTTTTTTTGCAAATGGTATGTGGGTATGGTTCAGGAAAATTTAAACCAAATGAAATTAATTATGTAATTTTTGAAAAAGAATTGTTAGCCATAAAAAATGGTATACAACATTTTTTCATATATTTAGCACCAGAAAAATTTATAATAAAAACCGACAACCAAGCGGTTAAACAATTTCTCACTAATAAAAAATTAGAAACAGTACCTAGAAGAATTAGATGGTATAATGAATTATGCACTTTCAATTTTGAAGTCTTATACATTAAAGGTACTGATAATGTTATTGCTGATTATCTTAGCAGGCCTGATGGATAGAGGCAAAAAACTTCTGGAATCAGTTGGAGAATGGATTACTGTTCGAAAGAAACCCAATAAAGAGATTCAACATCATCCTAAACAAGGATTCACGCAAGCACCAAATCCGGTAATATATTATCCTAACTCAGGATATTATGTTCCTTATCCAATGATAAGACAACCCATTAGAAATATAACACAAATGACAACACCATCTGCAGTAAACCTACTGCAATATTCTCAGAATTCTCAATGGGCTCAAGATCCCAACTCAGTATATCAAACCAGTTATGCTGAGATCATAGAAAAGGCCGAAGAGTTGGTGAAACCACATCAAACTCAAATTAAAGATTTTTATAACCCAAGTTTAGATTTAAATTTATACAACTTGGTAAACGACGTATGGAAAAACCATATCACCAATCAAAGAGCAAACTTTAGAAGAGCTCTTACGAAGCTTTCTGAAAATTTAGTTGAAGAAACAACTAAAGAAAATAAAATTCAAGATTTACTACTAAAATCTATATTATATAGAGATTGGGAAGAACTTGAATTAAGTTTTCTGAAAATGGAGGAGATAAACAATCTTCTTGATATTTGCCAATATTTTCTTGATAAAGGGATAACAAATCCCACCTTGGTAAAAATATTCAGGTTATACTTATATAATAAATCTAGATTTACTCTTCCCATTGAACTATTTTCTAAAATAAGTAAAGCTATTTGTAACCAGCAAGAGCAATTTAAAAATGCCTTTTCAGAATATTTCCTACAAGCATATGTTTTTGAAAACTCTATAAAGGAAAAATATCCAGTGATAAAACATAGGCTTGATCATGAACCATTTGATATAAGCAATATTGAATGGGGATTTCTGAAGGAAATTTGTAACCCCCTCGTCCCGGTCTGGTCGGATGACCGGTCCGAGTGGGCCACACGGGGAAAACCGAAGCGAAACCCGTTAAGATTTCCCCTCGGTTAACGACCCAAAAATTTCTTTTTATTTTATCTTGTCTATATGCATGAATTAACCCTACATGAAGCATAGCAGCGGAAATACAAACATTCGCAACATACATCGGCCGACCATACATAAACAGCTCATTTTAGTGTTCTACAGCAGGCCGTTTCGAAACGCCCTTAGGGTGTTCCGAAACGCCTTGACCTAGTCAACGGGCCTGGGTCAACCATAAGGTGACCGTTCCGAAACAGGGGAGACCCGTATCGGAATGACCTTGACGGTCAATATCTCGTGGTCAACGAGATTTGACCGTTTCGAAACATCAAAGGCCTGTTTCAGAACGGCTTCATCTCGCCAAATTCTCAAAATTCCAGTAGCAAAAATGTTCCGAAACGCCCCTTATCCGTTTCGAAACGGCAGGCCATTTGCAAAGGACCCATTCCGGAACAGGGGGACCCGTTCCGAAACGCCCCCTGTCTGCAGACTCGAATTTGCTTTTTGAAGGCGCAAAGGTGCCCCAAAACACCACCAAAACACATCACAACACCCAACCAATTAAACCCAAGACATACCAATAAATCTATCGTGCTTTAACAAGATTTAGACATGTCTAACACTAAGACAACCACCCTCAAACAAACATTCATTCAAACATCAATCAAACATAAGGGTGACCTCTAAGGCATTTAGCAAGCATTCAAAATAAGCAATTAGGCATGAGTTAACATTCATCATGGCAACACAACCGTGCAAAAGCAAGATACTAAGGAGTCTATACATGCTCCTAGCAACCAACAACAATCCAACAAAACCATACATGTCCCATTGCTCTAACTATTACATGTCTATCATTAAAAATCCATACTTGATGAACTCAAGCCAAAACCACACTTGGAGGCCCTCCACTTGCCCGAGCAACCCACGAACTAAGAATCTGCAATGTTGAACAAAGAGAGCGTAAGCAATGATGCTTAGTGAGGGTAAGCTCTAAAAACAAACCTCAACATCGCAGGGTCCGAGCACGATCTAGCCAAGGTAAAACACAATCATTCCAAAGGTCCACAAGATAAAATGCATGAGCAATAGACAATATTAATGCCATGATCATAGGCTCAATTTCCATGATACATGTAATCACCAACAAGTATCCCAATAAGAACCATGAACCTCAACACATTGATATATACATCAAACAACATTGGCACCTAGCTAAGACCCGAATACGCGGATAGACATGTTGGAAACTCATATCCAACAACCACATTACCTCACGGTGGGATTTCACTCATCACCGGTCTCGCGGAGGGGATTCCACTCATCCTCACGCCCCGTCGATGGGATTCCACTCATCACCGACTACATTTAAATACAATTTCGGGCGAACCCGTACTCCTCCTTGGTGACTCAACGCCACCAAGGCCACGCGCGACTTTAGACTCATGTGTACACACTAACATCCTAATGATCGATCATTTGTATTCAAGTTTACTAGTGCCAATATTTACCCACTTCACATTACTCATTTCGATAACCTTGTGCTTAGCACGTATTCACCAACAATCATCACCATGCATGTCTCAAGCATCATAAGACCAATCTCATTTCACATGTATAATGCAATACACATAAACATTCACATCACATTTCATACGAGACATACACAACCATGTAACTAAGTTCAACCATAGGCTCTAGATCAAGCTTAGGATTAGGCTACCACCCTAATCCCAACTCTAGGTGGGTCTACCAAGCCCAACCTAGTCCAAACACTCGAACCAACTATTTTAAAATCATTTAAAGCAATTAACCACTCACCTAAGCTTCCAAGCTCAATACCAAGCAAGCAACAACCTTCAACTTCCCAGATTCACTTCCGATGCTTCACCGATGCCCAAACTTGATTCTAATCAATCCCAAACACAAACAAAACATCCACAATCAATATCTTATCATCGAAGCTAATCCGGATTAACATTACCAAGAATCCAACACTCAAAATCAACCCCCAAAACAGAATTTTCGAGCAGCCCTTAACACCCACTGAATTCTCCCATTTCGAACACCCAAACAAGCATCAATTACACCCGAAATGATCCTCATATATCATACTACCTACAGCCCCCAAAATCCAACCTTAAACAGCCCCAAAACCCACTTTAAAACCTCCCAAAAACCCTCTTAAAGCCAAATTCCGAAAATTGATTAAAATCATTTGAAATTCACATATGTAACATCATTTAGCTCCTATATTCCATAACTAACCATAATAAATCAAAATATTAGGTTTAGCTACACAAAGGCACCATTTTTAATCAAAATATTCAAAACCTCTATTTTCCAAAAACTTCATGAAAATGAAAAAGAATGGTACTTTTATGAAGGGAAAGATGAGGGGAAGTCGAAAACACCATTACCTTTCAAAACGGAGTTGAAATGAGAGAGCTCTTAAATGGAATAGTAAATGGGTTGGGAGCTTTTGTTTTCCCGTTGATGAAGAAGAGAGTGAATAGTAAATGGGTTGGGGTTTTTGTTTTGTTTTAAATTTAAAGGCACAAAGACTATCTTGCCCTTAATGAAATGAATTATTCACAATGACATAAAATCCATGATTAAAAGGGGTTAAGTCTTAAAACATAGTTACTCTTTAAATTAATTAATTTGAAAACAAACCCGAGCCATTAAATAACTTATAAAACCGTGCCCAAAATAATATTAAAATATTATTTCCACCTAATCCCTAAACCCGGGTGTTACAACTCTCCCCCACTTAAGGAATTTCGTCCCCGAAATTACCTGGTGGAAACAGATACGGAAACTGCTCAACCATATCCGCTTTCCTCTCCCACGTGGCCTCTTCCACACCTCTATGTCTCCACAACACCTTGACCAACTCTATGGTCCTGCCACGCAACACCTTGCTATCAGAAGCAAGTATCTCAACGGGCTCTTCATTATAAGACAAATCCGGATTTAACTCTATCTCCTCAACAAGCATCACATGAGAAGGATCTGATCTATATCTCCTAAGCATAGATACATGGAAGACATCATGAATCTTTTCTAACTCCGTAGGTAACCTCAAACGATAAGCTACAGGCCCAATCTGCTCAACTATCTCATACGGACCAATGAACCTCGGACTCAATTTGCCCTTCCGGCCAAATCTCATTACCTTCTTCCACGGAGACACTTTCAGAAACATTTTCTCACCCACTGAGTACTCAATCTCCTTCCTCTTCAAATCTGCATAAGACTTCTGACGATCGGAAGCTGCTTTCAAACGGTCACAAATCAACTTCACTTTTTCTGTGGTTCCCTTAAGCAAGTCTGGCATAAGTAACAACCTCTGACCTGTCTCAGCCCAACAAATCGGAGTCCTACACCGTCTACCATACAAAGCCTCATAAGGTGCCATCTGAATGCTAGACTGATAACTGTTGTTGTAAGCAAACTCAACCAACGGTAAGTGCTTCTCCCAAGAACCCTGAAAATCAATCACACAACAACGAAGCATATCCTCAAGAATCTGTATCACTCGCTCTGACTGCCCATCGGACTGCGGATGATAAGATGTGCTGAAATGCAAACGGCTACCCAAGGCACTATGTAAGCAACTCCAGAACCTCGAAGTAAACCAGGATCCCTATTTGAAACAATAGACTTCGGAACTCCATGAAGTCTCACAATCTCACGGATGTACAAGTTTTCCAACTTGTCTAAGGAATCCGTAGTGTTCACTGCTAGGAAGTGAGCACACTTAGTGAACCTATCAACAATCACCCAAACTGAGTTCTTCTTCGAAGGAGACAAAGGCAACCCCGATACAAAATCCATGGTGATCCTCTCCCATTTCCATTCCGGAATCTTCAAAGGCTGTAGCAGACCTGAAGGAACCTGATGTTCTGCCTTCACTCTCTGACAAACCATGCAACGGCTCACATACTCGGCTACATCTCTCTTCAAACCAACCCAGAAGTAATCATTCTTCAAATCTCGGTACATCTTGGTGCTACCCGGATGCATAGAAAAGGGACTCGAATGTGCCTCACTCAGAATCTGACGTCTCAACTCAACATCTTCTGGCACAACAATTCTATCCCTAAAGCACAACAAACTCTCACCACTGAAACTATACTCAGTCGGTCTTCCTTCGGCTATGTCCTGAACATGAGGAACTAGGCTCGCATCTTGCAACTGCTTCTCTCTAATCAACTGAATCAAAGAAGGCTTCACTTGCAACTCGGTGATCAAACCACCATCATCGGACACACTCAGTCGAGCAAACATAGCTCTCAACTCAACGGCCACTTTTCTACTCAAAGCATCGGCTACTACGTTTGCTTTACCCGGATGGTACTCAATGGTCAAATCATAATCTTTTAACAACTCTAGCCATCTCCTCTATCTCAAGTTCAACTCTTTCTGTGTCATTAAGTACTTCAAGCTCTTGTGATCGGTGTAGACAATGCACTTCTCCCCATACAAGTAGTGACGCCAAATCTTCAATGCAAAAACAACTGCGGCCAACTCTATATCATGAGTAGGATAGTTCTTCTCATGAATCTTCAGTTGTCTAGAAGCATAAGCAACAACTCTCCTATCTTGCATCAAAACACATCCTAAACCTATATAGGAAGCATCACTGTAAATCACAAACTCCTTACCTGAAACAGGCTGCACTAACACTGGAGCATTCGTCAAAGCTTCTTTCAATTTTTCAAAGGCCTTCTGTCTTGCATCTGACCATTCAAACTTGACTCCCTTTTGCAACAACTTAGTCAAGGGAGCAGCTACTCTAGAGAAGCCATCCACAAACCTCCTATAGTAACCGGCTAATCCTAGGAAACTCCTAATCTCGGTCACGGACTTAGGTTGTTTCCACTCAACAATAGCCTTAATCTTCGATGGATCAACTCGAATGCCTTCGGCCGAAACAACATGGCCAAGAAATACAACCTCTCGAATCCAAAACTCACACTTACTGAGCTTCACATACAACTGGTTGCTCAACAATCTCTGTAAAACAAATCTCAAGTGCTCATCATGCTCTTCTTCTGTCTTCGAGTACACACGTATATCATCAATGAAGACAACCACAAAACGGTCTAGATAGTCCCTGAAAATTCTGTTCATCATGTCCATGAATGCTGCTGGTGCATTCGTGAGCCCAAATGGCATCACAAGAAACTCATAGTGACCATATCTAGTCCTAAAAGTTGTCTTCGGAACATCACACTCTTTCACCTTCAACTGATAGTACCCGAATCTCAAATCTATCTTCGAGAACACTGAAGCACCTCTCAACTGATCAAACAAATCATCTATACGAGGCAACGGATACTTGTTCTTCACAGTCAACTGATTCAACTGTCTATAGTCAATACACATGTGCATGCTACCATCTTTCTTTTTCACAAACAACACTGGAGCACCCCACGGAGAACTACTAGGCCTAATGAAACCACGGTCTAATAATTCTTGCAACTGACTCTTCAATTCCTTCAACTCTTTCGGAGCCATACGATACGGAGCTATCGAAACTGGACTAGACCCTGAAACTGTCTCAATTACAAACTCAACATCTCTGTCAGGAGGCAAACCCGACAACTCTTCAGGAAACACATCTGGAAAGTCACACACTGTTCTGATATCTTTCGGTCTAGCTTCACTCATGTCCGGATTCATAACATAAGCTAAATAGGCCCCACATCCAGAGTCCATCAACCTATGAGCTTCTAAAGCTGACACCACATTAGACAAGAACTTAATGTTCTCGCCCACTACCACTACCTCGTAGTCATCAGAAAGCTTCAAGGAAATTCTCTTTGTCTCAAAATCCACACTAGCCCGATGCTCAACCAACCAATCCATACCCAATATAATATCAAAACCGTAGAAAGGAAGTTCCATCATATCAACTGAAAACACATGACCCTGAATCTTCAGTGGACACCTCCTATACATACGTCTAACCACAACTGTCTCACCAAAAGAACTAGTAACATGCATACCTACATCTAAGATCTCAACAGGGATATCTAACTTCTGTGCATGCTCACTCAAAATGTAGGAATGCGTAGAACCCGAATCAACCAGAGAAAGCAAAGACATAGACTGTAACTCGAAATTACCTGCTATCACATCGGTGTCGTTCCCGGCCTCTCTCTGAGCATAGACCCTCGCTGGTTCTCCCGCCTCTGGTTGCACAGCCACAACATGAGCAAGGTTCCTCTGAGCATCTACCCTAGGTGCATCAGCTCTAGGCTGGAAGTAGCCACGACCGCGCCCACGGCCTCTCTGAAAATCATTAGCTCTCGCAGGATCCTGAGCAATGTTCGGTGCCTGAGCCGCCTGATGCGGACAATCCCTCCTAAAGTGGTCCCTCGAACCACAGTTCCAACAGGCATGAAAGTTACCCCAACACTCCCCAGCATGCTGTCTCCCACAGCAGGTACACTCGGGCAAACGCCCTCCTCCTCTATGGCCCTGATGGCCCCTACCATGGTGGCCACCGCCACGTCTATGGTCAAACTGATGTCCGCCACCTCTGTGTCTCTTAGCATCTCTACCATCAAAGTGGTTATGCCTCTTGCCAGAACTAGAGCCACCAGCTCGTTTGGCCGAACCCAAACTATGCTCCAAATCCTTGGCCCTCGCAACCAATACATCAAAGTCTGAGTAGTCAGAAGCCAACGTGTACCTCTTAACCTCTTCATTCAACCCGTAGCGGAAACGGTTGCAGCGTTCCACTTCAGTAGGAACCAACTCTGGGGCATACTGACTCAAGCGAACAAAGTGGATCTCATAATCAGTCACAGAAGTATCTCCCTGAGTGAGAGCCATGAACTCTCTCTTCTTCTCGTCTAGGTACCTCGGTCCCAAGTACCTCTTCCGGAAAGCAGACTCAAAAAATTCCCAATCAATCTCTGCCTCTGGAACCCCGGTAGTAATGGTGACCCACCAGGTGTAGGCATCACCCTGAAGCAGTGAGATCACACAACCCAATCTACGTGCGCCCGCACAACCCATCTGAGCCAAGATACGAACTGTCTTCTCCAACCATAACTCCGACCTCTCCGGAGTAGATCCTCTAAACTCCTCGGCCCCTAAGCTACGGAGCCTCTCCAAAGGTAAACTAGCATCATCACACCTAGGCTGAGCTGCAGCCTGAGCTCCCGCAACTGCGGCCTGAAACGCTCCCGCTATTGCTTGCACTAGCGGAGTCATGTCAATTCCAAATGGACCTTGGCCACCTTGGCCACCTTGTGGTCCATTCCCTCCGGCTCCATCCTCGCCCCCAACTCCAGGTGGAGGAGGTGGTGGTGGTGGAGGTGGTGGAGGAGCGCCAGCTCCCGCGGCCACCGGTTCTTCTATGTGAGCCCCCGCACCAACTACCGGCTCAACAGGAGCCGCAACTCATGGTTCCTGACGAACCAACCTCGGTCTACCTCTCGGTCTAGACATTGCTCTCACAGATGTCAACTACAACCACAACAACAAAACATACAAGTTGGGTTAGCAAGGCAAGGCTTCCAAGTGTCCAAGTATGTTCCCTCACTTAAAAATCATTTTTTTCCCAATGTAATAGCAGCAATGGGACCCCCACACACATGCTTTAAAATAAAACAATCAGCATACTTGTCACACAAGCAACCATTCTTGCAAAACAAGCAAACACCGTGCAATTCAATTTAAAAACTTGAACTTACCTCACTTACCTGCCCAAGGTCTCGGTAACCTTAGGCTCTCATACCAACAAGTGTAACCCCCTCGTCCCGGTCTGGTCGGATGACCGGTCCGAGTGGGCCACACGGGGAAAACCGAAGCGAAACCCGTTAAGATTTCCCCTCGGTTAACGACCCAAAATTTTCTTTTTATTTTATCTTGTCTATATGCATGAATTAACCCTACATAAAGCATAGCAGCGGAAATACAAACATTCGCAACATACATCGGCCGACCACACATAAACAGCTCATTTTAGTGTTCTACAGTAGGCCGTTTCGAAACGCCCTTAGGGTGTTCTGAAACGCCTTGACCTAGTCAACGGGCCTGGGTCAACCATAAGGTGACCGTTCCGAAACAGGGGAGACCCGTATCGGAACGACCTTGATGGTCAATATCTCGTGGTCAACGAGATTTGACCGTTTCGAAACATCAAAGGCCCGTTTCGGAACGACTTCATCTCGCCAAATTCTCAAAATTCCAGTAGCAAAAATGTTCCGAAACGCCCCTTATCCGTTTCGAAACGGCAGGCCATTTGCAAAGGACCCATTCCGGAACAGGGGGACCCGTTCCGAAACGCCCCCTGTCTGCAGACTCGAATTTGCTTTTTGAAGGCGCAAAGGTGCCCCAAAACACCACCAAAACACATCACAACACCCAACCAATTAAACCCAAGACATACCAATAAATCTATCGTGCTTTAACAAGATTTAGACATGTCTAACACTAAGACAACCACCCTCAAACAAACATTCATTCAAACATCAATCAAACATAAGGGTGACCTCTAAGGCATTTAGCAAGCATTCAAAATAAGCAATTAGGCATGAGTTAACATTCATCATGGCAACACAACCGTGCAAAAGCAAGATACTAAGGAGTCTATACATGCTCCTAGCAACCAACAACAATCCAACAAAACCATACATGTCCCATTGCTCTAACTATTACATGTCTATCATTAAAAATCCATACTTGATGAACTCAAGCCAAAACCACACTTGGAGGCCCTCCACTTGCCCGAGCAACCCACGAACTAAGAATCTGCAATGTTGAACAAAGAGAGCGTAAGCAATGATGCTTAGTGAGGGTAAGCTCTAAAAACAAACCTCAACATCGCAGGGTCCGAGCACGATCTAGCCAAGGTAAAACACAATCATTCCAAAGGTCCACAAGATAAAATGCATGAGCCATAGACAATATTAATGCCATGATCATAGGCTCAATTTCCATGATACATGTAATCACCAACAAGTATCCCAATAAGAACCATGAACCTCAACACATTGATATATACATCAAACAACATTGGCACCTAGCTAAGACCCGAATACGCGGATAGACATGTTGGAAACTCATATCCAACAACCACATTACCTCACGGTGGGATTTCACTCATCACCGGTCTCGCGGAGGGGACTCCACTCATCCTCACGCCCCGTCGATGGGATTCCACTCATCACCGACTACATTTAAATACAATTCCGGGTGAACCCGTACTCCTCCTTGGTGACTCAACGCCACCAAGGCCACGCGCGACTTTAGACTCATGTGTACACACTAACATCCTAATGATCGATCATTTGTATTCAAGTTTACTAGTGACAATATTTACCCACTTCACATTACTCATTTCGATAACCTTGTGCTTAGCACGTATTCACCAACAATCATCACCATGCATGTCTCAAGCATCATAAGTCCAATCTCATTTCACATGTATAATGCAATACACATAAACATTCACATCACATTTCATACGAGACATACACAACCATGTAACTAAGTTCAACCATAGGCTCTAGATCAAGCTTAGGATTAGGCTACCACCCTAATCCCAACTCTAGGTGGGTCTACCAAGCCCAACCTAGTCCAAACACTCGAACCAACTATTTTAAAATCATTTAAAGCAATTAACCACTCACCTAAGCTTCCAAGCTCAATACCAAGCAAGCAACAACCTTCAACTTCCCGGATTCACTTCCGATGCTTCACCGATGCCCAAACTTGATTCTAATCAATCCCAAACACAAACAAAACATCCACAATTAATATCTTATCATCGAAGCTAATCCGGATTAACATTACCAAGAATCCAACACTCAAAATCAACCCCAAAAAACAGAATTTTCGAGTAGCCCTTAACACCCACTGAATTCTCCCATTTCGAACACCCAAACAAACATCAATTACACCCGAAATGATCCTCATATATCATACTACCTACAGCCCCCAAAATCCAACCTTAAACAGCCCCAAAACCCACTTTAAAACCTCCCAAAAACCCTCTTAAAGTCAAATTCCGAAAATTGATTAAAATCATTTGAAATTCACATATGTAACATCATTTAGCTCCTATATTCCATAACTAACCATAATAAATCAAAATATTAGGTTTAGCTACACAAAGGCACCATTTTTAATCAAAATATTCAAAACCTCTATTTTCCAAAAACTTCATGAAAATGAAAAAGAATGGTACTTTTATGAAGGGAAAGATGAGGGGAAGTCGAAAACACCATTACCTTTCAAAACGGAGTTGAAATGAGAGAGCTCTTGAATGGAATAGTAAATGGGTTGGGAGCTTTTGTTTTCCCGTTGATGAAGAAGAGAGTGAATAGTAAATGGGTTGGGGTTTTTGTTTTGTTTTAAATTTAAAGGCACAAAGACTATCTTGCCCTTAATGAAATGAATTATTCACAATGACATAAAATCCATGACTAAAAGGGGTTAAGTCTTAAAACATAGTTACTCTTTAAATTAATTAATTTGAAAACAAACCCGAGCCATTAAATAACTTATAAAACCGTGCCCAAAATAATATTAAAATATTATTTCCACCTAACCCCTAAACCCGGGTTTTACAAAATTACAGTGCAAAATTTTTCTTTTCATCTACTAAAGGATTTTCCAGCTTTTATAAAATCCAAACTATACAGTAAAATAAAACATCTCGACTACTGCTAATATTGTCATTTTGAAATAAGTAGCCTGATTGGGATAGCTGAAAGAGAAAAATTCTATCACCCATACCAAATTTGGGAATTTAAAAGAGTGCTTGGAGGACCCCAGTTACGTGCTGCAAATGAAGAAGCAACACACTTGCAAGATTACATCAACAAATGCTTTAACAATCCAGTTTATTATCAAATACAAGTTGGATTACATTTAAAGGCCAAAGCACAAGACATGTTGTCCGATGAATCCTATGCCTATTCGACGGATTGAAAAAGAATTTTCGTCACTCGCTACGAGGGAAGAAATCGAGAGGAAAATGCAAGACAGGTATTAGAAAAATTAGCTGACATGACATTGGAAGATTACCCTCAAGAAATTTTAGAAGGCATCAACAGCACATGGGATCACTGGAACTCCCCAGAATCGCCTGGTTCCAACAATACAATGGACCTGGATGAAATTGGAGAAGCAAATTTAGCAAATACTCAAGAAAGCTGAAAAGACAGTTGAAAAGACAACACATCATGACAGATGAACAGGAACCATGTCAGATGAACAGGAAAAGGATAAACTTCGGACTTCAAGCAAATACTAAATAAAGTTATGAAAAGAAGTCTATAAAAGGAAGTGAAGAACAACCGAGGAAGGCACCTTGCTTGATAACAACATCAATCTATTAGCTTTTGCTTTTGCTTTGTCTTTCATTTTCCCAGTTTCTTGTTTTTCCTTTGTATCACCTACCTTTGTAAAATTTTCATCTTAAATAATATATCACCATCCTTTTATATTTCCTTTTCTTTCTTTCATTTTCATCTTTTTCACCGTACCATCACCACACCATCACCACACCATCACCATCACCATCACTGGTATCAGAGCTAGAACCATAGAGGAAATAATTTTTCACCACACCATCACCATTCTGTTAATTCTTGTACAAAAATGCTATGAAAATGATCAAAACTCTTGAAGAACAAGAATTAGAAGTATGTTTTGAAGAGGAAATAAATCCTGAAGAAATATTATACGAATTAATATCAGAATCAGAGACAGATACAGATAGCAATAGTGAAGACTACATATTCATGTTAAAAATAAAGGATAATTCCAAAACCCAAATGGAAGAAATTCCTAATAATGAACAACAAGAAATAAAACTAGGAAATATTATAGGAGAAGAAAAAGATCTCTACAATGATATATTAGAAAAAATTAATAAAAATCATAATATATTACAAGTCTTTCAACCTGAAACTCTGCTGAAATTCCAATGGTAATTTTCTTAAAACCAGTATACTGTTACTTTGCTTACGTTTAGCCCTGTCTGTAATTAAGACTTTTGGCTATCTTAGTTAAGCTTGTGTTCTTCACAGTAACAGACGGTTTTAGGTACCTTAGAAAATATCATGGAAGAATCAGATTGCCTTTACGGTGATAAAGACTACAATCATATTATGCATATAGACTCTAAAAATGAAAACAATATATCAGTTGTTAGTAAAAGTTTAAATAGTCTAATAGATCTTACTTCTGTATATTTTAATAAAATGTATAACAAGATAAATAAAGTAGAACAACAAGTTACTACTTTGGGAGCAGTAACCGAATTAGACCTAAATAATGAGTCTAAAAAATTATTATCCGATATGAACAATATATTGGAACAAGTTGTGGTGTCTTCTAAACAAGAAGATTTAGGACCTTTATATTACGGTAATAGTACCACTATATTCGCCTTATCAGATGAAGAAACATCCAATAATAGTAAGAAAAAGAAAAAATCAAAAAGGTATAAATCTCAACAAAAATATGATTTTCAATCCTATAAAGAACTTATAGAGCATTGGAAAATTAAATTTCTGGATTCTAAGGACAAAAATGAAAAAATAGAATATTTAAAATTAATTGAACAGCTTTATGAAGAACATAAAGATTTGTTTGCACTTTTTAAATATCATTATATGTTAAAATATGATACTACTGAAAGTAGCAGTAGTGGTAGTTCAGATGACTTAGAAATAATAAAAACAACTAGCCATGAAATATCTGATGAAGAAAACACTTCCTCAGAAGTTGATGAAAATATTGAAATTTCAGATCATATGGATATTGAACCACCAGATCCAGATCCTAAAGGAAAAAGAAAATTATACCCTGACCTTTTTTAGGATGATCAATTAAGATCTTTTAATAAAAAAATAGAACAGGTTGAAAACACAACCCGAATTATAGATGAAAATATAGCTACCAATGAAGTTAAATTGAAGAAACATGTGAAACATCACAACCAGTCCCTTACGTAATAGATAGTCTTAATAAAAGAAATGTTGCGTCAGGTGATAAATTATACTTTAGGAATACACCTATTAACAATGATAATAAAAATTTATTATTACCATCAACCTCTAATGAAGAACCAGTTGAGGAAATTGAAGAAAATAATTTAACACCAATAGGAATGAAAACAGTTCATATTCCTATTTTCCCTACAGAACCAAGCATAAATTCTGTTAATTCTAGAAACACTAGAATGGAGGAAATACAAACTTCTACAATAATACAACAATTATTATCAATGCAAAGGAAAAAACACTACACTAGAATGGAGGATATTGCTCTTTTGGACGCCTTTCGGAAGCTGATTATGTATTCTGTTTCTTCTGTATCAATGCAAGTGAATTGGAACAACACTTTATCTGAGTCCTTTCGGCCTACTAGGGGTATCCGCCAAGGCGCTCCACTTTCGCATATTTGTTCGTCTTGTGTATGGAACGTTTGGCGCAAGCTATTACTCAGGAGGTTTCTTTGGGGAGGTGGAAATCTGTTCGTCTAGGTCGATTAGGGCCGAAGATAACTCACATTTTCTTTGCGGATGGCATGGTGCTCTTTGCGGAAACAAATATTAGCTAACTTCATTGCATTCAACAAGTGCTTATGGATTTTTGTGTGGCATCGAGTCATAAGGTTAGTGTGGCAAAAACTAATATTTACTTTTCTCGCAATGTTGATTTGGGTTTAAGACAAGCTATTAGTGGCAGTTTTGGGTTCATTGAGTTGAATGATTTGGGTAAGTATTTAGGTGTGCCTTTGTTGCACTAGAGGGTGACGAATGCTACTATTAGTACCTGGTTCAGAAAATCCGTGATAGGTTAGCAGGCTGGCAGACGAAGTTGCTATCGCTTGCTGGTCGCATCACTCTTTTGAAGTCGGTTTTGGAAGCCATACCCTCTTATGTCATGCAAACGGCGTACATCCCAAAAGGTACATGTAACGAGATTGAGAAGCTGATCATGCAGTTTATTTGGTGATATGTGAAGGAGAAAAGGGGTGTATTTGGTTAATTGAGAGAAGTTGTGCTCTCCGGCGGAGAATGGTGGCCTTGGTTTTAAGAGCCTTTATGATCAAAATGCTAGTTTTCTTATGAAAATTGGTTTTGATATCCTTAGGAAGAAGGAGCATCTTTGGGTTCGGATTTTGCGTGCTAAGTACAAATGGCGAGATGAGGTACCAGGAAATATTGCACAACTTGGGTGTTCTCGTCTTTGGGCTGGCTTGTGTATGATTTGGGAGGATGTCCGACAAGGAATTGTGTGGAATTTGGGTGATGGTTCGACGATCGACTTTTTGTATGACCCATGGCTAAGTGATGTTGGTCTGTTGGCTGTATTGGTTTCCAATTCTTCGACTATTTTGTCGTGCTCCATTGCTGCCATGGTTTCCGAGTATGAGGAATGTAGGTGGTCTCGGTTTGAGAATGTTCTCCCGATGAATGTGCTCCTTCGGATTACGACGATTGTGCCTCCCTTACCCTCCTCAACCATGGATACTCCGGGGTGGAAGTGGACGGAGGATCGATCGTTCACTGTAAGGTCTGCTTACGCTAGTCGTAGGACTGCTCATGCGAGTATAAATGACCCGTTATAGAAGTTGATCTCAAAATTCTGAGGGTCGACGAGGATTAAAACCTTATTGTGGCTTTTGGCTCATGGTCGTGTGCTTACTAATGTCGAAAGGGTTCGACGACACTTGGCGTGGGATGATCATTGTGTGACTTGTGGGGAACATTCGGAAACCATTGACCGCTTGTTTCGGTTATACACGATGGCGTATACGATATGGTTGTGTGTAATTAAGCTTGTCGACTCACAAGCTTTCTTTGAGCAATCGTGCTGGGATTGGTTGGCCATCAACTTGTCTTTTGGAGAAGTGTATAGGTCGTGGGGTTGTAGCTGGCCGTTGGCCTTTGGGGCAATTGTATGGGCGTTATGGTTGCATCAAAATGCTTTTGTCTTTGGGGAGGAGGTGGTAAGTCGAGAGTCGGTGTTGTGTTGTGCACAACGGCTGATGGAGCAATTCAATTTGTTAGTTGCAATCTCCATATATTTGAATTATGGTCGTGTTTCGAGCCCGAGAGAGTGGAACCAGGTCATCACGAATCACCCAATTGCCCAGGTCATCACACGGAACCTGGGCAATCTCCATGGGTTTGAAGGACTTAAGCATGCATGGAACCAGGGTATCCGTCGTCTCATAGTTGAGATGGATAACGTGATGGCGGTTAAGTTGCTTTTGGTACCCGGTCACAATAGGGGGTGGCTCATTGATTATCCATTTTTTCATCTACTTGATCGGGATTGGGAGGTATCGTTTATGCACAGTTTGCGTGAATTTAACTCATTGGCGGATAGCTTGGCGAAGAAGGATAGTAGAGGTTTTCATAGTTCCGGGGTGTTTTTTGCACCACCCAATGTAGTTCTAGGGCACTTACACGAGGATTGCGGTTGTGGTGAAGTTGTTGTGAGTCACAGCCAAGGCACGCCACAAGGGGTGCTTGATGTCGTTTTTTTGCACCAAAGCTTGTTTGTTATGTTTTGTTTTAGGTTGACAACTTTGTTTATTTTACATTTTGAACGGTGTTGTAATTACTAATATATGCACTCTTTTTCCTCCACCTAGGTTTAAGGAAGTTTTTTAACGAGGCATATGCTAGTAGTTCTCTTTCTCTATAAAAAAGAGATCAAACCAACACCTTATTTTTTGTTTTTTCGAAGTGTCCACTAGAGCGATCTCAGAGGTTAATTCTTTCGCGTTCTGTTGGCCTATATAGAGGGCAAAAGACAAGATGTTGACCACAAGTTTTAAAGTTACTTCATGCCTAAGACGAGAATCGAACTCTCGACTATTAGTTAGAGTATGAGAGGCTATTATCATATCACCTAAGCTCTGTGGTTACAAACCAACACCCTATTTACTACATATCTCACAAATCAATTAATCTCATACGGCCAAAATCATTGTCTCCACAAAAAGCTGAATATATGGGATAAGAATATCAATCGGATATCCCATTCATTAGTAGTCTATTCGATCTGTACAGTTTTATATAGGGATGACTATGAGTCGAGTTTTTGGATGACCCGCACCCGACATAAAAATTTATTACCTCTAGCTAAATTTCGATATGACATTTTATGATGTTCCACTGACTCGACCCGGCATAAATAAAAATTATCAATTTTCATTATTATTCGATAAAATAGGGAGTTAATTGAAAAATACAAATAGAGAGGGAGCATTATAATAATTATTCTATTCTTATTAAATAAAATAGGAAGATAATTGAAATATATATATATAAAGAGATGAGTATTGTAGCAATTATACCTAAATATTTAAAATAAAATCAACCTATTATTTCAGGTCGGGTCGGTAGGATATTTTTCACCTTAAACCGACCTGACATCATCTTCAAAAAATCAGACCCAAACCGACCTGACATCATCTTCAAAAAAGCAGACCCAAACCCGAAATTTTCTTTTAAAAAATCAAACCCTATAAAATTAGGTCGGAGATAGAATCCGTCAGATCTAGGTCAAATGGTCATCCTTAGTCTTATACTCGTATTAGATACTAATACACAAAAATCTTAAAACATTTTCTCTCTAAAAAAGTTCTCCAAGGATAATTTTTTTATAAAAAAACTAAATTCACATGTGTCTGATACTCGTACCGAATTTAAATACTATAGTTTAGACCATAAAAACAAAGCCATTACCGATGCAATAATTATATGAGTTATGGAGCAAACACATTTGGCCGGTTGACCAAACTGTTCATCTTTGTTCCTTTATTTTCTTTAGGTCATGGGTTTTAAACCCACCAGAAGCACATTCTTCTTTTTCTTAGAGTCTCCCTTCCTTTTTCTAGTGTCCCATTCTCTTTCCCTTTAAGTAAAATTAGGATTACGATTAGGGGTGGCAATCGGGTGGGGAATAATCGAAAACCGTGGGGATCCGAACCGATAGGCATGGGGACTAACCGAAATCCTTACCCATGGGGACGAGGATGGAGAAAGTTTTATAACCGGAGCTCAAATGGGGATGGGGACGGGGATTGCTATATCCGAACCGTGGGGATAACCGAACCGTACCCGTATAAATTACTGTGGGGATCCACAAGAATCCCCAAAAATATCCGCAGGGATTCTGATATTTTACAAAGTTTGATGGCCATATGGGTAATTTACTTATGTTTCATCAAAAATCTATTCTCACCTGAGCATGGCCGGCTAAAGTAAGTTTAAAAATTCTTTGTAAATTCTATACAAATAATTAGAATGTTATCTATACATTGTTGTAAACATGATTTAGTCTAGTCTTGTTTAAAATACATGGTGATTGATTTAGATATGTATTTTAAATTATATGAATATTTGAATGTTGAAAGGTCATAAAAATTTGGCAGCATATTTCTTAAAAAAGTTTTAGTAATGACTTGGAAAAATCACCAAAAATTCTACAAGTTAAATTAGGAAGTGAGCGTTATATTTATATAATCACACGAAAGTCTAGATTTGTTTAAAACAAACAGTTATTGATTTCGAGTTACATGTTAGGAATTATTAATTTTTGAGTGAGCAAATGTTAGAAGAAAAGACAACAGATTGTTTCTAAAAACAACAATAACAGTGACTTCGAAAATTCACCATAAATCGTACGAGTAAAATTAGAAGAAGTAATTTATATGATTGGAAAAATTATCGAATCTAGTTTCTTTTAGAACAAACATACCATTATTTGAAACTATAAATTATTAATCACATATTTTCTTTTAAAGGTAGTTCAAGATGTCATGTTTCAAACGGTTAATATTTAAGGCATGTTTTATAGTTTTGAAATTATTTGTTTGTTGTTTGATAAAACTAAATTTATCTTTTATGTTTGTAATTTTGGAGATTTAATGTTGATTATTTGTTTTATAAATTAATTTATATTTTTTTGAGTATGAGGATTAACCGAAAACCGCGGGGATCCGTAAGGGACAGGTATGAGGACAAAAAAATCCCCGAAATGTTTAATGGGGATTCCCAAAATCGTACCCGCAAGTGTTAGGAACGGAGTGGGAAATGCAAAACCGTCCCCGATCCGCCCTGTTGCCACCCATAATTACGATTAGAATTTGTACAAAATAAATTATGAGTTATGACCCCGCTTCCAAGATAATACAAAGAGATAACCCTCACTAATAATGTCAGGGTGCAAATCCATGAAATAGTGATTCTCCCCTTCTCAAACTAAAACAAAACAAAAAGGTTTGGTTCGAAAGTCGCAGCCTGCTTGCTCCAAAAAAGAAGGTATTGGGCAGACAATCCCATCGGGGACGCCTATATTCAGGTTAGTGACAACAACAAAACACTTATAATCACTCGCGACTCAGTGTTTAAATTAAGGATTAACAACATCATTTGTTACTAAACTAAATTTGCTTTATTGTTTTGGTCATTAAACTATTCTTTTGGCAAAACATTCACCAACGTTTCGTTTTTTCTATTATAATTTTTAATGTAATTTTTTTTTTCGTTTTGGTCACCAAATTATTGTTTTTCCGTGAGTTTTTTTTATAGCGGATGACGAAAATAGGATAAAAACGTAATGTCAATGACGATTTTGTTAAAAATAATAGTTTGATGACCAAAACAGAAAAACCGAGAATAATTTAGTGACCAATAGTATTGTTTTACCCTTAAATTAAAAGAGATGAACTGTTTACGACCACCACAAATTGTCATTCCTTCCTTTGGATATCAACACAAATAGATTCAGATATAAAATTAAATCCAATAAACAAAATTAAGATAATGCAAAAAAGAATTATAAATAGTCGCGTAGATAGAAGTCAACGTTGTTTATTAAGTGGATCATTTAAAAATATTAAATTTAAAAGATCAATAATAAATTATATATTTTTAAAAGAGTTAAAAATAATTTACCAGTATCACAAACTTAAGAATTTTCAACTTTTTAATGTTAGGTTAGTCGGAATAATTACGGGGGTGACATTTCATTGCTAACTTGGGTAGGTCAAGCTAAGGACAAAAGAAGTGAGTGCCAAAAGATGGAGACATATAGGTCAAGATCTCTTTGTCTGGGAATGACAATTGACAACAATGTTTTATGTTCTTCATTTCCACTGAAATTTCCTCTTTAATACTTTTCAACTTAGTTTTTCTTCTCCTTCTTTCTTTTCTAATTTGATCTTTTTATCTTGTTATACATCTTATTTAAAAATTAAAATCTACTATCAAATCTTGTATTTTGAAAATTTTAAATTTTAATCCTTTTAGTTGTACTTGAAAAAGTAAAAAGAAAATAAATATACATAGTCTTTTATTTTAAAATTGTAATCCACTAATTAACATTATTAATAATTTTATGGGAAAGTGCATAATAAAAATAACAATTAGTTTTATTGAATGAGTATTGAAAAAATAAAATACAAGTTCACAATATCAAGAGTAAATAATATATTAATCAGCCATTTTTCTTAAAATTATCAAAGAGAAAAAATTAGTTGTTGAATAATGAAAATAAGAATATTCAAAAAAATTGTTTAAAACATCCAATCAAATAACTCATACAAACAAACACCATTGTTGATATTGAAAGATAAGCCTCATTAACACTAACATAACAATGAAACATGTCAGCACGTTGATTGTTATCTTTACCACAACTTAAATACGATATATCTGAAGTGATTGTGAGTATCTATTAATATAAAATAATCAACCAAATGATCTAAAGTGGGATAAAAACACTAAAATAACCAAATAACCACCTATTGGACAGCCGGCGATAAATTAATCCTTAAAAAAGAGAAGAAAAACTTGCAAAAATAAGATAAAATGTGCTATAAAAGTAGACAAAAATAACCATCGTTTTTATAAGAAAATGGAAAAACTTAATAAACAAAATAAAAAACTCAGATCTGTAAAACAAAAGCTACAAGATAGGAAAGATAAAGAAAAAAAAAAGAGAAAATGAAAGAAAGAAAAGAAATATGAAAAAATGTGAGAAACTGACGATTGATATTTTGTTAAATTTATTAATTTTACCAAATAAAAAAGTCCAGGAGAGAAAAATCAAACTAAAAATTAAAAGAAAATAAAAACACACTAAGTTGATAATTTTTTATTAAAGAAATATTAACCATGGATTAAAACTTAAATTTGACTCATAATCTCTCCTAAGAAATCGCATGTCTATTGACTACTCCCCTTCTATATTAGATTAGTCATTTCTTAGTTAAACGGTCAATAAAGACAAAGGAATGATGTTTATTTGATGAATTTTTCTCCTAAAATCCAAAGAATAAGTGTAGACATAAACTCAAATGTAGCTTGTCAAGTCGAGCTGGCTATGAAGAATGAAGTTAGGTATTACCTTGAATGGCCCGGCTTTTCATGAGAAATTTTGTTTTTATAAGATTTTATTTAATTAATAGTCTCACAAAAAATATTATTTTTCTTAGGATATTTAAACTATGTAATTATTAATTTTGTCCACTTTTTTATTTTATTAATTATATTATTATTATTATTTTAAAGAAAAAAATAAAACATCTAATATAATAACCTAATTAAATAAAAGCCCAATTATCAATGTCCAAGTCCAAATTACAATGTTAATAACTCATTACATATCAGCTGGCCCATTTAGGCCCAAACTCAAAAAAAAACTTAAACCTTAATCTGATAACACCTTTTTTTTATCTTCCGTAATCGCACAAAATGTCCCCAAACTATGACCCTCATTTTAAATTAATCTTTAAATTTTTAAATATTTTAATTTCATCCTCAAACTATAATTTTTATTCTAAATTAGTCCCTAAACTTTTGAATGTTTCATTTTTATCCTCAAACTATGACCGTCATTTTAAATTAGTCCCTAAACTTTTAAATGTTCCAATTTTATCCTCAAGCTGTGACTTTCATTCTAAATTGGCCCCCAAACTTTTGAATGTTCCATTTTCATCCCCAAACTATGACTCTCATTCTAAATTAGTCCCTAAACTTTTGCATGTAGAAACATTTATGAATAAACTGTGTTTTTTTATTCAATACAGAAAACTAATACATTGCAGAGTCTTTTATAGGCTTGGTTACAAAAACTCCTTTTTACAATTAGGAGTTAAACTAAAACACAAACTCTATGGATTAGTCATATGCTAACTTATCACGTTAACATGGAATGAAATATCTAGTCTGGTTGGAGATAAGTAAATAAGTTTCTCAACTAACCTTTGAAATTGATTTTTATTGATTTTAACTCTCATATCTTCTCCTTTAAGCTTCAATCCAGCTTTCATCAGAGTATCAACAGGCTTACATCCCAACATACCAGCTTCTGAGAGTAAATTCAGTATATATTTTTTTTGGTTTATTACCAGACCTTTACTAGATGGAGCAACTTCCATGCTTAGGAAATATCTCAATTTCTTTAGGTCCTTGGTTTCAAACTCTCTGCTCAACAACTTCTTTAACTGATTGATTCCACTATCAGCATCACCTGCCACAACAATATCATCAACATATACTATAAGAGTAACTCTTTTTTCAATAGAATTTATTTTAACAAATAATGTGTGATCTTTTTGACATTGTCTCTAACCATTCTCTTTAAGGACTTTAGTGAACCTGTTAAACCAAGCCCTAGGTGACTGTTTTAGTTCATACAAAGACTTCTCAAGTTTACAAACCTTCTTCCTGCCCAGCTTCGACTCCATACCCGATGGTATCTTCATGTAGACCTTCTCTTCTAATCTGCCATTTAAAAAAGTATTTTTAACATCCAGTTGATGAAGATTCCAGTCTTTGTTCACATCAAGACTCAGAAGGACTCGGACAATATTTAATTTTACTACTGGTTTGAATATCTCCTTGTAGTCAATGCCATAGGTTTGAGTAAAACCCTTGGGTACAAACCTGGCCTTGTACCTTTCTATGCTCCCATCTGAATTGTACTTTACAACAAAAACCCACTTACTCTGAACTGTCTTCTTGCCATGTGGTAGATCAGTAACAATCTAAGTGTCATTTTTCTCAAGGGAATGTACCTCTCCTTCAATTGATTTCTTCCATCTAGGGTCTTTTAGGGCCTCTTCAATAGTTGTAGGAATTTCATTTTTATTAATGCTACCTGTAAAGCCTTAAAAGATGACATTAATTTTCCATAAGCAACATATTTTTGAATAGAATATCTAGTACACTGTCTTACCCTTTTTAGCAATAGGTAAATCTTCCATTTCAGACAAAGAAGAAGTGTTATTACCTCTAACATCCTTTAAGGCAACTGGACTCATATTCAATTCTCGGCAAGTGTCAGACTGCAAAATAGCCTCAAGAATAATTTTATTTTTCTCGTGTAAACACTGAGTTGTTTAGGAGTCTGTGTGTTTTGAGGATCATTTTTATGAGGTGTAGTTTGAGGGGCAGCTGGTAAAGAAACAACAGGGGTAGATGACAGTATAAGAGTTTTAGGAGGTGAAGTTTTAGGAGTAGCTGGTGAAGGAACGACAGGAGTAGAGCGTTTTGGTGAAGATTTAATATCATGAGGGGCAAAAGGCACAACATTTAAAGGCAAAGAAGAAGATAAAATTGGATATACCTGAGGAATCATAGAGGGCTGGAATTCTGTCAAAGTCTCCCCCTGAATTGCAGCCCTAAGAGAATAAGATTCCTGCTCAAAAAAGGTTACATCCTTGGAAACAAAGAATTTCTTACTAGGAGGGTAATAACACTTGTAACATTTTTTAAGGGAAGAATATCCCACAAAATACACATTTAAGAGACTTAGAATCTAATTTTGATTGTGAAGAATTTAAATTCTTTACAAAAACAGTGCAACCAAAAATTCGAAGAGGAAGAATAGAAGAAATATGTTTAAAGCGAGGATAACTTTTCAAGAAAATGACCTTAAGTGTTTCGAATTTAAGAACTTTGCTAGGCATTCCGTTGATAAGATAAGTAGTAGATAACAAAGCCTCACCCCACAAATATTTGGGCACATTCCAGAAAACAATAAGGATTGAGTTACCTCTAATAAGTGCCTATTCTTTCTTTCTGCAACCTCATTCTGTTGTGGTGTACATACACAAGAGCTAATCCAAACAATACCTTTCTTTTTTAAAAACTCATCCAAAGAAGTAGCAAAAAACTCTCCCCTATTATCAACTTGAATATCTGAACTTTAGTTTGAAATTGTGTTTCAACCATAGTGTAGAACCTCTCAAAAATTGACATAGTCTTATATTTATCTTTCATTAAGAAGGTCCATGGTGTTTTGTTATGATCATCAATGAAAGAAATAGACCACCGACACCTATCAATATTCTTCACTCTAGAGGGACCCCAAATATCATTATAAATTAAAGCAAATGGTTGAGATGATTTATAAATAGATGGTGAGTAATAAGCTTTAGTTTGCTTAGCAAGAGGACAAACATGATACTAAAATGAAGTTGGTTTTGTATGAATAAATAGATGGGACAAGTTAAGAAAAATTTTGGTGACCCAACCGAAAGTGTCATAACATAATCTGATCACGAATTGCTAAAGAAATAAAATTAGAAACGACTAGAGAATTTGAGGGTGGAGTGCCAAAGAGAAGATAGAGCTCATTGTGCAGTCTAGCATCATCAATCATTTTCTTCGAATCTTATACCTACAAAGTACAACTATTATCAATGAACCGTAAGCAACATTGCAAATCCCTAGTAAGTTTACTGACTAATAGTAGATTGCAAGAAAAATTTGGTACAAAGAGAACATCCTTAAGAAATATACTATCATTAATCATCATTGTACCAGAGCCTTTAATAGGAGACAAGAACTAATTTACAATTTTAATGGAGTTCTTAGAAGAGAATGAAACACAAGCAGAAAATAACTTTCTGTTACAAGTCATATGGTTTGAAGCACCTAATTCAATAATTCATGTTGAATTATCATAATTAGCTAAAAAAGTTGTAGAGAAAAAATCATGATGTGTACTTTCTTCCTTTGTCAGAATCACATTAGCCATACTAAGACCAAACAACTTTCGAAGGGTAATAATTTGCTCCACTGAAAAACACCATAGCCGTTATAATTGGCTGCAGTTGACTAAGATTCTTAGTCTAAAAAATCATCGCCATTGAAATTGAGATTGACAAATGAATTTTTTTCCAGAAGATGTGGAAAAAGAAATTATAATTTTATTTGGATTTATTGATCTAATACTAAACTAATACCATGTAGAAACATGTATGAATAAACTGTTTTTAACCCTTTGATAATGTATTGTAGACAAAGTAGATTGAACCTGTGTCCTCATTATTAATTGGTCCCTAAACTTTTAAATGGTTTAATTTCATCCTCAAAACTATGACTTTCATTATAAATTGGTCCCCAAAGCTTTTGAATATTTCATTTTCATCCCCAAACTATGACCTTTATTTTAAATTGGTCCCTAAATTTTTAAACGTTCTAATTTCATCCCCAAACTATGACCCTCGCTCTAAATTGGTCCCTAAACTTTTAAACGTTTCAATTTCATCTCCAAAGCATGCATTTCATTCTAAAATGGTCCCTAAACTTTTGAATATTCCATTTTCATCCCTAATCTATTACTATCATTCTAAATTAGTCGTTAAACTTTTAAATTTTCCAATTTTATCATCAAACTATGACTTTCATTCTAAATTGGTCCCCAAACTTTTGAATGTTCCATTTTCATCCCCAAAATATAACCCTCGTTCTAAATTGGTCCCTAAACTTTTGAATGTTCCAATCTCATCCTCAAACTATGACTTTCATTCTAAATTGGTCCCCAAACTTTTGAATATTCCATTTTATCCCCAAACTAATACCCTCATTCTAAAATGGTCCCTAAACTTTTGAATGTTCCATTTTCATCCCTAATCTATGATCGCCATTCTAAATTAGTCCCTAAACTTTTAAATTTTCCAATTTTATCATCAAACTATGACTTTCATTCTAAATTGGTCGCCAAACTTTTGAATGTTCAATTTTCATCCCCCAACTATGACCCTCATTCTAAATTGGTCCATATACTTTTAAATGTTCCAATTTCATCCTCAAACTATGACTTTCATTTGAAATTAGTCCCTAAACTTTTGAATATTCCATTTTCATCCCCAAACTATTACCCTCATTCTAAATTGGTCCCTAAACTTTTAAATATTCCAATTTCATCCTAAAACTATTACTTTTCATTCTAATTTGTTCTCCAAATTTTTGAATATTCCATTTATCCCCAAACTATGCCCGTTATTGTAAATTAGTCCCTAAACTTTTAAATGTTCCAATTTCATCATCAAACTACGACTTTCATTCTAAATTGGTCCTTAAACTTTTAAATGTTCCATTGTCATCCCCCCAAACTATGACCTTCGTTCTAAATTGGTCCCTAAACTTTCAAATGTTCCAATTTCATCATCAAACTATTACTTTCATTCTAAATTGGTCCCCAAACTTTTGAATGTCCCTTTTCGTCCCCAAACTATGACCCTCATTCTAAATTATTCCCCCAAACTTTTTGAATATTCCAATTTCACCCTCAAATTATCGTTTATATCACATCGTATTGTCACGTAATACACATCAGTGTTTCATGACAATTAACAGTTTTATTAACATAAGATATGATTTGCATATATTAATAATTCTGGGATGAAATCAGAACATTCAAAAAGTTTGAGGGCTAATTTAGAATTAGAGTCATAATTTGAGGATGAAATTAAAATGTTTAAAAGTTTAAGGACCAAAATTAAAATGTGTGTCATAGTTTGGGGACATGTAATGCAATTATATGAAATTTTAACAACTTTAAGAGAATAAAAAAAATTGTTTCTAATATTTTGAGAGAGAAAATATTTTTTTTGAATTTTCAAGGGATCTAATGATAATTTTCCCAAGTTTTAGGGGTCATAGGTCTCCACTAATCCCATTTAATTCTGCCACTGGCAATGCTTGTCCAAGTAGGGGGCACCTTTCTCAAACCCTATTCATATTTTTTTATAAAAACTTAATATAAAAATAAATGCCCAAACTAATTTACTAAATAAAAATGATTAGAGACGTTGCGCATGCAGAAAATTCTCACTGGGAGACTCACCCACCAAAACTAGGTGTGCGACGCGGGTCGGGTCGAATTAGTCAGGGCTAAGCCCTGAAAACAAAAAAAATGATTAGGCCAGAAGTGTCCAACCCAAACCCTAAGACACCCAAATTTCAAACTGGAATTCAAATTAGTCTAAACAGAATCGTACAACTCAAATCCCTATTCTCATGCTCCAATAAAATGGCGTCCTTGAACGCGCTCCACGCGCTGCGTAATCCCTCTTTTTCTCCAAACCCAACGTCTCTCAGGCGGTGCTTTGACCTCTCCGGACCGGCCTTTGCGCTCGGATCCTTCAAGGACCGACAGTCGTCGGCGCAACGGAAGGCGACACTGGTTGGTGGTTTGGACCAATGGTATGGAACGAGGCTGGTTTGGTCAATGTCGGGGGCTGCGTTTTCCAGGCGTTGCTCGGATCTTGCGTCGTCGCCGCTAAACGCCTATAGCCGTGGCTTCGGGGTGTGCTTAGAGTTTTTCATCCTGTGGTGGCCCCGGAACAACGTGTCGATCCTGCTTGTTCTTAGGCTCGGTCTGCCTCAGACCCTCCCCCCCGGCTCCGGTCTTTCCGAGATCCACCCCTACTCCGACACTGTCCCCCTTTTCGCCATCTAGGATGGCTTGCTCCACCACGCCGGGGTCAGGCAAACAGCTTGGGGAAACGCAAGGAGATTTACAGATTCCGCGTTCTGATGGAAGTTTTCAAGGCCAGAGGGTACCGTGTTTTGTCAGGTCCGACAAGCGGTCTGAATGTGGCTACCAGATTATCTCTGGTGCACGGTTTCTAGACGGGCTGACGGATATGGATGATAGGTTGGGACTGCTTTTTCTAGTTTGCTTTCGAACAGTTTCTGAATCAGGAGAGTTGAGTCAGTTTTCTATTTTCGATCTCCGTTTTAAATCTGATTTGTCGTGATTCAACCTAAGAGGTCTCAGATTCCGGCAAGGAAGTTGGATTGTCGACAATGCCATGGCTGATGTTTTGCTCAAGAGGCTATCGGAGAACAAGGGCTCTTCCGTCCTTTGATTGGTGCTCTTCCTTAAGCTCCCATGTCCAGTTTCGAGTTCCAAGATTTTCCATTATAAGTCTAACTTTCCCTGGAAGCTTTCATTATTTTCTACGAAAGGGGCCAACCTTTTACCATTTACTTTCTCTTTGGCAATGGCTAATGTCAACTCTAGTGGGACTCGGGAGATTATTTTCACCCTTTTCTCGTACTATTATACAGTGGGTTATGGTTTTAGGGATGCTGATGAGCTTTGGAGTTATTATGGCATTTGGAATTCGAATGAAATAAGGACTAATTGGGATCCGGGCAGCTTATTTCAATTTTTTATGCTGCGATTTCTTGCCTCGATTTATCAGTTCTCAGTTACTATTTTAGCATTGGTTGATCAGTGGCCTAATTCCTATAGGAGTCCTTTATTAGTGTTGTTGAACATCAAAGTGCTCGATGGACCAGAATTGGGAGGAGACTCGGTGAGCTCATTCTCTCCTCATATCTAGGGTACAGTTGACGATGCCTTGACAAGGACCAACACATTCGCGTTGGAAGCCTGCCTCTGGATAGAGCTCTCAGGCACGACTACTGTCTTTCATCCCGGGAAGAGATTATGGTGTTCGAGGTCGGGCTTTCTCCATCATTGTTCTGGTTCATTCGTTTTAGGAAACACGATCCACGATTTTACCGATGAAGTATCTTTATGAGCGTTCCAGCTTGTTCCACGACCTGGTGGTGTTGGATTTCTTCTTGGCTGCTTCGTGGACGTAATTCGCGCTTGCTGCTTGTGTCCTTTTTATTGGCTGTTAGATTTCCTCTTGTGTTTCTTCAGTTTGTTTTTAGGCCTTGTTTTGCCCAGCGGTTGATTTTGGCTTTCAGCCAGTATGTTTCCTATGTTGTTGGGACCCTTAGGTCCCCACTTTTGTACTTTTCTTTGTTAATGGAAGTTATGTTTTGATAAAAAAAAATCCCTATTCTCAAATTCAGAGCTGAAACTATCATTAAAAAAAAATCCAATTTAAGAGCCCAACCTAAACCCAGCTTTCACCACTAAAACCAAATATTAAATCTTTATCAGGTCTATCGGCCCATTTGAATGTCAAATAACTCAATTATATCGGCAGAGAAACAAAAGGGCTTTCGTTTTCCACTGTGTACCGCTCTCAATCTGTCTTGAAGAGGAAGAAAAACCCTCGTAAAATACCCAGAAAGAGTTGAAAGCCCACTTTTTTCAATTGAAGAAAGCTAGCAATTAAGCCGGTGGCGTAGAGGAAAATGTTCAGGAACCAGTACGATACCGATGTGACGACATGGAGTCCGGCGGGGCGGTTGTTCCAAGTGGAATACGCGATGGAAGCCGTGAAGCAAGGCTCCGCAGCGATCGGGCTTCGATCTAAGACCCATATCGTTTTGGGTTGTGTCAACAAGGCCAATTCCGAGTTGTCTTCTCACCAGAAGAAGATCTTCAAAGTCGACGACCACATTGGTGTTGCCATCGCTGGTCTCACCGCCGACGGCCGCGTTCTCTCTCGGTATATGAGGAACGAGTGTATCAACTACGGCTTCACGTATGAGTCACCGCTTCCTGTGGGCAGACTTGTCGTCCAACTTGCCGATAAAGCTCAGGTCATTTTTATCTCTAGAAATTCTAAATCTTTAAACTTTTTCTTAAAAATGAAAAATGAACTTTATTTTGAGTATTGCTTAACTGATGGGTAATGTTAATTTTTGGGTTTTCTTTGAGATATTGCAATTTGAAACCCTAATTAGCGGGTCTCTACTGAGGTATTTAAGTAAGTAGAACTGCAAAATTAAGCATAAAATTGGAATTTACTTAACCAGAATGTGTTCTTAATGAAGGTTACCTCAAGTTAAGCTTTTGTGTATGAAGATTTGATAGATCAAGTAATGTGGAATTACAAGTAAATTGAACCTCCCATTTGCATTACTGCTTTACTGATCCATAATTAAATTAATATCCAAAGTTCAATCTGGAATAGAGCAGGTGATAGACTATTCCACAGACAGGATGATTTGAAAAAGATTGTTGGAGGTTATGAGTGTTTTCCAATTACCGTAAGTTGATCTGCATATTTGTTGATGCTAAAGTTGAGGTTGGTTATAGTCATTGGCCGTAAGTTGTGAAAGACGATTTATGTTTTCATATGCCTCTATGATAGTAATATAAAAGTTCTGAAAGCCCTCTTTTTTTTCAATCTTTTGCTTTGTTTCCTTACTATTCTGTGCTTGCCCATTCTATTTGCCACTACATTTTGTATATTACTCAACAGTATAAAGGGCGTGATCTTAATTCAATTGTTTATTTGGGGGTTACTTTTAAACCCAATTGAATGAAACGTAGTTGATGCTAAAGATTGCAATTTCATGTGGAACACCAAACCCATTAGTAACATAGTAGTTTTATTTGTTTTGTACAAATTGAAAAGGGGAAAGGCTTGTGTTTGGTGGCAGGTCTGCACCCAGCGCTCTTGGAAACGACCTTATGGCGTTGGCCTGTTGGTGGCTGGTTTGGATGAATCTGGGGCTCATCTCTATTACAACTGCCCAAGCGGAAATTATTTTGAGTACCAGGCTTTTGCCATTGGATCCCGTTCACAAGCTGCAAAGACATACTTGGAACGCAGGTTCGAGAACTTTGCAGATTCCTCCCGGGACGATCTGGTCAAAGATGCTCTTATGGCAATAAGGGAAACCCTGCAAGGAGAAACTCTAAAAAGCTCAATATGTACAGTTGCTGTGGTAGGGGTTGGGGAGCCGTTTCATATTTTGGATCAGGAAACTGTACAACAAATGATTGATGCCTTTGAGATTGTGGGAGAGCAAGAAGGACCTGCTGCTGAACCCGATGCTGCAGCAGGACAAGGTGCTGCAGCTACTGATCAGGGTGGTTCTACCGGCGAAGGTGTGGCCCCAATGGATATTTAAGGATACTTAGCATCAGCGCACATCCTCGTCTTTAGACAAGGTTTTCTAGCACGAGCTTGTGGATTTGAGTGAGGTAGTGGTAGACATTGTTGTGTTGAATATTTCTTTCTTTATTTTGGCAATCTATCTTTTTACCATTGCTGCAAACATGCAAATGACTTGAAACTAAGTTTCAGTTATACTCAAAGATACAATCATTGGTGTTAGCTTACTTTGAATTTTATGAAATTTGATGCGAACATGAGGAACTGTGAGTGACCCAAACTTTGCATCAATCTCATAAAGACACCCACAAACATTGATGCTAGCTAGTTCTTACTTGTAGGGATGTAAAAACAGGTAATCGGACAGGTTTCAGGTCGGGTTCTGTCAGGTCGGGTAAAATCGGATACAGGTCATTTCAGGTAAAAAAAAATTTTTTGACTCGACTCGGGTCGGGTGCGGGTCCATTGCAGTCGGGTAATTTGCAGGTCGGGTCCATTTCAGGTCGGGTCAATTTTCAGGTCGGGTCCATTTCAGGTCAAACTCGTTGCAGATCGGGTAAAAACAGGTCGGGTAAAATCAGTTAATTGGCAGGTAAATTGCAGGTCGGGTAAATTTCAGGTCGGGTTCATTTCAGTTCGGGTTCATTTCAGGTCAGGTTCATTTCAAGTCGGGTAATTTCAGGTCGTCGGGTCCATTTCAGTTCGAGATAATTCAGGTTCACCAGAAATGAACAATTTTGAATAAAAACAAAGTTTTATGGACTATAGTGAAAATAATAATAATAATAAATAAGAGCTAATTTGGACTAAAATAAAGTTTTATGGACTATAATAGGCTCAATTTTGAATAAAAACAAAGTTTTATGGACTATAGTGAAAAAAATAATAAATAAGAGTTAATTTGAAGTAAAAATAAAGTTTTAAGGACTCAATTGAATTGAATTAAAACTTAAAGGACTTGAAAAAAAACTTATATAATATAAAGGGCTTTATTTATAATTTACCCCAAATTAAAATTCAATTTGGGAATTGGGCGGTTTCAAAATAAATTTTCCCGCTCATATATATTATAATTTAATATTATTTGTTAATTATTATAATATGATATAACTTATTAATTATTATAATAACTTTATAAGTATAAATAT